>JALIZF010001810.1:20000-620000 GCA_029948255.1 Telmatactis stephensoni
CTATGGTAAGTATATATAATATACATTTGAGCCCCAATTAAGGTGGTTCCATGTTATTTTAAGTACGCATGCGCAAAAACCTGAAGAATCGCCGCTGGCCAGAAAGCAACGCGGGCTCTGGGTATGAGATTGGAAGAATTTATGTATCTAATTTTACAATTTTTTGTAAGATTAAACTTCAGTAATTCACATAGCTGGCTGCACGCTTTTTCCTAGTATTTGTGTAAAAGCCCTAAAAACTTTAAAGTTGGCGTGATTGTCATAGTTGAAACATTCAAGATCTAAATTAATGTATAGAAGAACATAGAACAAGGTATTACAACTTATTGATTAAACTATTTTCAGATCTTACAGACAGCAGCCTTAGTTTTGACGACAAAGTCAAATTTTGGGTGAGAGAGTTAATGAAGGTCTGTGATACAGTAAGTACTGGGTTTCTGAACTCTTTGTTACTTGACTTCTATCTTCTTTTTCTTCAATTCGGCCTGTATATAGAAATGGGTAACATTAAAGAATAAGGTCAACATTGCTCCACTGAATAAAGGACAGAGGACAGACTGAGAGGCATGTCTCGCACAAAAACGTTGAACTGAAACATTATATAATTAATTAAAGTGGGACGACGATGAAATTGTTAGCGCCCTTATTATTTTTATATTTGTTGGCATCCTTATAGCATTCATATTGACATGTCAAAGCGATTTTGTCGTACGATAAAAAGAACGTCCTCAAAAGGAGCTATTTTCCTCTGCTGTCATCGGTCGCCATTATTCCTCGTGTTCTTTCTCTTTCTTTCTTTATCATTTATTATAACAATTGTAATTTTCCTTATAAAAAGAGCAATAAAGAACATACGTACCTTAGGTTGCTTTTCTCGGCTTTAAATCTCCAGTGTGTGATACAGAAATGTACATGTGCACAAATCAATATATAGATTTATTTTTTGATATTAGGATTGTAAAATATATCTTTGTGGAACCAAGTTAGACTTAATTCAAATCGACAAAAAAAATCGTGCAGTTGATTATTGCATGGCAGAAAGATATGCAAACGGTAAGTAAGTTAACCAGCAAGTTTACGTCGTGTTGGTACTAGTTTTGAATTATATTTTACAAGAGTTAGCCACATGATTATGCAGATACAACATTACTAATATCAACATTCAAATTTTTGCCTATTCTATCGACAGAAATAAATGCCAAAATCTTTGAGACGTCAAGTAAAACTGGAGAAAATGTTGGTATGTGACCATGAGTGATGGCATGCGAACATTCCCAAGGAAGGAATGGGAAAGCTACTTTTTTTCAATCCAAGATGATGATGTGCCACTCGGTTCTCCTTTTAAGACCCCGAAAGTCAGGAACGGCATTTTGGACCACACCCATTTCCGGGCTTTCTTTTAAACTTTTGTCTGAGAGCGCGTGATCATGATTCAATGCAAAAGTTTTAGATTGGATGTTTCGGCTTGAAAATGAATGTTTCAACTTTAATTCATTTTCTGATGGAAAGTGAAACATCCACTGAATTAAAACGTTTACAATGACTGCACATGAGAGTTTGGACGCAATCTCTCTGTCTTTCTTTCTATTTCTTATTTCTACTTTGCTTTCAGAGGAACTATTTTTTGAAATTGCAAATGATTATGTCAAGATAACAGAAGGTAGGAACCATGGTATGAGCATTAATTATAATATGGTGTACTTAGTCTTTGGAAGGCTGCAGGGCCAGTTAGGATAAAATGATAGGCTGCTAGAACTATCGTAGGGACAAAACTGCTGTTGCATAATAAAGATATTTGCTACTTAGTGGCACCAAAAAAAGCATCATATATTATATTCCGTCTTGGTGGCACTTAATTTCATGTGATTTTTTCTGTTAATTCACAGATACAAATCGGCCTACAATTCAACTCGGCCTCGAAGAGCCTAAGCGGAAAAAATCTTCGAAAAGAAAATGCTAGCTCGTTACCAGCTGAGGACTAGAAAAAAAACTATTTTCATAGGGTAGTGATTAAGTTGCATACTAATTAATTATAAATAGTAGGACACTGTGCGAACTTTCCAGCGTTGTGTAGCATAGAGTGCTCATGATCTCATTTTCTCTTTGGTAGATATTAAATTTATTGTAGAGTGCACGCACTTAATCCGTGAAACATAATATAATACAAAATAGTGCTAAATTAGGGTAATTCCTTTGTTTGTCCTTTGTCTAATCAACACTATTTTAACAGTAGTAATTAGTAGTATTTCACGGATTAAGTGCACGCACTCTATTATTTATGTATTCATTATTTTCTCGCACATTATAACATTTCTTTAATGGCTAGTCTAAAACTGTCAAACTTCTTCATCTTCAGCCGAAGGAGTGTTACAAAACAATATCTTAAGTGACAGGGCGGAAAAACGTTTAATAGCCTCTCATTACAAGGACACCATAGGTTTTTTAAGCTCAGTATTTTGCATACAAGTCGTTTTAGACACAAAGAACAAAATATCAAATAATAGCAAAATTTGGTGCATGCGTCTCTGAGATATAATGCCTTGTACTTTGGGAGAGGTGACATTTTGATCAGTAGAAACATCATATCATTAATATCCCCGCGAAGGTTTACTGTAACGTCACAAGGTTTTACTTAAGGAAGGTCTCAATGGGGTGGTGGCTATTACGTTTAACGGTAATTATTTTGGCTTTTTTACGATTACGGTTAAAGTGGGTTAATAACTAATTTCCATTGTTCTTGGTGGTTAAAAATTCATTTTTATTGTTGAGAACGCTGGAAAAAGTTATTACGACTAACTTTTCATTACGGCTAACGGTTATTTTTTTCCTATTATTACGGCTTACGGTTAAATTTTGACACCCTCCTTTGACACCCTCCTTAAGCCATGTAAAAGTGTAGCAGTTACTGTTTTTCATGCTTCATTATCACTTTAAAAAAAAACTATGAAAACAGCCACTTAGCTGTTTTTCCGCTGTCATTTTAAGTACATTAAAGGCTTTATGAAAACGACTTACTTGATTTTCTGTGAATAAAAGTCTAGAAGTGCCCCTTGAAAACTTTACCAAAAATGTGTCTACATATCCCCACCCCTCCCTCTACAGGAAGTCTATGACAACATAAGTACTGATGACATCATTCTGCATCGCACTGCAACCCTTATTTTGCAATTTGCTGTAGTACTGTTTGAGTATCGTTACAGATGAAAGACGTCACAATAAGAAGGTCCATAAACCGCTCATAGTTTCGAAATGTCATATAGGTCACGCCACTCTGCAGGTAGCGACAGAATATCTTGTTCTACTAGCTGACGTGCTAATTTGATTCGATTTTCACGTGAAAAAACCATGAGTGGAACAAGAGAAGAGGTGAAAATTGTTTTGCTTGGTAAAGAATATGGAGGCAAGTCGTGTTTAGTGGTGAGGTATTTGCACAAGCACTTCAATCCTGAGAAAGTGTCAACTGTAAGTAACAATCTCAATCTGATCAATGATTCGAGAAACACCGATCAACTGAGAATAATAAGCCTTGAGCATTATGACATTTCATACCTCTCTCTATATCACAATCCTTTTGGAGTATCTATTGTTCATCAATGTAAGAATATAGTGTTTGTATTCTCCAGGAATTTTAAATTTGAATATGAAATATTGAAGAGGATTCTGGTATAGATAGAGATGTGGAACGTCATTAAGGTAAAGCTTATTCCAGAACAGTCATCAAAAATTCGAGAACTCATTTGATCAACAATTCTATAGTGAATGATTACAAACTTTAAACTGATTATCGCAACTTTCATTACCATCATGTTTTTTATTGCATTTGTGTGTTAATTATTAGTGATACATTGCGCAGTTGTTAGGGAAATTGAATACAGGGTCGGATATGCGGAAGTCAGCGTGAAATCTATCAACTGTTTCAGCATGTTTATCGCATGTAATCAAAGAATACGATTATGCAATTTAAGTATTATGAATGAATTAAATTGCCACTCGGAAAAATGATCATGATAGAAATAGAAATTCTTCGAGTGTGAAATAAACTCGGGAAAAAATCTGAATCTTCAAATGGATTTTGAACCCGTGACCTTATTAGTACCGGTCAAATGTTCTAACAACTAAGCATTCATCCCTTTCATCCACTTTGCAGTTTTAACGTTTCATTTCTTCTCTTTTCTTTTCCTTTCCTTTTTTTCTTGCTCTTATATCGTTTCTAACTGGTCTACTCACTAGAAGTTTTATGAAAATCACAAGTTTTAAATTTTGTAAAACTAAACATGTTTCGACAGATCGCTGTCGTCGTCAGTTAAAGATAAAGAGACGAATTTGCTGTATAAGCGAAATGGGACAAAAGAACAATGATATGATATGTCGTTCTCGGGAACCCAGGGCGAAAGGGAATTGAAGGGGAGGAGAAAAGGGAAAGGGGATTTTTCACTGTTTCTCAGGATCTACTCAGTCGTTCGTTCCCAATTTCATCCTTTTTTCGCTCCAATTTCTCTCATCGTACAAGTGATACAAGTGATACAAACGTCAATACAATATTTTTGCTTGCAGACTATAGGAGCTGCTTATGGGACATCGCCAGTCCAAGTCGACGATAAACGTGTCACTCTAGGAATATGGGTAAATCAAAACTTTTGTTATTATATATACACCTAAATCGTTTTAATGTTCTTTTATGGATCTGTTAGCTAGGTTCGCAGACTAGTCAGAAGTTCGTCAAACCAGTCAGTCAGTCAGTCAGTCAGTCAGTCAGTCAGTCTGTCAGTCTGTCAGTCTGTCAGTCTGTCAGTCTGTCAGTCTGTCAGTCAGTCAGTCTGTCAGTCTGTCAGTCAGTCAGTCAGTCAGTCAGTCAGTCAGTCAGTCAGTCAGTCAGTCAGTCAGTCTGTCAGTCTGTCAGTCTGTCAGTCTGTCAGTCTGTCAGTCTGTCAGTCTGTCAGTCTGTCAGTCTGTCAGTCTGTCAGTCTGTCAGTCTGTCAGTCTGTCAGTCTGTCAGTCTGTCAGTCTGTCAGTCTGTCTGTCTGTCTGTCTGTCTGTCTGTCCGTCTGTCCGTCCGTCCGTCCGTCTGTCCGTCCTCATAAACTTTTGTTTTCTAAATTTCTTCAGGATACAGCCGGATCAGAACGATACAACTCGATGACTCGGTTGTATTATCGAAGCGCGAAGGCTGCAGTAGTCTGTTATGGTGAGAGTTTAGGAAATATGTATGGAATAACAAGTGAGCCGAACTGAGACAATAGCCTCGTCCACGGGCTAGTTGTTGTTGTTGGCTTCCGTTTAGGGGGGGATGGGCCACTAAACAGGCTTTTCCTTTTTGATAGGTTTCCGGTAGCAAGGAGGGGACTTGGTTTCAAAAGAAATCCCAATACAGAGAGAGAGAGAGAGAGAGAGAGTGAGAGGCTGAAGGAAAGCATATGACCATCGGCCGGAATAATAATGTTATCATAGACAAAGCATTACAAAGCCCTTGTGACCTGACTCGTCCCCAGTCGTCTCCTAATACTCGCAAAGAAAGCGCGTGCAAAGAGTCAAGGGTAAAAAGAAAAAAAAGCGAGACGACTGGGGACGAGTCAGCCTTGTGACTGTTCGAACAGTCACTATGAAACACCATCGAACCGATTTACGTAGAGCACAAGGAATACCCCTGCACCATTGTCAGTTTTAGCGTCTTGTAGCTTTTGCCCATGTTCTTCAAGTTTCTGCGTCTATGATGCAAAGTTATTGACCTGAAGCTAGTGAGACGTTTTCCGATCGAAAAAAGTATAAATAAAGATTTATACTGCTTTTATATCTTCCTTACCAGACATTTCTTCCTTATTCAGATCTTACAGACAGTACCAGTTTTGACAGAGCAAAGTTTTGGGTCAACGAGCTTAAGAAGTACGAAGAAGTATGTATCACATGAACGAACCCTTTCTGTCTTTCTTTACTACCACGTGAAACTACCCTTGGGGGATGGGTTGGTCGGATGCATGGTATTAAACACTACCCTTGGGGGATGGGTGGGTCGGATTCATGGTATTAAACATCACTACCCTTGGAGGATGGGTGGGTCGGATTCATGGTATTAAACATCACTACCCTTGGGGGATGGTTGGGTCGGATGCATAGTGTTAAACATCACTACCCTTGGAGGATGGGTGGGTCGGATACATCGTTTTAGACTGAAATTGAGTATGTGTTGGGGAAAATCCATTATCAATAATATCTTATTATCATGCAGCACTGTAAAGTATATTTGTGTGGAACGAAACTCGACCTCGTACAAAGTAATTACCAGACACGAAAAGTTAACACCAACATCACAAGTGATTACGCAATGGGTATGTACAAAGTGAAATAAAAGTTTTATAAATCAATTTAGATAAGTTAAAGCTGATTTGGATCGAGTATATGACCGGATAAGACAGGTTTGTTGTCTTTAATCAAGCGATCGACAGCTTCAGTTATCGTCTGAAAAAAATAAATGACAATGAGTTATTGCTTAAATAAGATGAGCTCCATCCAATCGATCGTATGTACTCCTTTATCTAACCCTCCATTGGCGTCTATCGATTCATCTCTCCTTTTATCCTTCCGTCTTATTTCCTTTCTTCTTTTCTTTCTTCCCTCCTTCCTTCTATCCTATAATCATATTTCTTAATTCTTGATTCATTCAATGACTAATCCATTATGGACCCGTCTATCCGTCCGTCCGTCCTCCGTCCGTCAATCCGTTCATTCGCTTGTCCATTCTATCACATGGAATGTCACTGTTGACATACCTAAAGTACCTGTAAGCACCATACAACAAGATGGCAGCCCCTCCACAATATAAAACTGGACGAACGTAATCCTCGTACCCAGCAAACCCTCGTGGAGCCTGAATCTTCTCCATTCTGGAATGTTTGTCTTGAAACTGATCTGAGTGTTCGCGCATTCTAGGGACAGGCTGAGTGACACGCGAACTTGTAACGATTTTGTGAGCTTTGCGCTTTGATGCTTTGGATTTTTTTCGTAAAATAATCTGAACATTTTGATTGGCTGGCATGAGCGATGACGTCAAGTGACATCCCATATATGGCAACAAAGTGTCGTCTTTGTTTCGTGTGTATAGGATGACCTTAAATGGGCAGTTGTCGGTATCCATAAAAATAACAGCAACCATTGTGTACCATTCTAAGCCATTATAGACCTTGTCGATCTGATATTGCATATATACTATGACTTTGTTTAAGTCATACTGAGAGAACATTCGTAACACACCCATATTATGGCCAGTGTATGTTGTAACCTTTGGAATATATCTCTTATGTTGCTTGGCGATGCAAGACTTTCCAGGTTTTGTAGATTCAAACATAAAAATATGTGAATCAATCGGTGGTAACTCTTTCTCGGAGGCAATTCGTCTGCTTCCACCTTGCTTCCTGGCTGAAGCGCTTTGACCCGGCGCGGTCAGACGTCTAGAAATAGAATATTTTGTGTTGATCGACAAAGTGAAATAAAATATATGAAAAACCAGTGTTTTCACGCACCTCCATTGTCGATACCATCCCATGCAATAGTTAATGTACTTGTACAAGTAAATGAAGAGTAGAACAAGAATTTTTGCCTTTAAAAACTGTGTGTAATAGTATGGACTCATTTCTGAAGGAAAACAATAATAGGCTTCATCGTTTATTCATTCGTAAATCGATTCTTTGATTCTCATTCATTCTTTTATCCATCCATCCATTAATCAATTCTTTTATTCCTTAATTAGTTCGTTCGTTCATTAATTTGTTTTTCTTTTCCTTCACGAGTTCATTCGCTCGCTCATTCGTTCATTTTTCTTTCTCAGTTTTATATCGATCCATTCCTATGTTCTTTTATTTACTCCCTTCATTCATCATTTTTTCGTTCTTTTTATTTTCATCCAGGCATTCGTACGTTTCTTTTATTTGCTCCCTTCATACATTCTCTTACTTTCCTTTTTTTAATCCTTGTTCCTTGCTGTACATACCTCCAAACCTTGAGTAACACTTAGTTTGGCTTTCTTTAAAGATATCTCTCGATGACAATAGAATCATGACTGAAGAAATACCTTTTGTTTTTTTAATTTCTTTTTGAATTGCTAACAGCACGACAAAACTCGCAGGTTCGTCAAAGCCAATTTGCGTGCCAATCAGCAATGCATTGTTACATAAAGTGACGCAGTAAATTAATTTGCGCGCGCTTCAATTTTATTGGCTGATATAAAATAGCAAGCTGCTATGGATCGATAATTAGATTTGAATCTTTCTATTCTTCCCTATTCATTATTCGAATTCAATATTTGCGTGTATTTTTCGACAGAAATTGATGCCAAATTATTCGAGACATCAAGTAAAACGGGTGAAAACGTAGGTAAGTCAGAGAAAAAGCAACAGAATAATTAATACTCGCGCTCAAAACAAGGAAAAGAACGTCATAGCACGCGCATAGAATGATGGGACATTTCATGGTATAGTACCTAATTTAGGTCTTTATTTACAGAGGAATTATTCTACGAGATTGCCAAGGACTCGCTTAAAATAGAAGCTGAACAAGCCAGGCGAAAAGGTATTAATTACGGCATACACTAGTGCAAAACGTCTGCGCATGCTCGTAGTCACGTCTTCGTGCTTTTGTAAACTTATGCAAATTTCGCTTTTACGTTTGTCTTCAACAATGGTCATTTCACAAAATGTCAAAACTTAAGGTAGTACCGGATCTTCCCAAATCTTCAATGAACTTTTTTTTTTAATTCTGTCATTTGAAGTTTATTGTTAGGGTATTCAAATAATGAAAAAAAAGAAGGGGGTCCCCGTATTAGTTATGGAGATATAAGGCGTCAAAAAGGAGGGATTTTTCAGTTTTCCGCGCGTTTTTGCCGAAAATCTGATTCCGTCAATAAATTCGAATTACTCGATTGGATTTAACAAAGAAAAACAGAAAACATACCTTGATAAAAAATCCATCCAATCTTTTGAAAGTGACGTGAAAATTAAATTCTAGAAGCGAAATTGCTTGCAATTCGGAGGAGTTATATGCGTGTGTAGTTGTAAAAATGTTGAAAATTCATGACAATTTTAACTATGAAACTTTTTTTTCCGCACTAAATCGAAAGAATACGATATCTAGCTTCAAATGAAAAGAATAAAACAGGGGGTCACCGTATTATTTCAAGAGTTAGAGAAGCAGAAAAGAGAAAAATACGCTGAAAACGAACTCCAAATGTCACCATTTTAGCAATTTTCTCACCGGCTTTTTCGATAAATAATATTAATCAAATTTAAAAATTCGAGGCTGAATACCTACATTATACAGTACACAAGATTTCATAGTTAAAATTTTTCCGGTATTTTGATGACAGAATGCTATTTTTCTCCACTAACGTTAGAGTTTCTTCACTTTCAGTCGTTCGCTTACTAGTGTCCAGACTCCCCACGGTAATACCAATGCTCTCTAATAAAAGTGCGCGCGCTCGAATGCGCGCGGGAGATGCGCAGTAGCAAGTGTCCGGAACTACCTTAAGGTCAATTCTAAAACTAATTCTTAAAACTTAGGGCCAGTATTCACATAATGTCTTCATTAATGCAATATCTTTGTCTCACAAAAGTATACAAGAGAAATTACAAGAGAACACGAGCATTTCATTTCAAGCTAAAACTCACACATTTCTTAACAAAACATCCTAATATGCACGCATGCGCATACGTTTTTCACCAGTGTCATTAGCGCCAAAGTTATGGGCGGCCGAAGCTGTTGCCCACCACCGAATGTTTCTATAGAAAAAGAAGCAACTTCGGCCACCGTTAACTTTGGCGCCATTTATCGAAACTGCCTCAAAATCTCAACTTTTACTAATTTTGGTGTTTTCTTTTCAAATATTATTTTGTTTTTGTTGGATTAAAATTTAAAATGTCACGCAAGACCTGCCAAAAGGCCATTGGGACAAACGTGGCAAAATCTATAGAAATCTGGATCACTTTGATTTGCCGTAACTCCGCTCAATTTTGTTGGATTTTCAAAATTTTAAATAATCAGCGGGCTATCAGTTATCGGACTCAAAAAAAGATCAATGTAAGTATTTAAACTACCTTTTACATACAAGTCAGTGTTCTTTTCAAGAATGACTCTAATAATTTTGAGCTTATTTGCATATTTAAGTTACATGCCGAACGTTTTATTTTGAAAACAAAAATCTTATTTTCTCGATTTGCAGTCTTCCAATATTAATCATATCAACAGTCATAAATAACGAAGAAAATATATTTTCAAAAATTAAGTATATTGTTTTGAAAAGCCAACAAAATTGAGTGGAGTTACGGGAAGTCAAAGCGATCCAGATTTCTATCAATTTCGCCGAGTTTGTCCCAATTCAAAATAGCGGGCGACAGCGTCAATTGGCACACCATCTCCCTGCTCGCTGTTATAATTGCATTAGTAGAGTCTTGTTCACACCAGCGTCCTAATCGTAATCAGATAATCGTAAAAAGCGGCGTGCACACTAGATTTTAAGACTTCTAGTACGATTACGATTGTGATTGCGATTAGGACGCTAGTGTGGTTGGGCCTTAACAGTATGTTTCTTGCCGCAGAGAAAGAGAGGCTATTATTCAACGACAATTTCTACAAAGTGAAGAAGCGAAGAAAACTGTGCTAATATACAGTGCCAGATTTTGCACAGATAGGCCTCCCGGCCGTTTTAATATTGATTTAGAAGAATCCACTCGCTTTTTGAGAGCGCATTGCATGGATTGATGTCCAAGTAAAGATGTGGATACCGCTGACGATGCTGGTACTTGAAACAACTGTATTCACTATCAGGCTGTACTGACAACCCACCTCAGAAATTATAAAATTTTTGCGCAGTTGATGAAGAGTAATGGTACATTTCATGTTTGTAAATTCAACAAGAAAACGAACCTATTTATAGAAAAAAAGATACAATTAAAGATAACATTAAATTTGTAAAAATGTATTATACAAACTTATCGTCGCTTAGAATTTGTACAAAAGCCTTTATTTAGTCAGTCGCAGGCGTGAATGAATTGATTACTTGCTGTAATCAATTTGGAACGCTGACTTTCCCCAAAAATCAGTACAGTTTATTCTGCTTCTGTTCAGTTCTAGTCGAATGATAGTTTTTCAGCAGGCGGACTTGGACGTTGTTCTTTACGATATGAATCGTGTTCCTTTAAGCTTTCGTTCTGGCATACTGTTTCTCCAAAATTCTTTCATTTCGTTCAATTCTTCTTTAACTCTCTTCTGCTCAGTTTCTGACAAAGGGCATGATCGGTACGTGGCTGGCTTTGTACGGTTTTTTACCATGGTTTTGTCAATGTGATCTACTTTGGGAAACACTTTCTTCATGTTTTCTTTTACAGTCGATCTTTGGTCAATACCACCAACAGGACGAGTACCCTTTACAATCTCTTTGCCACTATGACCTACTTCGGGCAACACCGTCTTCGTGTTTTCTTTTACAGGCGATCTTTGGTCAATACCATGAACAAGACGAGTACCCTTTACAATCTCTTTGCCACTATGATCTACTTCGGGCAACACTTTCTTCGTGTTTTCTTTTACAATCGATCCATCGTCAGTACATTCAACAGGACAAGGACCCTCTACAGTTTCTTTACTTGCGTGATCTTCTTCGACTAATACGTTCCCCACGTTTTCCTCTACAATCGATTCTTGGTCAGTACTGTCAACAGGTTGAACATTTATAATCTCTGAATGTTGAACATGACTCGACTGTGCACAACCCATGTTGACTTAGTCCTTTGAACTCGTCGATGTGTTTATAGGTTTGATAAATTTTTCGTGTTAGTTATATACATGGATACTGAATTATTTGTAATTAGAGAGCTCATTCGCGCCCTTAATTAGACGTCCATGTTGAACTATTCCTTTGGACTGGTTCACGTGTGAGATTAATAACGTTTTGTGTATAGAACTAGAAAACACGTGCTGATTGAATTCGTTGTAATTAGTGAGCTCAATAACGCCCATCAGTAATAAGTATTTTTAAGGAATTTAATTTAGAATAATCAATTTTATTAGCGATTTAAGGAACAATTTATAACCACTGACAAAATAATAAAATAAAATAAAGATCCCTTTATGAAGAATGAAGAAACCAGATGTTACAGTTTGTACCAGAGACTAATCGGTGTGTATTTTTCTTTGTTTGTCAGGTTACCTAGGTAACCATCACAATTATGTGATTTGTTACATAGAAACCATGGTATCCACCTAGCAACGATAATAAGTTTGTTAGATTGTTATTCAGATTGCCTAGGTAACCATCACAATTATGTGATTTGTTACATAGAAACCATGGTATCCACCTAGCAACGATAATACCTTATTCGTATATACTAATTTTCGCGGGCACTTAATTTCGCGAATTTGGAACACGAATATTTCGCGAGCATTAATTTTCGCGATTTTGCAGAAAATGATACATTTAGAGCATTTAATTTCGCGAAAATTGACAAAAGTCAGACTTAGAAAACCGTTTTTTATTGAATGATCACTTAAATAACGATTGATTTACAATCATGATTTGCAATTAGGTAATAGAAATAGCGTTTATAATCAAACAAATCAAGCAAATACTGCAAATCAATCAACTCAATCAAATACAAAGAGCTTGTGGTGGCTAATTCACGAACGTTTAATTCTTAAGATTGCCGATCAAATTAACGACTGCGAACAAAGTGTCAGCGGTGTATATTTTTACTTTGATAATCGGCTGGAAAACTGATCGTGGGCGCACTTCTGGAAACGAGAGAAGATTTGGTGTTTTTATCGAACGGTGTCTTTAAAGCTTAAAATAGTCAAGGAATTATTATCTGCAAGGAGAAATTCACCCATGTATTGCTTCATTGTGCATTTATGGATGCCAGGATGATAACTCTGTTTAAAATTAGTTCGAAAAAATTGGGCATTTTTGCCTTGAAGTACGAGCATCGAATGTCAGGCTTGAACAAAAGAGTGAACAAGGCTGCTTTCTCTCAGTTAAAGATTGCTCAAAATCGAGCCAGTTGCCACAGGATAAACTTGGACTGGAAGTGTTCTTAGAGAGACAAACAAGAGAAACAGAGCGGTAAATCTGGGATATCAGCCCATCTTCAGCATATGTTCGTCGGTTTTACATCTTCGCATCGGTTCTGCAACAGTGATTTACGGGACTCCGTTGTTTACTTTTTTCTTCAGTAGCTCTGTAGTCTGGAAAACCGAATTATGGCACAAAGAAGGTTTCTCGGATATTCTTATATAATGCTCTTCACATTTCAGCTGTAACTATTCCCATCAGCAGCAAAAACTGCAGTTAGAACATTGCCTCATTCAAAAGGAAATCTACAACTGGAAAATGTCTAGCCACCCTCGAGCCCCCTCGACCGGTTTGGATGCAAATAGACGAAAATCTACCCAGTTGCCACAGGTTAGTGTCAAGTTATTTTGTTAAAATGAACATTTATTGATTCAAATAGTAATATTCGATCGAGTTTACAGCCCTTCTTCGTGGTGTATTTTACATTCTTGCGTCGAATATGTATGTCTGACTAAATGTGAGCGTGTATCGATGCTGCTTATAAGCAGTCTGTAGCAACTCTTTTATTTCTCTGGTAGTTATCCAAATTCTACTAAATAGCTATATAGTCATTAATGGTTTGGAAATGTTTCCAGGTGATTCCCCCCCCCCCACAAGCTTGTCTCTAAATTCAAACTACACAGTCATTAGCATGTGACATTTCACCTGAAAGATAAATATCAATATTCCTATATTCTGTACCATTAACCATTGATCACTATATAAATAACTATTATTGCAATCTACGATATGTTATTTACAATGCTATACAAATAATGTGATTATTCTTTCCAATAGAATTTTCAATAGAATACAAACACTAAAAGTGTGCAACATGAATAGGTACTAAATAGTGCTATTTTCTTTTTTTTTTTTTTTTTTTTGCTAATTCTATTGTTTTCTTTGTTTAATAAGCACTATTTAGTACAAATACTACAAAGTGTTGCATGCTTGTAGTGCTTGTATGCTAGTGGTTTGAAATAACATTCCCCTTCAGTAATATTAAGATTGAAAACATCAAGTCTATTGCTTTACAAGCTCTAGATGATCTCTACTGTCATTTGACTCTAACTGTGCATGATCACTTAATGTACCCATGAAAACACTTATTGCAAAACTAGATTATCACTGACGTTAAATAATTCTTGCAAACTACTATGAAAACAGGTTTGGTTTCAAAGTCTGCAAGTGTAGTTTTTATTGAGTCTAGAATTTGATCTTGAATTCTATTATTGTCAACTAATAATTTGGTTTGTTTAGATAAACTGATGTGACCATGGTTAAAGTAAATAATCCATACATGCTATCAAGTATCAATTACATTATATTATATACTGTACCTTATTTTTTTCACTTAACCTAGACTCTTAGCCTAATAAATTTTGCTATGTATTTGAAATTAATTATATTTTCTGTTCACATATAATCTGAACTTCCACTATAGTGTACTCTGTTTTAGTAGTCTACTCAAGCATCAGTAATTAAAAGCAAACTGTGCTCTAAGCTAATTAATTGCATTTGTGATGGATGGTTAGTAAGAATGGATTACCATTTATGTCTATTATAGATTGACTACTTGCCTATTTTGCATTGAGAAAAGAGAAATTTGATGGAAACATCAATGCTAGTTGTTTTTGCAAACTACTGAAAGTCTCAGTATATTTGGCATTCACACTTAATAAAGAAATAATAAATAAATAAATAAAATAAATATATATATATATATAATAAATACATAAATAATAAATAAATAAATAATCTTTTCACAGCATCATATCCACATAGTGGTTCTTCATCTACTGTCACTCACACCCACTACCTCTACATTAAATATTTTTACATACAACTCTCAACTTACATGTTGATTTTTGCTTAGAGAAGAAATACCGAAGAACCTGGAGAAAAACCCTCATGGCGTGGTAGTGCACAAAGCTTCAAAATAAAGTCCATCCATGGGGGGTGGGAGTTCATGTTATCCATGTTCTTTACTTTGTCATTGCTAAGAATAGGGATAAATTAAGTCTTAAGGGCGCCCCAGGTATTCTGCTGTGAACTTATTAGCTGTTATTATAGCTGCAGAAAATTGTTATTACTTGCTTCTGCTGAATTCTGTGAATCTGCTGACAATTTTTATCCCTGCCTCTTCTGCAGATTGAATGAACTCTTCCTTATTCCTCCTTATTGTTGAGGCTTGCTGAGCAGTCACGTCCTCACTGCTGACTTGACTGGGGAACTTATAGATGATGTCAACTTTTCAAGCAGCTGGCTTCTCTTTTTCAAAGTACTACAAAATGCTGATAAACTTCCTGTTTGTGCTTCTGGGATGGCCATCAACTTGATTGACTTTTCTTTGTCATTATCAGGCATTAATAAAGCCATTAACACTCTGACCTTGCTTTTTCTTAAAGATGTTAATAAATACCTAAAGCAAAAATATTATTGAAAAGGAATAATATTTGATGAAGTTATGGTGTCAAGAGTTAATCTTCACATAATGCTGTAGTCTGCAAGCATAGTTTCCTTTTTTCTCCTTGAATCAAAGCAGGAAGTGCTCGCAGAGTAATAATGGAGATATTTAAGGAAATCAGTAATCGATTGCTTTTCAAATCCAGATATATCAACAATATCTACATAATATTATAGTTGTGAAGTTTTGTCAACTCCTGTTTCAAAGTAGATATTTGGCTCATAACATTCAGGTCAGATGAATCTGTGAAGAGTTTTATATTACAAATAAAAAAGTCAGAAATATAATTGTTTTCAATTGTTAAATCAAGGGGAATCGAAGGTTAAAACTGGGAAATTATTTACCTGGTCCTGAAGTTTTGTTACGGGCTTTGAGACATCCCTGTCCACGTTAGTCATTTCCAGTTTAGTTAAACGACTTTGTAGATGTTTCATTGTAGTAAAAGTTCGTGTTCGGTATCTTGTGAATGTGTTGTGCTGGTAAGAGGTTCATGACTGCGAGTTTATATTGTAAACAGAGATGTGAAGTCGAGGAAACAGAATTATCAATGAGGTGCGAGAATTCGGGAAAATCCCTTCTCAGCATAAGTTTCCAAGTCATTTGGTCATTACAAAGGCGGTAGAAAATGTGAACTGGTTAAACTAGAGGAGATGTCCTTGATGTTTAGAAACTGATCTTATGACATACAAAAATATCTCGAAGCGCAGTGTATGAATTCATGCAGTTCCTTCGGTTACGGTAGCTAAAAGTGAGTCTTGTTGTGATCGTTTTGAAAGGACAGTCTTTGGAATACTTTGCGTGCCTCTTGAGTCCACATTTTTATCGTATTTGAAGCTGTATTTGCTCTTTGATCTCGTAAGATTCCTTTGACAAGAGGTACACAAAACATCGTCTGTCTCCGTCATCGTAGCGCCAAAGTATTCAGTCTAACTCTCTTTTATTATTGTCTGTGACCGAAAACCAACGCGATGTAGACCGCCTTTGGCAAACTATACACTTTTTGGTGGCCATTAACAAACACGTCTTATATAAACAAGAATTTATTGCAACAAAAACAGTGCACGACCTTTAAATTTGTTCGCAAATGTTGGGTTATAATTTTCCCGCTAGACGTTCGACCGCGGGGTTGCGCGAGGACTGGTAATTAAAATAATTGCGCGCGCAAGGATTATCAGTTCCAGCCGCTGTAAACTCCAAAAATGACCGTCGTCATTAAGTTGATCACCTCAAACGTTCGTGAATTATAAAGAGCCTGACCTAAATGGACATTTTGATGACTGCACGAAAGATGTTTTAAAAGAGCTATATGTACAAGAAGCGAAGAAGAAATGAAGAAAGTGCTGAAGTAGAAGATAAATAGACTGATGACAATCACCATGTAACTCATGTAGCTATAAACCCAGTCAATCATTGATTAAAGCAATTATAGAAGTGTATTAAATTTCGCGTGTTTAATACTTTGTCAGATTGTTATTCAGATTACCTAGTAGGTAGCCATCACAATTATGTGATTTGTTACATAGAAGCCATGGTATCCACCTAGCAACGATAATTTTAATGAGTTGGTAAATTGGAGACACCATCGTGATAACATGAATAATTGAGTCGAAACGCCCATTTTCCAATTAGACGAACCAGGTATATCAAGGTCTCTTACACCTTTTGCGTGAAACGTGAATTGTTAATTTATTTTGACGTGAAATGTGATTTAAGGTCTAAAATCTTTTTGCGTCCACGTGAAAGCAACTTTTGATTTTTTTGTGAACGTGAAAGAGATTTTTTATTTATCCGTGACGCGTGGAAAGACCAAATATTTTCACGTGATTTGATTTTGCGAAGGGGTACGTACAGTAGCCTGCGTAGCAGCCCTAAAGGGCAGGTAAAGGGAGGGGGAAGGATCGAGGGAGAGGGCACTGGGGAGAGAGGGGAAAGGGGAGGGGGAGGAGGAGGGGGAAAGGAAGGACTCCCTCTCCCTTCTTCTCCCCATTCCCCTCCCCTTCCCCTTAGGGCCGCTACGTAGGCTAGGCTATAGAGGACCATGGTATATTCCATTCACGACATGAATGGAAAATCTCGGCCTAAACTTGGACACTCCTCCATGTCAGACCCCATGAAATGTCCTTAGCAGTGTATATGGGTAGACTACGTTCAAGGTTAGTGATGGGGTCATACATGGAATACGAAGCCTAAACCTATCGCTTGTGAATGTCTAATATACTAGAATATAATGTAGATTTGGATACAGGGGCGTATCCAGAATATTTCAAAGGGGGGTCACACTTTCCATTTCCACCAAAGGGGATCACACTTCCAATTTCTCAATCTTTCTCCAGTCAGATTCTTTTATTTCTATCATATTTTTGTTTTCAAAGGGGGGTCACGGGCACCCTGGGACCCCCCCTGGATACGACCCTGGGATATCATCAATTCTTTGACATAATGCATGAAGTTTGTATGGAATTGAATTCACATACGAGAAATGAGCTGAAAGTCTCCTCACGGTCAATATGCTAAAAGAAGTTTAAGGGATTGCCTGCTGAGAACGCTACCGAAAACGTTGTTTGAAAGAGAAAGGATGACATTGGAAAATAACTAAAACAGAAATGTTCCCATAGCAACAGGATACGAAAGTGAAGGTGTTTTGACCCTAAACTACCTGTTTCAACACGCAAACACCATACCATCAAATGTCAAGTTTAGTCTCAAACAACTCCATACTATGCGATACAAAGACAACTTAACTGAAGTACTTCAGCAAACAACTTTTTTTGAAATGTGAGTAGGGTTTTTCCCCAGTGAATCGGTTTGCTACAGGAAGGTCTTCGCTCACTCAACCATCAATTCTTCTCTACGTGAACCACTTCCGCATTTTCGTTGAATGATAATGGCCGGTTGAATTCCACGAAAAGAGTTTCATGCAAATTCATCATGGATTTGTCGGTGCTTGAAGCATTTGTCATGTAATAGCCAGTATAAAAGCAAGACTGACCTTGAGTGTTTACAGTTTGCTGCGTGACTTGCGGACTGATATGTCGATCGTCACAGCTAAAGTTGTTCTGTTAGGAAAAACCAATTCAGGAAAAACTTGTCTGCTGGAGAGATTTCTACACCAACGATATGCGCAGTACGTAGAGGCGGTAAGGATTTGTTAGATATAATCACGGGTCTGAGGATGATAATTATTTGATCGAGGTTGGCCAAGCGGAAGTCCGACTTGCTCCGCGGAAACTTCTATCACGATATGGTATACAAAAATTGTCCTAGTATACATTTAGTTTACAAGGTTAATATTCAAATACTTTGTAGTTTACACAAAGTAAACTATATAATTATAGTTATAGCAAATATCTAATTTGAAACGATTCTATATTATTAATCATTAACATAATTCGTCACGATCCATAAATGAATAAAATTCAATTCATTTGTCGTAGACCAAGTGTTGTAGGAACTTCGTTTCAGATATTTACCTGAAAATATTGTGTATTCTTTGCGATTATCAAATTGTTTTCCAGGAAATTCTATTATTTGAGGAAAGGTTTAGCCGAGATTAATTTTAGAAATTGCATAGATCAGTCTTTATTAGCAGAAGAACTTTTTGAATGATCAAAGATCAAAGTAGATCAAAGTGGATCAAAGTGGATCAAAAGTTGACATTACGTTGACGACGTGATCAGTCGAGAATAATAAAAAATATAATAATGAATGGTTGACATCTTTGCAGTAATACGAAACGGAAAAAAAAATAGTATACGCATTTATGTTCTTTCAGTAATCTAACAATGTACTGCTTATCATCCGATAAAATGTCGTACCGATTTACGTATACGTAGTGTTAGTCGGCGTTCCGTAACACAACCGATTGTACTCAAACGTACCGTATATTAACCAGCACAGAAAAGCCGCAGTGACAGAGTGCGTCCCTTTTCAAGGGCAATTCACGTCATCCGATAAAATGTCGTACCGATTTACGTATACGTAGTGTCAGTCGGCGTTCCGTAACACAACCGATTGTACTCAAACGTACCGTATATTAACCAGCACAGAAAAGCGGCAGCCCTTTACTTTTCTCTGAAACTAGTAAATTCCGCCATTCACTTAAAAATCCTGTCCATGAAAAATCATTACTGGAAACCAGGTCTAGTCAGACTTCTCAGTTGACTTTCACTTTCGGTACAACGAAAGTACATTTGGCTACAATAGTTACAAGTTGGTTTTGGAAACGTATTTCGAGATTCATAAATAATTATGTGTGCTTATTTCAGTGATATCAGGATCGTCGGGATAGGTTATTCATGCGTTGTTTGCACGGTAAGTTTCTTGGAAAGTGAGTTCGCGGAGACTTTCTTGCGAGAAAAACATTCTTCTTATTTTAAGTTTTTCTGTAAAGTTTTTTTCTTGTGAACTTTGTACCCTTTTAAGTTTTTTTTCTATATATACTTTTTTATTTGGATTATAATGGCCTTCCTTGAAAACAACAATGGAATAACTTTTGTCTAAAGATAGATTTTGATGAGACCCCGCACTGGGAGGTAACTCTTAATATTTATTTGACCTTTGTTGCGCCGATATTACTTGATATTGATACTTTTATCGACTAACTACTTCCCGTTACTATATGTAAGGGGAAGCTTTTTCAGGGTGGAGATATATTCAGTGTAAAAGAATAGGGATTTTACGAGTTAAATTAAGAAAAGGAACAGGAATCGAAAAGGCTCAGCATCGCTCTGATCTTCGCTACTCCCTCGATAAAGCTCGGCAGACACCAGGGGATAGTTGCTCTCGTGTGTACTATTTTCATTAAGAAGATCTGGACAAGTCCTGTGAATACAAACTGATGCACTTCCCCTAAATAGTGCAGACCCGCTTGATGTCTCTGCAACACGTCCTCTTGTGTGTCGAGCTTTATGTGATTATTAAGACAATGTCGTTAAATTCTTTTTCATTCGTTTTTTAGACTATAGGAGCAGCTTACGGGACAAGAACACTTGATGTTCGTGATAAAAGAGTTACTCTAGGGATATGGGTAAGAGCACAATGACCAATACCGTATTTACTCGAATGAGCGCCCCGGCGCTTATTAAATTTTTGACGTCTAAAACGGGGCGCTTATTCGGGGGAGGCGCTTATTCGAGGAAGGCGCTTATTTAGCGGGAGGAAACGCGTACACAACTGTCAAAGTATGTTTTCCTCTTAATATCAATAATATCAATGTTATACTACTGCAACAGTTCTGGTATTAGTATACTATGACGAGATGCGAGGCGCTTATTCGGGGGAGGCGCTTATTAATTTTTTTTGGCCAATGGGGGCGCTTATTCGGGGGAGGCGCTTATTCGAGTAAATACGGTAAGTTAATTTTCATTTGCTATTGTACAAATATAGTGAGAGGAAAACCCTTTATGATTATTCAGGAGTACCCATTCATTATTGATAATTAGACTCCTTCACAGTAAACACCTTTGGAGGACAATTTCGCATGATCTCAACATTTTCTCTATGCTAACCTAGTCTATATGGTCTATTCAAGGACACAGCAGGATCAGAACGCTATGACGCCATGAGTCGTGTATATTATCGTGGAGCTAAAGCAGCTGTAATATGTTACGGTACGTACGAAGTATGTTGCGACACGCACGTAGTATGTTACGACACGCACGTAGTATGTTACGGAACGTATGTAGTATGCTACGGTACGTACGAAGTATATTACGACACGCACGTAGTATGTTACAGAACGTAGATAGTATGTTGCGGCACGTAGGTAGTATGTTACGGTACGTAGGCAGTATGTTACGGTACGTAGGTAGTATGGTACGGTATGAAGGCGGTATGGACGTATGTTACGTTACGTATGTAGAATGTTACGGTACGCATGTAGTATGTTAGGATACACAAGTATGTTACGACAATCACGTATGTTGCGTTACGTAGGTACTACATTCGTGTACGTTACTTAGTTTACGAGACTTGTAATCATGTTGCGGTAAAAACGCAATGTGTCGTAATTGCGTAATAACGTAGTATGTCATGATGCATATGAAGAATGTTACGTTGCGACTTAGCATTTCATTCTTCGTTACGTCTTTTCGAGCTATGCTGTTCTAAGCTAGTGCGTTGTATTTAACGATCGTACGTACAAGATTGCTACGGAACTCTCATTTTTTTCACTTTATCGACATTTTTAAACGATATAAAAGAGCCTGATATTTTAGTTTTGTGTATTCCCTTTACATAGATCTTACTGATGAAAGCAGTTTTCATCGAGCCAAGTATTGGATCAACGAACTGCAAACATATGAAGAGGTAAACAGTTCACTTCCTTCCATGAAATGGTCATTCATCGAAACTTCTTCACGTATGACGTCATATGATTGCTACGATCTACGAAACTATGATCGCTAAACAAAGTTTTCTGCGATCGTAGTCATCATATGAAAACCAAATGAGCAAGAGTTTCACGGTTCGAGTCGATCGGTTCGCCGTACATTTTCAGTGAAAAATTCACGGTATTAATTTTTCACTTTTTTGCCTCTCAGTATTGCAGAATCTATTTATGTGGAACTAAGTTGGATTTAGTGGACCAAAACAACACTAAACGCAAAATACACGTTCGTAGAGTCAAAGAATACGCCACACGTAAGATCAAAATCAATTACAATACTACTTTGCTTGAGAAACAAACCAAATTCTATCTGAATTTTGTATACTTTTAGAGATGAACGCCAAATTTTTTGAAACATCAAGTAAAACTGGACATGGAGTGGGTAAGTAGGGTTATACCCCTTAAACTAGGTGTGGCCTTTGGGGGTTTACCCCTCCCCCCCTCATGACCCATATTTGGCCCCGCGCGCGCTTTTAAGAAACTCTTTGAAAATAGTCACGTGACGACGCACATTCGGATTTTCGAATGTGCTCCGGAAAAAACCGGAGCCGGAGACGAAACCGCGCGCGCGTCCAAAAATAGAAATAAAATAATCAATGAGTCATATGATAAAATGCTTATTGATTGAGTTAGGTCGGGTACGGACGGGAAACATTCGGCTCTCGTTCATTTTGTACGTCCGCACGGCCATGACCTCGAGCCAAATAATTTCCCGTCCGGCCCTCCCACTCAGTCAATAAGTACATATTTTGTGTTGCGTAAGACGTTACTGCATCTTGGATGAATTTCAACAAAAGATTTCTCATTGGCGTCTCTTGTTTGTTCATCCAATATGGCTACCACTTCTTTGTCTTTTGACCCTTGAGGGAATGGTTGAAAGGATTATCTCATTTAATGATAATTCATTGATAATAATTAATAATTATTAATAATTATTATTTTTATTCCCCGCAGAGTGTTTATTTTATTCCATAGCGGAAGGTTGCATTGAAGACGAGAGTAAGATGGACGACGAACAAGGTTGGAAAATATAAGAAATGAATAGTTGCGAACTGGGAAAACAATTTTCTAAACAGATTGTTCTTCATTGAAATCGTTTACAAAAATAAGCAAGAAAAGTATTTTCAAAATGAAAGAGTTGGCACAAATAAGAATTAAATAGTACTACTTGTTTCACGGATTTAGTAAATAAGGCCCTCTGTAATATATACTCTTGTATTTTCCCGTTTTACCGCCGAACATTTGACAGCAACAAGCTTAAGTTGAAATACAAGACTTCTTACTTTTTACTTTTAAGTTAGCCTGTGTTGCTGGCGGTCTGCAGTTTTGGGGGCGGAGGAAGAAATGAAGGATATATAATACCAGCGGACGGACAAGTCGAAAACCCAATGTATGCGGGCAGACGGTCTTTCATTTCTTCTTCCGCCCCCAAAACCGCAGACCGCCAGAAACGCAGGCTACTTCTTAGTTATCTCTTCTTTATTATCAGTTTCAGAGGAAACGGTCAGTCTTGAAGAAGACGTGACAGTCAAGAAACCGCAATGTCAATGCTGATGGATGTTAAATATAAAGTATTGGTTAACATTTATTCTACAGAAAAACCCTTCATTGGTGCCCGTTTCACCTTAAATTTGATGAATGTCAATAATCATCAATTGAACATTGAAAGTATATAAAGAATTACAATTGAAATGAAATTTCAAAATTATTGTACAAAGTTAAAAAAAAAAATATATATATATATATATATATTGTAAAATTGTATTTCATTAAAATTGATAGTATGTATTCACACTCAACCCTCAGATAACCATACGAGTTTCCAGTAGCTCAGTGGTATAGCATCCGTCTAGTTAATCGGAAGGTCGTGGGTTCGGCTCCCACCTGGGGCTCAGATTTTTCTGTAGTGGTTGATGTTGTGTTTTTTTAACGTGGAGTTATCACTTATCCAAAATTGTAAAAGAAATAAAATTGATGCCTATGTATTACATTTACTAACATTTATTGCATAATCTGTAATCCAACTCCACATACCGCTACTACTGGTGACATTCTGAAACAGCAAATTCAAGGCTACATTTTAGCATTCTTATTGGTTATTCAAAAGGAGGCTACACTCTTGCACTCTCATTGGTCATTCAAAACGAGGTAAAATTCTAGCACACTCATTGGTTATTCAAGACGAGGCTACACTCTTGCACTCTCATTGGTCATTCAAAACGAGGTAAAATTCTAGCACACTCATTGGTTATTCAAGACGAGGCGATATTCTTGCACTCTCATTGATAATTCAAAACGAGGTAAAATTCTAGCACACTCATTGGTTATTCACGACCAGGCTATATTCTTACACTGTCATTGGTCATTCAAAACGAGGTGAAATTCTAGCACTCTCATTGGTCAATCAAAATGAGGTAAAATTCTAGTGCACTCACTGGTTATTCAAAACGAAGTTACACTCTAGCACATTCATTGGTCATTCAATACGAGGCTAAATCCTAGCACACTCATTGGTCAATCAAAACGAGGCTACCTTTACCACCCTCATTGTTCAAAACGAGGCTACATTCTTGCACAGTTATTGGTTATTTAAAACGAGGCAGGTCTTACCCAGTCTTCCACGTCTCAATGGCTTGTACATCAGGGATATCTAAAAATATCACGTGATCTAGTGTCACAGTAGTCTTCTCGCCTTGTTTATCCTTTGTGAAAAAAAGAGAGAGAAAAAATATTAGGATGTTTTGGATATCACACTGCAAAACAACTTGTAGAAGATTCTACCTCGTTTATTGTCCAGAACTTTAATCTTTGATCTGTTGACGACGATATCATTGTCTTTACACCCAAAAGTCTGACACCTATAAAAGTGACAATAAATACAACACTAGGCCCAATTTGCTTTATTCATCCATTTTAGTCCCTTTCGGCACACTTTCAATATGCATACTTTTTTTCAATATGGGTTTTGGCCTTCCTTCTACGCTAAAACGTTTTCCTTTTGCAAAAGATCCGAAAACGTAGAAAAAGATACATTTTTAAATACATCATATTTATCAGGATTTATGTAAACTTAGTCTTAGGTTAAATCCTGGACTAAGACTCTTTCATTGAGGACAAACCTGTGACAGACGAAGTATGCGCTGATTGGATATATTCTTGTCTTAACACGTGTACAGCACATGATCCACTCTCCGATGACGACACCTGGAACTCGGCTACAAATAGAGCAGTATCATCGCCACCACTGCATAAAACATAGCTTGAGTTGCCTAAAACATGCCAAACATACAAAATTAAGATAGCATACAGTCAATACAATAAACTATGAGTATTGATGCTTGCCGTGGTACACCGGAGAGATCCTCCAAGGAAACGGGCGAAGTACCCCAGTCCCTTTATCTGTCATTGGTCTCACAAAGTCAAAATGAGTAGGGGAGGGGAGGAAGGGGATCACAACCTCTGGAAACAAACCAAGAACCGCTCGTTACCAGGCTATTTTATATTCCTCTGTGCCACAAGAATACCAGTCAAATAAAATGCAAATCCTAATATAATAGCAATATTTCATGTGACGTTCAGCCTTTTTTATTCATGTGCCAACCAGAGATCGATTAGCTGTTTAAACAGGCAACTTGCGAAACGTTATTGTGAAAGTGGTTTATATAGAATTACAATGGGTTTGTTAGTAAACATGAGTTACTGATCGTTATAGGTGCTTGTACTTGCCTTCATATATTGATATATCGTTAACTCCTGATTGATGAGCTCTGAATACATGTAAAGGCTGACCAAGAGAACTTTCAACTAAACTAATACAAGAAAACTTAGATTCCTGTGCGGTAATTCCAGCAGTACTTGACGCCAAACTCTGGCTTAATAAACATGTATTGTATATTAAACGATCAGCAGTTCCTTTGGCAACAGCTTCCATAGCAACAGCAAGACTTGCTTCTATAGCAGCGGTATACATGGGGATGGACGAATTTGTCTTTATAGCGATATTCTGCGTTTCTATGCCAACAGTTCCCATAGTTACAGGATTAGTTCCTATAGCGGTCTCCATGGGAACCGAAGAATTTGTTCCCACGGCAGCCGTCTCTTTATTTGTGATGGGACATTTTGTCTCTATAGCAACATCGTTTTCATTTCTATCGGTGATGATTATGTCTGCTTCTTCTCTCAGATATTCAATTAGATTATCAGTTATGTCCCACACTGTAATCTTTCCCGCCGTGTCACCAGCTAACACTATGACAGCATGGTGCCCCGATGGATCTCTATGAATGACATGCCGTACAGACAGCACACAACGAAGCAAATACTGCGACTGAGCAAGTAAAAAGAACTTGGATTCTTTCTCGTCGAAAACAAAAATCCTACAAGAAAATTTAATCTATTAGGTATACCCCACGTCTACCACAAACGAAGGGAAAATTGAAGGGTGATATTTAACGTACTAAGCCACTTTCGCTCCTAAATGAAAGCATTTTTCCCTTACCTCACGAATCCATCTGAACACGCCGTAGCAACGCCATACAAACTATTATTGACGTCAGCAAGTACGTCGTCGTCGTCCATAACAACAGCCTGAAGGGCAAATGAACTTAACGACATGAATCTAATCTCAGAGTGCAGATGACCTTCTCTTCGCCTTCGACGTCTCTTGTGATTACTCGACCGGGATGAATACTCCGAAAGAAATGATATTGGAGAGGATGTCGTGCTACCACCACTGGTAGTATTTACAGATGTAGGATCCACACGCCAGCATCGTAAAGATGCTCGTCCACCACCGGAGAACAACAAATATTTACTCAAAGGAGAGCAAGTAGCACCACGAGGTTGCCCAAATGAAGTATCGTTTTCCACAGAGCTTAGATTTTCTGTTCCATGATGTGTTTGTGGAAGAGTAGTACGACAGGGTGCTAAGGTGGTAGATTGTTGGACGGTGCGTTTGGATGTGTTGGGGATACATTTAATAATACTTAATGCCCGTACACTTGAAATGTGTCCCTGTGCCGTGAAAATCTTACTAATACAACCTGAATCACAATCATCTAAGAATACGGTTAAGGAGAAAATGTTGTATGAAAAGACAAGGCCCCGTGAAAACGTCGACGCAAATTGAAACGAGATTGATTGCGTCCTAACAAACACCGTGGTCAAATGTCTGCGCATGAGCCAGATTTCGCGGGCTTTTGCACGGCCGCGTCTTGACCACAGAAAGCCCATGAAATATCTATTCAATAAAATACATATATTCAGTCATGTAATGACTTTAAAGGATACATAACATCATATTGATTGTAGTGTCTTCACTTCCTGTCATGAACAAATGATATCTTGCCCTATCTGAAAAATACAGGTGTACATGATATTGTAAATTTAGAAATCGTTCAAACGAAGACCCACATGAGTCCCAGTATCTCATTGGTTAGAGAATCTGACTAGAGTATGGAGAGTCATAGCTGCAAATTCAATCAGGAGTGGACCCAGTTATTTTTCTGAGATTTTTTCTTGAAAAGAGCACATTTCGTGTGAGATATACCGCGCCGTGCCGTGACCGTGTCAGTGTCTTAATGTCTATAAAACCATTCGAAATTCCTGCTGTAACCTGTCCGTGCGTTTACAAAGTCACAACTAGTATGAATACAACAACACTTTTCTTCAATAAGATTGCTGTTCTTTTCTCTCTCCTGGACACAGGGAGGCCCGGCTTGTTATTCCTTGAAATTTGAAGCGAGACGCAAATCATAATTTACGTAACGTAATAGCGTAACGCACTTCCAGTCAAGAGTGGGGGTGCGTTACGCTAATACGTCATGTTAATCTGGTATCGAGTTTCTGGGGATTAGTGTTGCAGTACTTGTGCGCGAAACTGACCTTGATCACGTGGCGGAAGCTCACACACATAGGCCATACAAGTTACTTCTCTTCCATGAAAACTTGACTGGGAAAAAGCAATAAACCATGTCAGCAATGTAGCATAAACGGATATTTTCACATTAACCAATTTAGTTTTATTTTTCAGATTTATTACAATCAATACCTTCAAGACTGGTTTAACTATAGCGTTCTTTAACTGGGACTTGTGTGTGTAAACACAATTTCCTTTGAGGTATGTCAAAACTAATTCATGATTTCTTGATTCCTGTAACCAAAGAAATTAACAGAAATGAATCCTTGCAACATAACCTATAGCAACGCACTGTACTATACCCAAGCAACACACCGTTCTCTAGAAACACACAGTACCCTAGCAACACACTCTGCCCTAGGAACACACAGTACCGTAGCAACACACTGAACCCTAGCAACATACTAAATATATAACCATATTTCCGCGGAAGAGCTTAGCGGCAACTCTACATATCACATACAATTATCATAGTAACCCGTACTTGTTGCCATAACAACACTTACATGTTGCCATAACACATACTTGCTGCCATAACAACACGTACCTATTGTCATAACAACACTTACCCGTTGCTGGTGTAAAGAGAAGTCCCAGGCACGATGTCCACCACCACATTTTACTTTAAACAATGCTTCGTTCTTTGTAATACTCCAGACAATAAAGAACGCCTTTATCATTTAAAAGACAAATTAGATTTATTAATAAAGAACACCTTTAGATTCAAAATACACATTTTGATGAAAACAATGTATCCCCACACTGTGACTGACCATATTTACAACTTACTGTATGAAAGCCAGCAACGACGATGTCTCCATTTGCAGTAAATATAAGTTTTTCTACCCAATCGAGACCTTTGAATACCTGTATAGAAGAAATCACTATTGATGATCGGTTAACATCTAAAAGCCTTGCACGTTAACTCGGAGTAGCAAAGGGGGTACCAATCACGTTTCACGCAGGAAATTTTGCCGCAATCATCTGTTACGTTTTATACAATAGCAAATAACGCGTCAGGCTGGCGTGCGGTTAATTTACGGACCACTCACTATTTTGGGGTCCAAATCACAGGTCACGTGAAATCCCTTTGCTACCCTGTTAACTGGACAGTAGAGGTAACCCTTGGTGTAGAATTAACTAAGTGCTTTTGAGACATTCAGTGTTTGGTTGCTATACAGAATGTCGTCGCTTAATAGACTTTGACTGCCTCACTTATTTTGCGGCTTATCAACGAATGTTCTTGCTCAAAGAGTTTGAATGGGAAGATTGCGGCATATCTTATACTTCCACGAGTTGCGTCCTAGTGTTGAAATACGGTAACTTTAGTCTTCTTACAATTATTGCATCACGACCTTCATCCTAACTTCTTGTAAATTAATGCGGTAGAAAACTCACTTACTCGAACTCCCGGCAGGAAAAGCTTAATATTGTTCGAGAAAACGGGGATTCGAGATAACCGATAGTAATTGACTGAAAAAATGACTCAAGAGAAATGGTTTTGTGTTCGAGATAGCGAGGTTATCGAGTAAAAAGGGTTCGCGCTAGTGGGTCGGGGTTCTAGTGTAGAAGTCTTGGTTACCTTCTTTGTGTCAGTGACTTCAAGTTTAGACTGACAGACTTTGTATTGTCTGTAAGTACCATCACGACCAGCTGAGTACAATTTACCATCGTAAGAACATAGTTGAGTAACACCTATAGCACCATGAAGGACTGGTATTGTATGCACTGGATGTAATACCTTTAGGGGAAATAATACAAGGAAAAGTGATTGCAAAAAAACCGTGAAATTGACCGATTCGAAATATGGCGGCAAATTTGAATAACTATTGTTCTGGACTGACTACCCTCGTGTTCACGTGGAAACACAAAAGCGTTTTCACATGAATGAGAGGCTAGTATATTTCGAATCGGTGTACAGTTAGTAGACTAATTTTACAGGGTTTGCCAAAAGAATTTACAGGGTTTGTCAAAAGAATTTACGGGGATTTTACAGGGTTTGTCTATAACATTTACAGGAATTTTACAGGGTTTTTGTTGATCAAATTTACACGATCTTTTACATTGTTTTTACACGATTATCTTTGTGAGATCTCGTTTTTTTACAGGAATTTTACAGGATTTTTACAGGATCTTCCTGATCTGGAAGATCCTGTAAAAAAACTCAAAAATCACAAAACCCTGTAAATGGGGAACAATCATGTAAATTTACATTTACAGTATCTTTACATGATTTTTACACGATTTTTACATGCTACGGAAATTGATCACTTTTTCCAGTGATCAGTCAGCAATGTTAGGATCAAGTTCTACTTCTGTAACATTTTCTGTAACATAAATGTTGCAGGAAATATTGCACTGTGTGTCTGGCCTTTACCAGCAATCGCCTGCATATTCTGATAAACTTGATAACTGTAAGCTAAATGTGTGCCAGCCCTTAATAGCCCTCTTGTTAGCACATACAAGAAGTTATGGCTGAGTAAGATGACATTACTTTCAGTTTTTTTCTTTGCAAATTTGTGTTAACACATCCTTTCAAACTTTTGGTACCTCACAAGCAATGCCAGATCTTGCTGCATCTCCAATTACCTTGTCTTTTGAGCCTCCGCGTGCATCATACAAGTGAACAGACCCTTTTCTATCACCAAATACCACTAGACAATCTCCTTGGTGATCATCCTTTGACCTCAAGACCTCTACTGCAGATGCCCATCTTTGTTTAGAATGTGGAATGCAAAATGTACGTAGTTGCACTAACTGTATTTGGTCTTTATCTGTATAAACTTTCCACCAAATAACTATGCCTTCAGGGCCACATGAAAAGAGGTTATGGAATGACTTGTGCTCTGACCAGAGAAGGCTCAAAACTTTACCAGTAAATGGCTTCACCTCAATATTTTGTAGTGAAAAGTCTACACAGGAAGAAGAAAAAATATACTTTACATAATAATCCTAATGAATAGCAGATGTCATAAAATCTGTCCCAAGTACCTGTGTCATGTACTTTTAAGTTCCCCTTCAAGTTTCCAAACGCAACAAATTTTTTATCCGCTGAAACAGTCATGAGACTATAGGATGAATAATTTGAGTCTTGCAGTACTAATTTCCAACCACTTTCAAGATCTTGTTTCCTTGAAACTGTAACTTCTTCTTCATTGAAAACACCACTTTCAGAAGGTTTTGTGTCTTGGTTAGTCATTTCTTCCTTCCAGAAATACTCATACAAACACCTTATAGAAAATAGCATCATTTAATACAAATGTCTTTATTTGGGGTCTTAATGAACCTATAGTAAAATAGTGAGCAACATTGAAAAAGGAGTAACAATCTTGTGTATAGACAAATGAAGTCTCTCTTCCCTGAGGAAGGGAGAAGATGGGAAGATTTGATGTCACTAGAGGGGAAATCACTGTTGTCCATTAAAATTGATCATGTCTTACCCTTCAGCAGTCATAACAAGAAGTTTCCCATCATCCCCTAAGAAAACAGATCGAGGTGTATCCATGGCAACTCCTCCCTTTTTGGTGACCTTTCCCTTTGTGCCTGGTAAAAAGGCAGCTACTGTTGCCATGGCTTCCTTGTTATGTACATCATCAAGTGAAAACAGGCGTATACTAGCATCACCACCACCAGTAGCAATGAGATTTTTGTCTTCATTGATGGCAAGACTCCAAATGCTTTTACCTGTAGAATACAGAGCTCAAAGTCAGTGAAGTGTTTTCAAAAAAACTATAGTGAACTCACTCCATGGTGGAAGAGCACACTGCTGTCATGCAAAGGATCAAATAATATCTGATGTCCTGCTATGGTGGCTTCTCCTGTCAACCAGAAGAAACAGGCCTCATACAATCTTGGGGGACACAGGATTCACATTCCAAGAACTGGGAACAACAATGAAAGACAAGATCTGGTGGAAAGACATGGCATCATGGCTGAAGGATGGTGATGATGATGGTGATGAAAGTGGGCACTTTATTGAACAGCTTTCACAGGTCCAAGAATGCAGAAGAAAAGGGCCCAAAGTTAGATCTAAAAAGGGGGGGTATGCACCCCTTGCCCTCCCCAAGGGGGGCATTGGGGGGTCTGGTACACCACAACACCACAAAAAAATAAATGTCAACACCGCAACACTGCAAAAAGATTCGACAGAACACCGTCACCTCATTTTTTCAAGAGGAACATGATAAAACATTTTTGGTGGACCTTGAAATCGCAACGCCGCAAATTAAAAATTTTCGCTTCACCATACCTCGCACATAAAATAATGTAAACACTGCACATCACAAAATTTGTGATCACTGCAACACCGCAATTTTTCAACCTCATTCACCACAACACTGCACTAAAAAAAGGCCAACACCACAACACTGCAAACCCTAATGTCCCCCTCCTCCCCTAAATCAGTCCTGGCTGGATGCCTTTATACTTCATACCTAACTGACCAGTGAAGTATGGAGAAGAAAAGGGCACAAAGTTATCTCAAGAGGGAGAAACATATCCTGCAGCCCTCCCCTGTCTAAATCAGCCCATGCTGGACGTCTTTATACTACATACCTAAGTGACCAGTAAACTTCTTTATAAGATTTCCCTCATAATTCCATACATTACAAACTGCATCTTCACCAACACTGACAATGTAATCTTTCAGTAGCTTGGCATCCCACACTCTAGCACTATGACCATACATGACATGCAAGCACTCAACATCTCCAAGTGTACAATGCCCAGATTTAGCAATCCTCCAAAGTCTTATACTCCTATCATCAGATACAGACACAAGGAATGTTCCTGATTCATTAAAATTGATTTGAAATATAACTCCTTCATGACCAATAAGTTTATGAAGGATTTTAGTAGTTCTGTCTTCTCTCTGGATTCCTTTGGTGTTCCATAATAAAACATGGTTAAAAACTGTACCAGCAGCAAGTAGAAGATTGTCTAAGTTGTCACCAAAGAATTTAGCAGAGTATCTGTGTTTGAGTGAAGGGAATTAGTTCTATTACAAGTTTTATCACAGACTGAGGTTTCATTTATTTAAATAGATGGTTACTGGCAGTTTACCACTTGCTAACTTTACAGTACTTTACCTCTTATCACTGGCTATTTTACAATGGATTCCATATTTCATTTTTACAAACAGCTGGCTTTTTTCAAAGCCAGCTTCCTATCTCAAAAATTACTGAAAATCCTTCACCACCAAATAAATTTTCAAAAGATGTTTAAAGCTGGTTATACTAAACAATCTGCCCCTCCCCCCCCCCAAAAAAAAACACACACAAACACAAACACTGTATATGGTTGTTAAGTGATCAGTGAATAATCTTAGAGCAAAGAGAATTGATGTTTTATTCAAAATCACTATCTAAAAGTTATTGCTAAAATGATAATCAAGGATACAATATACTATTTTCTTCACACTGAGCTACCAACCACGTTTTACTTGTCTGATAACCTACACACCAAACTGCATTATGGGCTGTTGCTATAGCAACTTGACCACATTCTTCACCTTCTTTATACAACCAGTGAGCATCCAAGATTAGATCAGGAATTGAAATAATATCAGATACAGCAGTAATCCTGTATTTAATGAGATGGAAATTAAAACAATAACTGACTTAATTATCTACTTTAAATCCAGTCACCAACCAACAAAATAGAAAGCGAACCAATCTGCAAGGAGCTGGATAGGGCAAACCCTGATAGATGTGATGATGATGATGATGATGATGATGATGATGATGATGATGATGACAATGATGATGATATTAATAATACCTTCGCTGGTCACTGAGATTTGAGATGGCTACAATCCTCAAACATTTCTGTCCAAATACAGCCAGTAAACCCCCATCTTTGTTATCTAATAAAAAGGAAAAACAGCAAAATCAATCATAGAAAGAGAGTTAAAATTCAATTTTGATGAATACTACAGCTAAATAATTTAGCTAAAATGTTTTGTTTTGAAAAATGTTTACCTCTAATACCATGGATTCTTGAAATTCCAAGAACATGTTGACGGCTTAGTTGTACTCCATTATGTACATCATAAACACACAGATACGAACCCTCTCCTTTGGACAATCAACAAATTGTAATTCATACACTGTACATTCAGGGACATAGAGAAGTTTTTGATTATGGGAACTGACCACATTGTGCCTATTCAAATTATAAAAATTTTCAAAATTCCTACCATAACCATGACCATGTCGTATGCGGTGACTGCATGTGCCAATTTCCCAGCCAATATGAAAACTGCTTTAATATTCAGAGAAACCACATGCTTGGTATCTTGCCTTATTGATACAATAGAATTGTGATTTCTTGAACCTCCATATTGGTTTGAGAAATCAGGAGATTCGAGAAATCAAGGGTACAACTACAGTGAAACAAATCCAAGGCAAAAAACAATTGGTTCAGGTTATTGGGAGGTTTGAGAAACTGAGGGTTTGAGAAATCTGGATTAATATTCTGCTGTACATGTACATACAAAAAGTACACAGGAAGCCCAAATCTATAATGACAACCTTGGAGACTTGAATAGAGGAAATGCAAAACACTGGCATAAACAATAAAAATGTCCCTATGCAATCTTAAAGGAGTCCTCTTTATGAAATCAACCGTACGAGGGTTAAAATATGTAAGAACGACAGCACGTGAAACAAATGAAAGTGAGCTATTTTCTTGTACGAATTTGAGAAATTTCCTGACATTTATTAGATGAAATAAAAACATCTTAAATTCCTCACCTGATAGTAAGATATCTTTTACAAAACACAGACTTGTTATTGGTGCTATGAGGTCCCTTTTCTCCATGATCAAAGTTAAATTTCTAAAAGATTTCAGTACCAACAAAACTGAAGGCCGGCATTTTGTTTTTGTGATAGATTTACCGCTGACCAAAAATATATCCCAGAAGCCTTCACGATGAAAAAGAAAACGTTTGTGAGAAATAAAACCTTTGTCGGTCAAAAATTTGAATTATTTTCACTTAGATTGCAGTGAATATCTTAATATTAGTAATATTTTCTTATGCATTTTTAATTTCTAAAGTTTTCTTCTACTTTGTTCTTTTTATTTTATTTCATAATATTTCATTTTTTTATTAAGTAGTTAGCAATACTGAGTTATTTATCTGTTTTACAAGGTCAAAACTTATTGGCAATTTCCAGTCGATATTAATTTGAATACAATTATAATGAAGAATTTCGTGAAAAACATATTTAAGGAATTGGCTGAGTAAGACTAGGTTCTAGCGATTGTGGAATGTTTGATGACGTCACATGTATTGGTTTTCGCTTTCAAAACACAACATGGCGACGAAAGTGATATGAATGGAGATGACCGATTTTTGTCATCTTATTTCGACGATGAAGACCCTTCTGTAGACCCGTACTTGAACCAGAAGTGTTACTGATATATCCATGAAAGTGAAAGTACAATTAAGATCCAAGTTGGGCCATCATTCTGGGGAGAAGAGAGCTTTCTTGACAGGGATTTCTCGGAGAACGACGAAAGCCAAGGCGACATCTACTAGAAGAGATAGGAAACACTTTAGACGGCATTGCTGGAGATTCTGTTATCGAAATTGTCTACGTTTAGGTTATAGATAACGGCTATTTTATTATTTAGTTCTTTATTGTTGTGAAACAAATAATTAGAAATGCCAAAGAACGAACAAAACCTCAAATGGCCTTGTGAATATTGCACCTACGAGAATTGGCCGTCGGCCATGAAATGTGCGCTCTGTTTAGCGAAAAGACCCGCTCATGTGATTTGCCCTCAACCGCATAGAACTGCTGGTATTTCACAGGATATTTACCAAGCTGCTGACAACGAACGAGCTAACGCTAGAAACTACAGAACGCCAAGTAATGGTGACAAAACGTCACCGAGGTACCGACCGTGCGATCAAGAAGCTATGAAATGGAAGTGCACTACTTGTACTTTCGATAACTGGCCGAGTTCTCTACACTGTGTTATGTGCCATACAGCAAAGAGCAAAAGTGTGAGAAACGTTCTTCAAACTGAACCTACAAGTGAGGAAAGAACACGTGCTGTTTCTCCGAAAACTAGTCGCTCGGGAAGTAAAGTAGACATGAAAGCTATAAATAACGACAAAAACAAAGCTCAACTTAAAGCTCTCATGAAGTGGGAATGCCCTAATTGTACGTATCAAAACTGGCCTAAAACTACTCGATGTGTCATTTGTGCTAGTGTAAAACCATTAGCTGTAAAATCTGAGGAAAATGCCAACATCAACAAAGGGAAAAACAATGGAGATATTCGCAAGCCCTCGGGGTCTAGAAGACGGTCTCCAATTTCATCTGTGAGTGATTTGACCTTACAAACATCTAACCAAGATGTGGACAAGATTATCTATGATATTCCAGCTTCTGATGATGTAAATGACAATGAGGAAGTACTACAGATTCGCAACAGACTGACAGATAATGATTGGATGTGGTTGAGTGCCTGTATTGGCATTGTAGAAGGGGATGTCACTTCAGTAGAGACATACCTAAATTCAGGCAATGACCGAGCTAGACAATTAACTAGAGAAGAATGTCTAGTATTAAGCCGACCCGAGGCATTTGAAGTCGGCTATACCTTAGTTCATTTAGCTATTAAGTTCAAGAGAGAAGATCTACTGGCATATCTTCTAGTTCCTGAAGTTAGTAATCATCGTCTGCATCGTGTACCATGCCTAGTTAGTCCAGAATTAGCAACAGATATAAGGAAAGACATAGCTCATACCATGAGACAAAGAAAAGGAGATTGGCCTTGCTATTTTTTTACTGAACAAGTTACCTTTGTTTTGCCAGCAGGTTAGTGGAGTAATTGGAGTGCATTACACTATAATAACCCCTATAACTAATAATATTATACCACAGCTTTGTAGAATCAACAGTTATAATTTAATCTCATAGTACAAGTTTGTACACATTTTTGAAGTTTTTTCAAGTGTCAGAGTGCTCGAGGTTTAAGTAAACTTTATTACAATTTAATAATATTACTACATTTCTTGCTAAGTAACCACAAGAATGTGACTGTACCATGCTTTTGTCTCAAGAAAGACATTCGATATAGAAAGATTGGATTAATTGATGTCCTGGTAATGTGACATAGCATATCATAATATTTGATCTCTGCATTGTCTACATAAATATTGCACATGACAACTGAATGTTATATGTTTGATTAATTTGAAAACTTTAAATGTATAAATTGGCTCTCAGCTTATTTTCAATTTTCTCAATATCCAGACAAATTCTCCAGGTTGCTTTATTCTATACAGTGGAAAAAAAGCAGTAATAATTGATTATGTAGCACAATTAAAGTATTTAAAAATTTAAAGAAATTTCTCCATACTATAGAATACTGAATTATGACATTAATTCTGTTAGCTCACACTGTTCATCATTATGTTTTCTTTATGCACAGTGGTTTTAATGAAAGGGTGATATGTATTGTAAATTAAATTTTACTAAATTGTTAGTAAAATACTTCCTATCAAATGTAACCTTATATTATAACCCATTCCAATTTGAAAGCTAAGGGTCCTTGCAAAAACAGAGGAGTCTGATCAAATTGTAATTTCTCCTTAAAATTTTTTTATTTCTAAGGGGAATTCAGACTTTGATCAAACATCACTCAATCTGTTTTTGCATTGATGTCTTCAATTAGGAGTTGAGTGTTAATTGTGTTATTCTTTCTCTAATTAGAAATCCAAGAATTTCCAGCTCGAGTCAGGCGACAGTTATTTGAGGACTTGCTGGATAAAGATGTTCAAAAAGGTTAGTTTATACAATGTACAATTTTATTATATACCTTTGTCAATATGCGTGCTCTGATTGGCTGACAGCTGTGCTTTATCAGCGAATAGTGCACAGTTCTGATGCCAGAAGCGTGAGCTCGACGGCACGCACACACTTCTTGAATTTTTGTGCGGAGAAAATCAAACTTTTTCCCTTGAATATTTAGTTCCAAATATATAATATAATGAATAGAACATTTTTTCCGTTCTCCTGCATGCTGTATTACTGAACAGAGCACGGAAAAAGCTGTTCTATTTGTTGAATATGGAAATGATTAGATTATCTTGGAAGGATGTTAAGATGTTAATGTTAATGACTTGACTAATATCTGCCTAAACATGGTTCCAAAATACTGTAATCCAACAGGCCCTTGCATCATCCCAGTCACATGGTACAAAATCCACCATGTTGCAGTCAAGCTCTTTTTAGTACTATGTGACTGGTTGATGCAAAGGGCCTATTATTACATTTGTAACATTTGAAGAGATAGCCTTGAAAAGAGCCTAAGTGACTATTTTGATGGGAAAGTATTCACTATTGTTATTTACAGGGTTTGTGCTTCTCCTTAAACTCTTTGAAAACTCCTTCAATTTCGTTAAATACGTTTTCAAGGGCGCTTCAGAAAAGCCCTTGAATTTTAGAAATTCTGCTCAAACTCATTGAAAACGTCTTGAATTTATACTTTTAACGAAACCCTTTTAACAACAAACATAAGGGACTTGAAAGGGATGGGAAACAGAAATTCACTGCTTTCTTTAATTTACATGTAAGTGAGGGACGAGGATACCCTAGACTAGTACATGTATTTCAGTAAATCATTATTAGTAAAAAATCGGGTAACACTACCCCCAATACTCCTTGAATTCTCCTGGAATTTTATTTCGTATCTCAGCACAAATCCTGTATTTAGCCCCATTAAAATTCATTGATACCTTTTTAAACCATTTTACATGTACAAACCTCAAAGAAACCATCAAAAAAGTAATATAAAGCCCAATTTACATGAGAATGACCAGGCACCCCAAATTTTGGGCATGCATACCCATTTTGACACAGTACCTGTAATTATCATTGTAGGGGTACCCAAAATATTCAGTCCCTGTGCTAAGATTTACAATGTCGTGGTGCCATACCATAAGAATATTGTCATATAAATTAGGTTTAGTCATTTTGTGGGCAACTCTTCAATTTGCTATTCTCTTAATTTTTATAGTTCTTGAAGTAGAGTCTCCAATAATCAACTGGAGCGAAGAAATTTCATCTCACCTTGGCAGTAGAATCTACCCTCTTTGGAATCGTTCTGCTGGAGACTGCTTGCTTGATTCAATACTTCAGGCCTCTTATGGTGTATTTGATAAAGACAACACCTTACGGAAAGCACTTTTTGAAAGTCTTAGTGAAGGAGCATCTAGGTAATGTGTGTTTAATGAGCTTTTAAAATATCTCAAGGTGGCAACTAAACTAATAAAAGTAAAGTAAAGCAACCATATTTAACGTCGATAACTCGTAACAGTAATTCAACTGACAAACGTGAGGCCGACAGTGCACTCATTTTACTAGTCCCCTCTCTCCATCAGTGCTCCGTTTGAAGGGTATTTAAAGCTAATTAAAGCTACACAGATTGGAAAGAAGTTGAAACAATAATGTGAGGTCTGGCTGAGGATCGAACTCGGGACCTCTTGCACCAAAGGCCACACACTAACCAACTGTGCCATCCTTGCTCGTCTCAGTGAAATCTGTACACTTTTACATGTAAGTACATGTACCTTCAGGCAAAAAGTTATAATCCCTTTCATATACAGTAAGAAAAAAAAGAGGAACCCCTTTGGGGGGGGGGATGAAGCCACACCCTATATGTTCTTTTATATGAAGTGTTCTTCCCCCCCCCCCCCCCCCCCCTGGGATTCCAAACTGAAAGTTAGAATTTGATGTACAAATTATCATCTTTAAGGTTTTTCCCTCGTTATAAGGAATGGGAATCAATGCAAGCAGAAACCTTGCAGTATACACTAGATGAAGACCAGTGGGAACAAGACTGGGCATCCATTCTTAGCTTAGCAAGTCAACCTGGAACTTCTCTGGAACAAACACATGTATTTGCACTGGCCCATATTCTCCGGCGGCCAATCATTATCTATGGTGTCAAGTATGTCAAGAGCTTTAGAGGAGAGACTCTTGGTTTGGCTAGATTTCAAGGTATAATAATATATAAACACTTGAGCGTAATTGAAGATATTAGTGCATAAACAATTAAGTGCTCTCTGATCAAAGTATATTTTCTCCCAAGAAATCTTTTATTTTTAAAGGAGAATTTAGTGTTAGATCAGAGATCACATGCTATTTTTGCAGGGACCTCTTCAATTGAGTGACTAAAGTGATCTACAGTGTACTCTAACATACTATATCATATAAGCATGATATAGTATATAATATAACCATGTTTTAAGCAGTGTGAATGCTTGAACTAGTGCTTATTGTAACTGACTTAAAGCTCCAGTGTGAACTCATGGGCTGATGCCTTGTGTTTGCTTAGGTTTTGAAATCAAAACAGAAATGTTTGTCATCACTTTCAGGTGTTCTCCCAAATTAAACCTCATTAAAATACTCCCTAATCTAGACATGGTTTGAACACAATCTAATATATGTGGCAGTGTTCCTGCATGTACATTTACAAAAGGAAAGAAATATACTGTAACAAATGAAAGAGAAAAAGAAACGAAAAAGGGAAAGAAAGATGCAGTGGGGGAAGGGAGGGAGGAAGGATGGAATGAAAGAAGGAAGGAAGGAAAGATCGAAAAAGAAAATTATGTAAAGGGAAAGAAAGGAAGAAGAAAAGAAAGAAAGAGGGGAAGAAAGAGACAAAGAAGAATGAAAAAAGTCCAGTTCAAACAAAATATTGTACATAAAACCATTATCTATTTCTAGGTGTTTATCTTCCACTGTTGTGGGAGAAAAGTTTCTGTTGGAAAAACCCACTTGTCCTTGGTTACACAAGGGGCCACTTCTCTGCTTTGGTTGCTATGGAAATCGATACAGACAAAACAAACGACATAGGTGCACATGCACATGTTGAGAGCAATGATAATGTTCATGTAACATTCCTTCCACTTGTCGACCATGAAGGAAGATTACTACCAGTCCACTTTCTCTCTGCTGCTCAGGTACTGTAACTTGTAAAGTGCCTTTGGACATATGGAAAAGGCGCTATAGAAATTATATTATTATTATTATTATTAACTTAATAGAAATGAAGGGTGTGTCCATCAAAATGGCTTAAGTGACTTTTTGAAGGATTTTTCCAGGTTTTCAAGGCGATACATAACCTAAATTCCTTTGGGGCAGTCAGTTATTTTTGTACATTTTGAAACAATTAAGCCTGGTTTTCATGAGCGATGGAAGTAGAAAAGGAAGCAACATACACAGACTCCAGGGGTGGATCCAGGGCTCAGACTGAGGGGGTTCACTTCACATTTATCTTGTTCTTGATATTTTTCTTCCTCGACGTAAAAATGTTTTATTGTTAGCTAGGACGAGAAAGGGGGTCTCGGGCACCCAAGGAACCCCCCTGGATCTGCCCCTGGACTCGGTGATATATTTGATACATTCTTCTCTCACAAAAGGCAACACTGAGTCTGCATATGTTGCTTTGGCTTCTGCTTTCATGGAAGAAACTATAGTGGTGTTCATATTGATGTAAGCCTTTATCATTCATGTGCAACCAGAGAGCGATTGGCTATTTTTTCAAAGGAACTTGTGAAATGTTATTGTGAAAATGGTTGGCACATTAGCATTAAAATGTGTTTGTTAATAAATAGTGAACATCACTATTAACAAAAAAAGAACCTTGTGGTATTAGTGACTGCCATTAACCAAGAAAAAAATATTTTTATAGATTGGAAGTGAGGAATATCTGTTACATGAGTGGCTAGACTGTTGCACGACAGATGGTGGAATTTTAGTTGCCCAGCAACGCATCACTCCAAGACCTGCACTTGTCAATCAAATGATAGATGATTGGCTCGATACATATCGAAAACCCTTGAAATGATGGAATCAGTATTGTACTGTAGATCACCAGTGTATGGATATTTTTATAAAGTTTTATTCGACAGTAGTTGAATAGTTCAAGGTTTGGTTATTTGTATTTTGTCCACTATGTACATATAAACACTCCAGCAAAAAATAGTAATATTCCTGTTACATTTTATTGTGCCTTTTTGCACATAGTGGATTTGTTTTGTTCAAGAATATTTGCATAGAAGTAAAAGATCTGAGCATTTATTAGATAATCTATTTTGTAAGCAGTGATCATGTTACATTTTGTTTGCTTAGGACTCAACATATGCTTTCAGCTGTACAGATATATTATAGCAGTTCAATTCTTTTTGTAAGCACAAATTAAATTTCATTTCATGTGTGTTAATTTGCATGTAAATACACATTTTTAAACCTATGTATACTGTATTCAGCTGTTCACATTTCATTAGATCCACCTGTACAGACTTCATTTTCATCTATATTTTGTTTATATACTCTCTTACTATCAGTTTTTGCATTTTAATATTTTTTGTTTCTTTTCATTTGTTTCATTCAAGTTTCGAATCATTACAACTACCTACAATGTATTCATGTATTCATTATCGCACTTCATATTGTAAGTTACAATTAATGCCAATTAAGCCTACAGATCCAAATATATTGTATTCAAAGTTGTATGATAAAACTAAAAGTATTGTAAAAATAAAAATCCTAGGTTATAGAATGAGCTTGATTGTATTTATTTGTTCTTGTTTTCAGTAAAAGTTATTATTTGTCAACTAAATTATTCTATTTTTATTCCAAGAGATATGTAAAACATGGATTAATTATCCATCTGATTATATCAGTCATGATAATTTGCATTCATGGACCATGGAAAAATGACTTTTTTTATTTTTTATTTTATTTGCTTTGCCTAATGGCAAAAACGCCACTGCAGCTAAACACCAATAATAATTATTACAGTCGGCCCAAAATTAATGCAAAACAGCTGTTTTGGGCTCATTTATCTTCATCAGTGCACCTACCTTCCTACAGCTGATTTTCCCCTTTTAGGTCCAAAAATATTTTGAAATGCATGACACTTCCACCTGTGATATTTAACTTGTACTTGTATAAATTGAGCCATTAATTCTCAATAAGAATGGAGGTGTTATAACAGATTAATGCTCCTTAATCAGCTTTAGAAATGTAGGTACGTGAAGATGAATAAACCCAAAACCAGCTGGTCTTTCATCTATTTTTACAATTTATTGCTTGGAATAAATTCTGAAGGAAGTGTTTGTGTTCGAATCAATTGAAAGGTATCAAAAATACATGACAAATATGCTCTTATAGCAAACATTGATGTCCGAGTAACGCAATTTGAGTCACGCAACGACAATTAAGTCACGAACAGGGCAAATTTGTTGCGACTCGCCCCCTCAGTGGAAAGCTGAACAATTAAACCGAAGCTCTACATTATTTGAAGTCCGTATCTGCTTCAAACATGGCCATGAAACCATCTGATATATTCCTCGAAATTTACAACTACCTGAAAGGGATTATCAAGTCGGCCGAAACACCAGTGAAGAGTCTTGTAATTTCCTGTCTTGTGTACGCCATCAAAGAGTTCGCCAAAGAAAAACTCTTCATTTGCCCCATCCAGAACTACCGTGCTTATGGCAACCTCTTTGTATTTGGTCCAGCCATAGTACTGTTCTGTATTTCACTTCTGGTCTCTGAGTCCTTTTGGCATCTTACGACTGGTGTTTGCTGCTGTCGTAGAATTATTTGGTCCAAGTCACGCAAGAGCATTTACTTGGCAATCCTGCCCCCAATCATCTGGCTGATACTCGTGTTTGCTGATACACATTACTATGTCTGTGCGAAAGTTGGACCCGTCAAGACAGCCAAATCTGCAGCTAACAGCACTGCTGCCCTGGAAGCTCTCGAGCTAAAGATCTCAAAGGCTCGCACTGAGTCTCAGATAATTGCCTGGGCGTTGTTGATCTCTCTGGTGTCATTGGCGACGGTAGCTCTGACCATCGATAGGTGTGTATCAAGGCCAAAGTCTGAAATCGTCAGTAAGACAGAATTTGAAAACCTAGAGGCCAGCTATGCTGTGGATATGTTTAACAAGAAAATCAAGCCAATGGCCGAGAGCCAAGCCAAGGAAGTCATCAAAGATCTCTTTGATTTGTACAAAAACGAGAAGCCAGACGACCTTGTCTTGTTAGGGGAGGGGTACCTAACAGCCGTGTACCCCAACTATGGAGTCGTGGGCAACCGGCATCAGTGTATGACCGACACACCCAAGGAAAACAGGGCCTCGAAGTTTTCAGAGTTGTTTAAGAAACGCCAGAAAAGAAATGAGGAAGTAGAGGTTGGACTTACAGAAAGTGGGCCGCAACAGCAATATACTTCAATCAATTAGACATGACAATTAATCAGTTAATCTAAAGGCTTTGACGAAGCTCACAACTTTTCTTGCAACATTGTGCAGAATGAGATGTTTTGGGGTGTCAAACGATACAACATTTCTTACAACATTTTCTTACACATGCATTATGCTCGATACAGAGTTTTACCATGTATCCACCTCTGCAACAATTGCGCGCAATGGGTTGCATGTTTAGGATCGAATTCTACTTCTGCATCTTTTCCTGCATCGTTACGCGCAACTTTGCGAAGGTAGACATGTACGTGTTGCGCGCAATCTTTCAGAAAAGAGTTGCATCATGTGACGGGATCTTGCGCTGCGCACAATTTGAACGTGCACAACTGGCTAAATAGCAGAACCGTGCAATTTTTTTCATTTCTGTTAAGTTGCGCGAAACAGCAGAGTTCGCCCCATGCAAGTATTATGCGCAAAGCTGTGCGAAACAGTTGCAATCATTTCCATGCATCACAACAATTGAATGAAGAAACAATAGAAAATATGTACGAATAAAACTTCAAAGTACCATCTGTATTTAGTCAAAGTTGTAATTGTCATATGAAACTAAATTATGCAGCATTATCAAATAAACAATTAATACCATTTTTATTGTTATATTTGATATCTGGCCATCTGCGCGGAAATTTATGAAGCTTTCTAGTTGATTAATTCCGGTAGATATCACGAGAGATTTATTTAAAATAGCCAACTTCTGAGATGCACCTCACTTGCCATATACAAAAGTATCGTGCATGAAGCTCAATCATTTGGAAAGCTGAACAATTAAACCGAAGCTCTACATTATTTGAAGTCCGTATCTACTTCAAACATGGCCATGAAACCATCTGATATATTCCTCGAGATCTACAACTACCTGAAAGGGATTGTCAAGTCGACCGAAACGCCAGTAAAGAGTCTTGTAATTTCCTTTCTTGTGTACGCCATCAAAGAGTTCTTCAAAGAAAAACTCTTCATTTGCCCCATCCAGAACCACCGTGCTTATGGCAACCTCTTTGTATTTGGTCCAGCCATAGTACTGTTCTGTATTTCACTTCTGGTCTCTGAGCACTTTTGGCATCTTACGACTGGCATTTGCTGCTGTCGTAGAATTATTTGGTCCAAGTCACGCAAGAGCATTTACTTGGCAATCCTGCCCCCAATCATCTGGCTGATACTCGTGTTTGCTGATACACATTACTATGTCTGTGCGAAAGTTGGACCCGTCAAGACAGCCAAATCTGCAGCTAACAGCACTGCTGCCCTGGAAGCTCTCGAGCTAAAGATCTCAAAGGCTCGCACTGAGTCTCAGATAATTGCCTGGGCGTTGTTGATCTCTCTGGTGTCATTGGCGACGGTAGCTCTGACCATCGATAGGTGTGTATCAAGGCCAAAGTCTGAAATCGTCAGTAAGACAGAGTTTGAAAACCTAGAGGCCAGCTATGCTGTGGATATGTTTAACAAGAAAATCAAGCCAATGGCCGAGAGCCAAGCCAAGGAAGTCATCAAAGATCTCTTTGATTTGCACAAACACGAGAAGCCAGACGACCTTGTCTCGTTAGGGGAGAAGTACCTAACAGCCGTGTACCCCAACTATGGAGTCGTGGGTAACCGGCATCAGTGTATGACCGACACACCCAAGGAAAACAGGGCCTCGAAGTTTTCAGAGCTGTTAAAGAAACGCCAGAAGAAAAGAGATGAGGAAGTAGAGGTTGGACTTACAGAAATTGGGCCGCAACAGCAACATAAAGTTCAATCAATTGGACATGCCACTTAATCAGTTAATCTAAAGCTAAAGACTGTGACAAAGCTCACAACTTTTCTTGCAACATTGCGCAGAACAAAATGTCTTGGGATGTCGTCACACGATGCAACCAACCTTCCTTACAACAGTGTCTGAAGCATGCATTATGCGCGATACAGAATTTTACCGTGTTATCCACCTCTGCAACAATTGGGTTGCATGTTTAGGATCGAGTTTCTGCATCGTTGCGCGTAACTTTGCGAAGGTAGACACGTACGACGCAACAGTATTGCGCGCAATCTTTCAGAAAAAAGTTGCATCGTGTTACGGAACCTTGCGCCCCGCACAATTTGGACGTTCACAACTGGCTAAATAGCAGAACCGTGCAATTTTATTTCATTTCTGTTAAGTTGCGCGAAACAACAGAGTTCACCCCATGCAAGTATTGTGCGATAAGTTGTGCGAAACAGTTGCAATAATTTCCATGCATCACAACAAATGAAGAAACATTAGAAAATATGTACGAATAAAACTTTAAAGTACCATCTGTATTCAGTCAAAGTTGTAATTGTCATATGAAACTAAATTATGCAGCATTATCAAATGAACAATTAATACCATTTTATTGTTATATTAGATATCTGGCCATCTTTGCGAAAATTCAAGAAGCTTTCTAGCTGATTAATTCCGGTAGATATCACGAGAGATTTATTTGAAATAGCCGACTTCCGAGATCGTACACTTCACTTGCCACTTACAAAAGCATCAAGGCGGTACTACGTGCATAAAGCTCAGTCATTCGTAACAAGACAAAAGTTTTAGCACGTAGCCTCGTTTCAAATCCTTTGTATGTCGATCGCAGGTGAAGCATATCTCGGAACTGGACTATTATATAATAACTGGTATATTGTGTGGGCTCTGATTGGTCGAGAACTGTGTGTTATTAAAGTACACATACCTACCTGATAGATGACGTCGTTGAATCTTACGCGCGCTCTGATTGGTTGAAATGTTTCGATGCATAAATATTATATAAAACAAATAGATTCCATTTTTTTGTGGTAGATGAAACAGAAGACGTCAAAATGTGGTGAAAACACACCTGGTGTACTTTTTTTATTCTTACCACATTTTGACGTCATCTGTGTATCTTTTAGAGTACAGACACACGGAAAAATGGAATTTATTTCTTAAACAGATAACGACTTCAAGGAGCTTAACACATTACTTTTTCATTCGACTGATTCGTTTTCTTCTGGAGACCACACGATATAATTGGACAAAGCTGCTCCATCCCTGGCCTGCCTTCAGAGGCGAACCTGATGAGACGAAACTATGTCTTCAAGTTGGTTCCAAACGCAGGCAAACAGTGCCTTTCATATGCTAATGTGTTATGTATAATTATTTATACAATTAATGATGGGATTGTCACTAACTCGGAAAGATATAGCATCGACACATATGCTGTATTGAAAACTTGTCGGCCGGCCTAAACTCCGTGTGAGACCAGAAAGAAATTGAATGAAATCAGTTATAAAATGATTTCATTTCAAATATTCCTCTTTGGGCTAACTTGGTTTTAGAATTAAAGAATTTGATCCATCTTTTTACACGTATGAGATCCAAGAATAGTCACTCCAAAACTCAAGTCTCCTTCACGGTCGTTGTCAAGAGCAACAGATAGATGACATCATCATCTTAGTTGATAGCCACTGGAGCTGACATTCTTGTAAAATATTCATGTTCAGAATATCAGTGTTATAGACTTTGAATCAGAGAGACATTCATTGTAAGGAAAGTAGAGTACTCAGAAAGCTTCAAAAATGGATGGTTCACCTTTCCAGGAAGTCTTTAAGTATCTGAAAGGAGCTGCGAAGTCTGTAGAGTTGCCAGTTAAAACCTTTGGAATATCCACTATCGTATATTTGATCAAAATGCTTCTCGTAAAGCTTTTCGCTTGCCCCCTTCGAGGTCATCGTCTGTATGGTTATTTGTTTATATTTGGGCCAGCAGTTGTTCTGTTCTGTATATCACTTCTCGTTTGCAAACCGTTTTGGCGCTTGACTGTTGGAATTTTCCACTGCCGTAGAGTGAGCTTGGGGAAGTTTCGCAAGATTGGATACTTGGCCACCTTGAGTCCAATCATTTGGTTGATACTCACATTTGGTGAAGGACGCTATTATATTTGTGCCGAACTTGGGCCCGTTAGTACTTTCAAAGCTGCGGCAGCTAACAGAACTATTGCAATGCAAGTTCTCGAAGTCAAGATTTCTGAAGCACGAGCTGATTCCCAGATAATCGCTTGGGCTTTGATATTATCTCTATCGCTACTAGCAACGATTGTTATAACTATCGAGAGGTGTTTACCAAGACAAGAGTCAAACATCCTCAGCGTAAAAGAGTTTGAAGACTTAGAAGCCAAACACGCTGTGGACATGTTCAACGAGAAAATCAAACCAATGGCCAAGGCTCAAGCAGAGCAAAAGATCGACAATCTGTTTGAGTTGTTAAAGAAGGAAACTCCAAAGGACTTTATCAAATTAGGGAAGGACAGATTAACAGAATTGTTCCCCAATATTGGGTGTCGGGCTACGCCTAAAGGTAGGGCATTGAGAGCAATAAAAGTGAGGTTCGAGAAAAGTGGAGAAACTGTGAACGAAGAAGAAGTTGAGCTAACGGAAGATGAATCACAAAAGCAGCACGCGATTATCTGAGCAAATGACTAAGACTGAAGACTCCTCAAGTGTTCTGTAGTTCAAGTACTCGTGATTCAGGGTTAATATTCATCAGAGTAGCCGCAACCCTAGTGAAACTGAAAATTTACTAAGTTAGGACGTGTACACTTATCTGACTAAATTTGAAAACCCATCTTTTCTTTCCATGTTTCACGATTCTCGAACTGAAAAGCGAAAACTGAAAAACGAGCTTGGTCATTTTATTCCAGATCGAATATTTCCAACAGCCATCTACAACAGAAATGACATGGACCAATAATTATGTAAATAAGTTAATCAGTTAAATTAAACAAAGTGGTGTTCATTGACCTTTTTCATTCAAGCTCATATGGTGTTCGATATATTCGTTTGTATGCATTGTTATCTATTGTTGAGGGGTAGAAATTCTAATGTATTCTATCCTTTTGTATTCTATTGTATTGTCGTTCTATAGAATTCAGCTAGCATATCTATTGTTTGAACAAAAGAAATTCCGAAGGAAGATATATCGTGCATGGTATATAGACCTTTTTGCTGTAACACTATTTTCCAACTTCGTGCAGTTGAAAAATAAGTTGAAAAATCAAGGAGATACGAATTTTCAAAAATCGAAATTTGTTTGTATCTCTTGCATAACTGTAAGTGTTGATACAAAATTTCGTTTTTTGAAAATTCGTATCTCCTTGATTTTTCAACTTATATCCTTCAAACTTCACAGTTCTACTGATTTTGACGGCGTGCTCTTTCCAGCTATGGTCATTGTTTTTAACTTTGGGAACTTTTAGAATTACATGAAAAAGCCGTTAGTATGAAATGACTGTAGCAATTCACAAAATACGTTCATTTACACGTATAAGATTGCAGAATACGTCTTGGTAACAGTCATATTCACATTCAGCCATGAAAAATCAGTTTAAAATAGTTATGTTACCAGCCTCTACCCCAAAATGCCTCCAGGTATCTGATTTTTCGAAAATGCGCCTAGTTTATTTAGCGGTAAATCCGTAGACCTGACATTTATCTGGGTTGAAGCACTTTTATCACAATTTGGACCATACCACTAATTAACCGGCTTGTTTACATCACGCTGCAGCAATGCCGTGTCGTTAGAACCTTTGATCACTGCGTACAGAATTTTACTGGTCAGCAAAAAGATGCATATGGAATTTTATTCCATCACTGATGTCATTTATGTACAGAAGGAACATCAATGGGCCAAGGACCGTACCTTGGGGAACACCAGATTTCACCTTGACCAGCTTGGATCTTTCAACGTCTACTATCACTGTTTGTTTTCTTTCACAGAGTCGTGCCTGAATCCAGCTAATGCTTGATATCTCCTCGTAATCCATAGTGGTCTAGTTTAACTGACAATCGCTGATGAGGCACTGTGTCGAAGTTTAGTAAGATGACATCAGACTGGCAGCCTTTGTTCTAAGTGCTGCATATCAGAGAGAATGTTATATTTATTCAAGTCAATCATGCCCCATTACCTTGCACAAGGCCGTTGTGAGAGAGATGGGTCTACAGCTGGATGGTGACGATTTGTCACCTTTTTAAAATACAGCATGGATGTTTTACTGATTGGTGTTTGTCCAGTCTTCTGGGATTGTTCCATGTTTTTGAAAGAGGACCCCATAAATGTTTTAAGAGCTGATGCAAGTTCGATCAGCAGCTGTTTTTAAGATCCAACATGGGAATTGATCGGGACCGGATGCTTTGTTTATGTTGATGGTTGATTTCAACAGCTTGGCAATGCCATTGATATCTATTTTTAGTGGAGAAATTCTAGGATTATAGTTGATTGAGGCAATTGTGGAATGTCCACTAAGTTATCCTCCGTAAAAACGGATTCAAAATATTAATGTTTGTGTAAAATCTCCGCTTTGAACTTATTTATTATAAGTTGTGGCTTGTTTATAGTCAGATGCTACTCCCTTGGATGCTATGCATAATGGCGCGACACCTACATTCTTTCTTAGGCCTACTCCGGGCCCTAAAATCGCCCAATATCGCTTAATATCGCCTAATATCGCCCAAGATCGCCCAAGATCGCTCAATATCGCCCAAGAGCACCTAAGAGCGCCAACTTGAAATAGCTAAAATTTGCCAATATCACCTAAGACTAAGATCGCCTAAAATTATTTGCATAAGATCGCCCAAAATAACGGCGATTTTAGAGCCTGGGGCAGTAGACCTTTTCTTCATTGACTTCATAAGCTTACGTCGTAGGTTTAGGTTTAAGGTTTAAGGTTTAATAATACTTTTTACCAAATGACAACAAAAAATAAAATACATATGGTAACGGATAGTAGTAGGGGGAAACTGAATTCCCATGTAAAAACTACTCTCCAAAAAGACAATTAAAGACATTAAAGTCACAACCGGACTCGTTTGGCCTACAAATTGATACATGTTAGCTGGCTGGGACTTGAATTGTACGATGAATTCGATTCCTTTCTAGTCTTTTCATAAATCAAACGATTTCCTTGAATCACAAGAAAAACAACAAAAAGACAATATATGAATTGATTTTAAGGTAAAATTCGGTATTGATTTTAAGGTAAAATAAACTTATTATAAGTTGTGGCTTGTTTATAGTCAGATGCTACTCCCTTGGATGCTATGCATAATGGCGCGACACCTACATTCTTTCTTAGGGCTACTCCGGGCCCTAAAATCGCCTAAGATCGCTTAAGATCGCCTAAGATCGCCCAAGATCGCCCAAGATCGCTCAATATCGCCCAAGAGCGCCTAAGAGCGCCAACTTGAAATAGCTAAAATTTGCCAATATCACCTAAGACTAAGAACGCCTAAAATCGCATAAGATCGCCCAAAATAACGGCGATTTTAGGGCCCGGGGCAGTAGGCCTTTTCTTCATTGACTTCATAAACTTACGTCGTAGGCTTAGGTTTATATAAGGTTTAAGGTTTAATAATACTTTTTACCAAATGACAACAAAAAATAAAATACATATGGTAACGGATAGTAGTAGGGGGAAACTGAATTCCCATGTAAAAACTACTCTCCAAAAAGACAATTAAAGACATTAAAGTCACAACCGGACTCGTTTGGCCTACAAATTGATACATGTTAGCTGGCTGGGACTTGAATTGTACGATGAATTCGATTCCTTTCTAGTCTTTTCATAAATCAAACGATTTCCTTGAATCACAAGAAAAACAACAAAAAGACAATATATGAATTGATTTTAAGGTAAAATTCGGTGTTCACTCAATTAAAGATAGTACGTATATATGTCAAATGGAACTAAATTAAATTATGCAGCATAATTGAATGGTCTTAAATAAACAACTATGTTATATATGATATTCCATGCATGTTTGATGAAATTTAAGAAGCTATACCTAAAAAAACACTAGACACAGCTGAACACTGATTTTTTCTTTTTACCTGCCGTGCCTTCTTTAACAGAGAAAAGAAAATCTCCTTCATTACTTTTCATTCGAATCATTCTTCTGGCAAACCTACTATACAGGACACGCGATAATGAAACTGTTCCTTACGCCCACTGGCTGCCTTAAAGGGGAACATGTTAAAACGAAACATGAAATCGAATCTCATTCTATGCCTTCCAGCCGGTTCAAATTATAGGCAAATAGTGCCTTCCATATGCTAATGTGTTATGTATAATAATACAGTTGATAGATGAATTGGTACTCGGAAAGATATACCGCATAGACGTATTTTATACAGTTAATACTCTACTGAAAACTTGTCGATCTAAACTCCTTGGGAGACCAGGAACATCAAATCAAATAAGATGATTTCAGTTCGTCTTATATCCCTCCTTCTTAATTCCATTCCTTTTAGACAAAAATAGGACTACTATTGAAAATTAGAAAAATACCCATCTTTTTTACACCTTATGAAAACAAACAATAGTCACTCTAAAACTCAAGTCTCCTTCACGGTCGTTGTCAAGGGCAACAGACAGGTGACATCATCAACGTAGCTGATATATGGACCAGGGGTTGATACATTTGTAAAATATTCATGTTGGAGAATATCAATGTTATAAACTTTGATTCAGAGAGACACTCGTTGTAAAGAAAGCAAGAGTGCTCAGTAAGCTTAAAAAATGGCTGGTTCAGCTTCCCAGGAGGTCTACAAATATCTGAAAGGAACTGCCAAGTCCGTAGAGTTGCCAGTGTTAAGCTTTGCAATATCCATTGTCGTATATTTCATCAAAATGTTTCTCATAAAGCTTTTCACTTGCCCCCTTCGAGGTCATCGTCTGTATGGTTATTTGTTCATATTTGGGCCAGCAGTTGTTCTGTTCTGTGTATCACTTCTCGTTTGCAAACCGTTTTGGCGCTTGACTGTTGGAATTTTCCATTGCCGTAGAGTGAGCTTGGGGAAGTCTCGCAAGATTGGATACTTGGCCACCTTGAGTCCAATCATTTGGTTGATACTCGCATTTGCTGAAGGTAGCTATTATATTTGTGCTCAACTTGGACCCGTCAGTACTTTCAAAGCTGCGGCAGCTAACAGAACTATTGCAATGCAAGTTCTCGAAGTCAAGATTTCTGAAGCTCGAGCAGATTCCCAGATAATCGCTTGGGCTTTGATATTACCTGTAGCGCTACTAGCTACGATGATTATAACTATTGAGAGGTGTGTACCGAAAGAGGAGTCAAATATCCTCAGCGTAAAAGAGTTTGAAGACTTAGAAGCCAAACACGCTGTGGACATGTTCAACGAGAAAATCAAACCAATGGCCAAGGCTCAAGCAGAGCAAAAGATTGATAATCTGTTTGAGTTGTTGAAGAAGGAAACCCCACAGAACTTTATCAGATTAGGGGAAAAGAGGCTAACAGCATTGTTCCCAAATACTGAGTGTCAGGACAAACCCAAGGGTAGGGCACTGAAATCAGTAACAGTGAAGTTTGACAAAGGTGGAGAAACTGTGAACGAAGAAGAAGTTGAGCTAACAGGAAATGGAGCACAGACACAGCGCGAGTCAAATATCTGAGCAAATGACATAAAGACTGATGCCTCAAGTGTTTTCAAGTAATAGTGATATTCAGGATTAATATTCATCAGTGTATAGCCATGCACAACCCTAACGAAACTGAAGTTTTACTAAGTTTGTACTAATGCCCTAGATTTGAAAACGTATCTCTTTTTCTCCATTTTCACAATTCTCACGGAAAGTTAAGGTGATGATAAAAAAAGATAAAAGGCAGTTTTGGTCAAGATAAAGACTGACGCTTTAAGCGTGCTCAAGTACCCGTGATCGACACTAGTGAAAAGCGTCTGCGCATGCTCGTATTGACGTCTTAGTGCTTTTGTAAACTTATGTAAATTTCGCTAATTCAACAATGGTTTTCACAAAGTGCTTAAACTTAAGGTCGATGCTTGAAACTTAAGGCTAGTATTTACATAATGCCTTCATTAATAGAATATCTTTGTCTCACAGAAGTAGTATACAAGAGAAATTTTATGTATACACCGAGAACACGAGCATTTTATTTATCACATTTCTTAAGAAAACATTGTAATGTGCACGCATGCGCAGACGTTTTTCACTATAGTGTACCCGTGATCAAGATTAATATTCATGATGTAGTCCCAACCAATCCTGCTAGTTTTGATAACTTTTTTTTCTAGAGTGCAACGAGCGACCGCTGACCCTCTGAACATCAGGCTCAGGAGGAAGGGAATGTCTCTATTGATTCGTGTTCCACGCTGTTTCCTTCCGTGAAGTCATGAGCGCCACATATATAGCACCCGCGGGATCAGGTTGCGGGTCAGCATTAGTTTTATATATATACTACACAAGAATGAAAAATACTAGTTGCCTGAGCTTTGTAAGGGAAACTTGTGGTCGCTTGCCTTGTCACGTACTGCCATCTAGCAGCACGAAACACGACGAAATTATATTTGGTCAGGGAAATTGTTGACTACCTTCACGATGATCCCAGATCTTACCTGAGTGGACGTACATAGCGTATGAAGGTTGGACAGGCTAAATTATCCAACTCTCTGCTATTCTAGAGGGCGTACCGCAAGGTTCAGTTTTGGGACCGTCTTCTCATTGTAAGTGTCACCAATGGAGGACATCATCGCGAGTCATGGCCTCAGCTGTGTCGTTTATGCGGACGACACTCAATTATACCTAACGTTTGAAAAGTCTCATTGCCTAGAGAGGGAACTCATTAGTCTTCAACGCTGTGTCAACTCTATTCGTCACTGGATGGCATCGAATATGCTTATATGCAATACATCCAAGACTGAAATTATACACTTCTCTTCGAGATTTTACATCAAGACTCTTTGTCACACGTTAACATCGGTAACTCTGAAATAACTCTTGCATCTTCAGTCCGTGATCTTGGGGTAATACTTGACCGGCACCTTCAGATGAACCTGCAAGTTAACCATCTTTGCAAGTCGGCATCCTTCTCGTTAACGGACGCATTAGTAAAATTGGAAGATATCTTGATAATTCCAGTACAGAAGAGGGACAATGCATTTGTTACAACAAAAATTGTCGAGTGGAACAGCTTACTTTATGGGCTGCATGATAAAAAAATCGCAAAGCTTCAAATGATCCAGAATTCCACTGCGAGGCTAGTAACAAGGCTCTCCACGGGTTGGCCCCTCAGTACTTACATGATCTGCTTCATGTGTATATAAACCAACACGGAGGTTGAGATCAGCATCCAAGCGCACCAAAGCAGTGGAATATTCTCCCAGAGTGTATAAAGCTAGCGCCAAAAGACATTTCTATTTCTAAATGACGTTGGTTTCCATTAATTACAACAGTTTATATATACTGGAATATTGAAGCAGCGCGCGTCGATTATCTGAGTAAATGACATAAAGACTGACGCCTCAAGTGTTTTCAAGTACTCGTGATTCAGGAGTAATATTCATCAGTGTAGCCATAATTAACGAAACTGAAATTATACTAAGTTACGCTGCGTACATACTAATGCTGCTAAATTGAAATTGAAAAGGATCTTTTTCACAATTTTCACAATCCTCACTAAAATAAACGGTTTCTCATATAAAAGAAAACATCGTTTTAGTCTGGAGGTGAGGCCTAACTGGAACAAAAACTTTTTTTTACAATTTGGCCTCTGAGATGAATTTTCAAACTTATCATTAATACTAATACCAATAATAACTTTATTTCTTATAGAGCGCATTCCAGAAATCGCAATGCGCTTTACAGAAAATATACCTTATATTAATACTAATGCTATCAAAAATATAATAAAATGATATATATATACTTGTATATGAAAATTAGAATTACATATGTAAATATAAACAGAAATATATATAAAGAAAAAATAAATATACTGTTTATTTCTATCTGAAGATGAATGTAGCTAAATAACCAGCTACCCTCTGCCCAATTAAAAATCTGAATTTCAAACTTATTATCAATGCGAAATTTTGATATAAAGTCTAAAAGAACAATAGGGTCGAGTAAATGACGTCATTTACTCACAACTTAAATGCTATACTTGACAATTTCTATTCGTCTCGTTTGAATGTAAAGAAAATGTTGATTTTGGTGATTATTGGGAGTCGTACAGATAGGTTTTACTAAGTTTCAAGACATTTCCAATTTTGGCTTATTTTCATCCAAGTACCCCTTTAACCCCATTGAGACCCTCTGTTAGCTCAACTTCTTCGTCGTTCACCGTTTCTCTACCTTTTTCAGACCTCACTCTTATTGATTTCAGTGCCCTATCCTTGGGCGTGTCCCGACACCCTATATTGGGGAACAATTCTGTTAGCCTCTTCTTTCCTAATTTGATAAAGTCCTCTGGGGTTTCTTTCTCTAACAACTCAAACAGACTATCAATCTTTTGCTTTGCTTGAGTCTCAGCCATTGGTTTGATTTTCTCGTTAAACATGTCCACAGCGTGTTTGGCTTCTAAGTCCTCAAACTCTTTTACGCTGAGGATATTTGACTCTTGTCTTGTTAATAAACACCTCTCAATAGTTATAATCATCGTAGCTACTAGCGCTAGAGATAATATCAAAGCCCAAGCGATTATCTGAGAATCTACTCGAGCATCAGAAATCTTGGTTTCGAAAACTTGCATTGCAATAGTTCTGTTAGCTACTGCATCTTTGAAAATATCGACAGGCCCGAGCTCTGCACAAATATAATAGCGTCCTTCAGCAAATGCGAATATCAACCAAAGGACTGGACTCAAGGTGGCTAAGTATCCAATCTTGCGAGACTTCCCCAATCTCACTCTACGGCAGTGGAAAATTCCAAGCGTCATGTGCCAAAACGGTTTGCAGACGAGAAGTGATATACAGAACAGAACCACTGCTGGCCCAAATATGAACAAATAACCATACAGACGATGACCTCGAAGAGGGCAAGTGAAAAGCTTTATGAGAAACATTTTGAGCAAATATACGAGAGTGGATATTGCAAAGCTTTTCACTGGTAAATCTACAGACTTGGCAGTTCCTTTCAGATACTCGTAGATCTCCTCGTAGATACGTACATTGGATAGTGAAGCAGCCATATTTTACGCTTTGAAAAGTGTTACTCTTGCTCTCAACAACGAGTGTCTCACTGAATCAAAGTTTATAACAGTGATATTCTAGCTCTAACATGAATATTTTACAAGTGGATCGACGATTGCAATTGTCACCTGTGCATGTGTCGTTCTTAATATCGACGTACCGTGAAGGACCATTACTCTAGATCTTGATATCATGCAAGTAATAATGTATCAAGATCATGTAAAAACGGGACGGAGTCAATGTTTAATTTATATTTTTAAAGTAATAATTTTTGGTTTTAAGAGGAGATGAGATGTCTTCACTTAAATGATGTTATCACTGCACCTCGTCTCACAAGAAATTTAAATCGAGAAGTTTCAATAGAACATGAATTGAATGAACAAGAATGATGAGATTTCTTTTGTTGTTTAAAAAAGCAGTTAACCAACGCCCCCAACGCGAGGCAATGTACTCGTCGAAATTCAAGCGTTTCAGTTCGTGATACGAATTTAAAAAACTGCTATTAATTGTTTTCTTATGTTTTCAAAACTTAGTATAACTGTTATGACTGGTGTTTTTCCAGTGTTAGAACACTCTTAGTAAAACACCCGCCACATGTCGCGTTCCTTTTTAATTAAAATAGGGATCAAATTTGAATTGCGTCGCGCTCGTCGGTTCTAAAAATAGCTCGCGTAATGGATGCATGACTCAGACAAAAATCATATATGAAAGTGTAATCGAACCTAAAAGAACACACCATGAAAACATTGCTTATTTTTAAAAAATGGTAAGTAAAAACCAAACTGCCAAAATCGGACTCAAGGAGATGAAAAATTGGGTTTGTTTGTCTGAGTTGTGACGTCACTGCCGCGTTTCGTTATTAATTAAGGTTATCACAAAGAGCGCGCGAAAGGAGAGGTTTATACGAAGTTTTGAGGGTAAGTACAGGGTTGGACGGCACTACGACATTCCAGATACGCAGGTTAATTTAGTCTGGTAATCGTCAGTTCCTACAGGAGATAAATCAGGAGTTCATTAATGGCGGCATGGCTCCTGGAAAAATAACAACAAAGTGAACAAACTTTCAGTTTCATTATTCTAAAATAATTACGCCAAGTGTGACTCTAGTTTGTTAAGAGTTCTTTATATTTTCTCAAGTGCGTCTATAACGCTATGGTCAAGCGGCTTTCTGTTGTCTAATTGATTTATAACAGAGCCTAGAACATTAAAAACGGAGGCATGCAGCCCATGGGGAAATAGTTCATAGATTTTTCAGCCAATCAGAGCGCGCGTTATATGTGTCGCCATTTTAAAAACGAACAATTTGAAAAAGACGATGACGACGATAGTGCGCGCGCAGTGCAGCCTACGGGCAAATAGTTCATAGCTTTCTGGCCAATCAGAGCGCGCGTAAGATTGTAGCCATATGTTATAATTCACAAATAAACATGTAAGAGTTGGACTATTAGTTGTGATCCCTTTACTGTAACTAGCATTAATAAACTAGAAGTGGTACAAAGACGTGCTGCAAGATTTACTATGGACAATTATGATAGATGCTCTAGTGTGTCAAAGATGCTCTCAAACCTTGGATTACCAGGTGACTCAGTTTACGATTTCAGATCCCCGACCAACAAACAAACGTGTATACCACCTGGAGTACCTGAGCTATGCAATGGAAACTTGTGGTTACTTGCCTTGTCACGTATTGCCAGCTAGCAGCACGAAACACGTCGAAATTATACTTGGTCAGAGAAATTGTTGACTACCTTCACGCTGATCCCAATAAGTTTGGAAATTCGTCTTTTTTAATTAACTTTAATTAATTAATGAGAGTAATAATAATTAATTAATTAATTAATTGTTACAGTTAGGCCTCATCTCCAGACAAAAACGATGTTTTCTTTTATCTGGGTAACCGTTTTTAGTAAAGATTATTAAAATTGAGAAAAAGATGGGGTTTATTTTTCAAATTTAGCAGCATTAGTATGGACGCAGCGTAACTTAGTATAATTTCAGTTTCGTTAATTATGGCTACACTGATGAATATTACTCCTGAATCACGAGTACTTGAAAACACTTGAGGCGTCAGTCTTAATGTCATTTGCTCAGATAATCGACGCGCGCTGCTTCAATATTCCAGTATTTGACGTGTGCGCGCTGGTTCAATATTTCAAGAGAACAGAAAATTAACAAGCAAGGAATTTATAAATATATTAAAACATGCCAACTTTTGATAAGACTTAACTTCATTTTCCTACAAAGTTTTATATACATACCATATATTACTCTCGATGTTTATTACTATAGAGCAGATTTCGCCAGTGAGTGTGAAACGGACCGCGACGCGCGACGCGCGCGTGCTGTGACCATGTCAGTGCCCTTGTTGTCTATAAAAACATTCGAAATTCCTACCTGCCGTGACCGTGCGGTGCCGTTTTCAGTCATACGAAATCTATTCCAGGTCTACTCAATCAACATTGTTAACCCGTTGTCCATATTTATATTTTAGGATTAATTCATAAGTTATTACACGTCTTACACGACTGCATCAGCAACTTGCTGCATTTAAACTTATTGTGTCAAAATAAAGGCTAGTTGATTTATCGATTAGTTGATTGCTCTGAGCTTCAGTTTCTGTTAGCTCAACTTCTTCGTCGTTCACCGTTTCTCTACCTTTGTCAGACCTCACTCTCACTGATTTCAATGTCCTACTGTTGGGCGTGTCATGACACCCTATATTGGGGAACAATTCTTTTAGCCTCTTCTTTCCATATTTGATAAAGTCCTCGGGGGTTTCTTTCTCTAACAACTCAAACAGACTATCAATCTTTTGCTTTGCTTGAGTCTCAGCCATTGGTTTGATTTTCTCGTTAAACATGTCCACAGCGTGTTTGGCTTCTAAGTCCTCAAACTCTTTTTTACTGACGATCTTTGACTCTTGTCTTGGTAATAAACATCTCTCAATAGTTATAATCATCGTAGCTACTAGCGCTAGAGATAATATCAAAGCCCAAGCGATTATCTGAGAATCTGCTTGAGCATCAGAAATCTTGGTTTCCAGAACTTGCATTGCAATAGTTCTGTTAGCTACCGCAGCTTTGAAAATATCGACAGGCCCGAGCTCTGCACAAATATAATAGCGTCCATCAGCAAATGCGAATATCAACCAAAGGACTGGACTCAAGGTGGCTAAGTATCCAATCTTGCGAGACTTCCCCAATCTCACTCTACGGCAGTGGAAAATTCCAACCGTCAAGTGCCAAAACGGTTTGCAAACGAGAAGTCCTATACAGACCAGAACCACTGCTGGCCCAAATATGAACAAATAACCATACAGACGATGACCTCGAAGGGGGCAAGTGAAAAGCTTTATGAGAAACATTTTGAGCAAATATACGAGAGTGGATATTGCAAAGCTTTTTACTGGTAAATCTACAGACTTGGCAGTTCCTCTCAGATACTCGTAAATCTCCTCGTAGATACGTACATTGGATAGTGAAGCAGCCATATTTTACGCTTTGAAAAGTGTTACTCTTGCTTTCTTTACAACGAGTGTCTCACTGAATCAAAGTCTATAACAGTTATATTGTCTAACATGAATATTTTACAAGTGTGGATCGACGGTTGCATTTGTCACCTGTGTGTTGCTCTTAATATCGACGTACCGTGAAGGAGACTTTAGTTTTGCAGGACAATTACTCTTGATATCATACAAGTAATGTATCAAGATCATATCAAAAACGGACGGAGTCAACTATTTGTATCTTTAAAGTAATAATTTGTGGATTTAAGAGGAATGAAATCTTTGAGATGTCTGCACTTAAATAATGTTATCACTGCACCTCGTCTCACAAGAAATTTAAATCGAGAAGTTTCAATAGAACATTATGTAACACATTAGCATATTGTTATATTAGGACACTGTTTGCCTATAATTTGAACCAGCTTGAAATTTGCATATAATGATATTAATGTTTCCTTTAATTCAACAGCTAGGTTCACCTCTGAAGGTAGTCCAGGACCAGAGCAGCCCTGACCAATAATCGTGTGTCCTGGAGTAAAGCTAGAAGAATGATTTGAATGAACAAGAATGATGAGATTTCTTTTGCTATTTAAAAACGCAGTTAACCAACGCCCCCAACGCGAGGCAATCTACTCGTCGAAATTCAAGGGTTTCAGTTCGTGATACGAATTTAAACTGTTTTTAATTGTTTTCTTATGTTTTCAAAACTATAACTGTTTATGACTGGTGTTTTTCCAGTGTTAGAACACTCTTAGTAAAACACCCGTGACTTGTGGCATTCCTTTTCAACTAAAATCGGGACTAAATTTGAATTGCGTCGCGCGCGTCGGTTCTAAACTGAATAGCTCGCGTAATAGATGCATGACTCGGCAGAAAAAAATTGGGAAAAAATTATATACCTAAAATGTTGCGTTGAATTGTCTCTAAATGCCGTCTGCCATTAATCCATCTGGCACTTTGAAAGGTCAAATTGATGAAAAGTGAAAACTGATTATTTTTTATCAGAAGGTGAATATAGCTGAATAACTTACTACTCTCCGCCAAAAAAATGCATTTTTTAGCCCATTATCATGGAGAAATTTGTGTTTAAAACCTAAGAGAACAATAGCGTTGAGCAACTGACGTCATATGACGTCAGTTACTCAAAATTTAGATGCTAAAATACTTAACAATTTCTATTCGTCTCCTCTAAATAAGAAGAAAATGTTGCTTCATGGTGATAGTTGGGGCCATAATTATCGGTGTGACTGAGCTTCAAGTCATTTTCATTCGTTATAAATTTTCATCCAAGTGCTTCTTTGAATAATGGCGGCCGATAAAAGCAGAGGAAAATAGCTCCTTTTGAGGATGTTTTTTTAATCGTACGACAAAATCGCTTTGACATGTTAATATGAATGCTATAAGGATGTCAACAAATATAAAAATAATAAGGGCGCTAATTTCATCGTTGTCCCACTTTGAATAAAGCCATTATTATTATTGTTATTATTATATGACAAAATAGCATGTTAATGATGTAAACGCACGAAAACGAACGCATGGCACGCAACAAGTTGACAAGGATGGCTCTGAAATTTAGTTACTGAGTTTACATATATGACGCTTTTCAAATGAGTTTGAGTTTATGTTGATTCGTTTATATGATTCCTCATGCTTATCTATTAAAGTAATCAAAGCTTGCGGTTTCGTGCATTTACATCATTAACATGCTATTTTGTCCTGATTAGCATATTAATTTACTTATTTGCATCTATCCTGGAAAGTCGTGCTAGAGCGAATTCGTATACTGCAGTTTTTCATGCTAATGACAAAATGAGCTGTTTAGAGTTACACCGTAAAAATAGATGTTAACAAAAGAAGTATGTCTAAAGTAATGTCCAGTGGACAGTGTCAATCAGCTTTTGCAAAAAGTCGATCAGTAAACGGGTCTGAGCAAAGCTAAGCATTCAACACGTCTTTCGTTTCGTTTTGTTTTGTTTTTCGACCCTGAAAAGATAGCTGACTTTGAAAATAAAACTGGATTTTTTTTATTTCCCTTTACGTCCATTTTGCAGTTAATTGTGCCCTGCAATTGTTTTTTATTAGTTTTTGCAAGGCAGTACAGCTCATTAGAATATTCAGAGTGTCTCAGTTATTGATGACGTCAAAGTCATGCGAGCTACAAGGGAGGAGAGGTACAGTCTAGCCACGATATTAAATTATATATTTTACTGGCTATTTTAGCTTTGGGAAATAAGAATAAATTAAATTATTCTATTATAGGTTTCGTCAAAAAGATTAAGTACCATTTTTTTGTTGTTGTTGCTGGTTTGTACAGCAGGTGCTGTATTTGGTTTGCATGCGACTATTATGTTAATTTTGGCTACAGTGAACAAACGCTGACCTGTAGATATCACAATTTGAATCAGATCAATCACACGGTTAATGAAGTCAACGTACTGCCATGACAATATGGTGGGATTTATTCTGACTTTAACCTTAGCTCTTACGTTAGCTATACTATTTTTATGGCTAGTAAAATGGGTCAGAAACAGCAGGCAATCTGAAGTACAAGATCTAAGCAATAAATGTGTACTGATTACTGGATGTGGGGCAGGTTTTGGTCTTCGTGCAGCAGAACGTTTGGATCGATTGGGTTTTCGTGTCTTTGCCACATGTAGGACTAAATCAGGCGAAAAAAACGTCCTTGAGCGATGTAGTAACAGAGTGAAGACTTACTGTATGGACGTCACGTCTACTGAGGACTTGAAGAACACATATGATGAATTAAAGGCCGAGATAATAGCCAGTCGAGGTAGGAAATCGCATCAATATTTTACTCGTTAAACCTAAAATTCATTCATATTGTTCCGGATTGTTTTGGCTTTACTGAAATCTTAATTACTCTCACAGCTGGTTATAGGAACTATTTTTTTCATGAACACATAATAATTGTATAGAATAGTCTGGTATTACAAGAACCCTAAGGAGATCCGAGATTCATAACACAGTTGTTCAGTACTTCAGTCCAGATGTTTATCAGTTAATTTGCATATGAAATCACGAAATTTATATTTCAGCCATTACTCACTTATAAAGTTTCAATTCAATTACATCTAATAATCTATATAATTTCTTAATATTTTATCTCTTACTAGGGTTGTGGGGATTGATAAACAACGCAGGAATTATGGAGGTTGGTCCCATTGACTGGCAACCGCTGGACACCTTCAAACGTTCTGCAGACGTCAACCTATGGGGAATGATAGCCGTGACAAAGACTTTTTTGCCTTTGGTTAAGATGGCTAAAGGCCGAGTGGTGAACATAGGAAGTACTTTGTGTAAGGCATATACTATTTCCTGGAATTGTTTTGTGATACTTTGTCTTCGTTTGTGTCTGTCTGTCTCTCTGTCTCTCTGTCTTAAGTTCTTCCTCCCTTCCTTCCTTCCTTCCTTCCTTCCTTCCTTCCTTCCTTCTGTCCTTCCTTCCACCCTTCTTCCTTCATTCCTTCTTTCCTCCCTTACTCTCTTCCCTCCTCCTTTCCTTCCTTCCCTTCTTGGCTCCTTTCTTCCTTCCTTCTTTCTTTCTTTCTTTCTTTCTTTCCTTTCTCCCTCCCTCCCTCCCTCCCTCCCTCCCTCCCTTCTTCCTCCCTCCCTTTCTCACATCCTCCTGTTCCTTCTTTCCTTTCTTCACTCCTTTCTTCCTTCCTTCCTTCTTTCTTTCCTTTCTCCTTTCATCCACCCCTCCTTCCTTCCTTCCTTCCTTCCTTCCTTCCTTCCTTCCTTCCTTCCTTCCTTCCTTCCTTCCTTCCTTCCTTCCTTCCTTCCTTCCTTCCTCCCTCCCTTCCTTCCTCCCTTCCTTCCTTCCTTCTGTCCTTCCTTCCACCCTTCTTCCTTCATTCCTTCTTTCCTCCCTTCCTCTCTCCCCTCCTCCTTTCCTTCCTTCCCTTCTTTACTCCTTTCTTCCTTCCTTCTTTCTTTCTTTCCTTTCTCCCTTTCTCCCTCCCTCCCTCCCTTTCTCACATCCTCCTGTTCCTTCTTTCCTTTCTTCACTCCTTTCTTCCTTCCTTCTTTCTTTCTTTCATTTCTCCTTTCATCCACCCCTCCTTCCTTCCTCCCTTCCTTCCTTCCTTCCTTCCTTCCTTCCTTCCTTCCTTCCTTCCTTCCTTCCTTCCTTCCTTCCTTCCTTCCTTCCTTCCTTCCTTCCTTCCTTCCTTCCTTCCTTCCTTCCTTCCTTCCTTCCTTCCTTTTCTTTCTTTCGTTCGCTTGTTCGATCGAGTTTACACCGGGTTTTATGTTTATGCTCTTGGGGCCGGGTCCTTTCACACAGAGGCAAACCTTAGCACAAGCGTCTCAGTTACTTTACGCGCGCTATGATTATTTGAATCAGACCCTGCTACCATGAAAGACGGGCTCAGCAAGGAATATTTTTCCTAATATTTCAGGCAGAATGTCCCTTCCATATATGTCGTCATACACTATTACCAAATATGGTTTAGACGCATTTACTGATGCACTAAGGCGAGAAATGAAAGGATGGGGTATCCACGTGATCAACATTGAGTCTGGTGGACATAAAACTAAACTTAATGACGGGAAAAAACTCGCTCAGCAATGGCTTAAGTTGTGGGATGACTTGAGCGATGACCTCAAGCAGGATTATGCTCAAGAATGTGGATCTGAAGGTAAGTGAAAGTTAGTAGATAAAAGGCCAGACACGCGGTACAACTTTTCGTGAAACTTTCTGTTGCATTGTACGCAGCACGGAGTCGCACAGGAGTTGGCCTTAAAGTCCGCCGCACACGTTGAGAAACTGTGTGAGAAAACTGCCATGCGAGGCACTTTTCTCACCGTGTGCTCTATTTTGTTTGATATTTTTGGCCTCGCGTAGCCAAAGGTGCAACGTCTGCGGCGAGAAATTGTCTGAGCTAAGTGCCTCGCGCGGCAGTTTCCTCACAGTTTCTCAACGTGTGCGGCGGGAATAAAAGAAGCATCTCATCAAGCCTGAAAGCGCCGTAGATATTGCCTTCCCAGACTTCACTTCATACGTGTACCAAACAATGGACACAAATGTAGCATGTGCAAGGAGTGCATAGTCTGCGTATTATTGACCTGGTTTATTTGATTACTTATCAAAAGGTGCCCAACAAATGCTACGATTCGACAGTGTGATGTCATCTCATTGTGATGACGTCATAGACGCCATAGTGATGTCACTAACAGCCAAGAATCCCAGGTCGCGATATGTTGTGGGACTGGACGCTAAGGCCTTTATGATACTACAATTTTTACCGACATGTTTAATGGACTGGTTGATATCGCTTGGGATAAAACCACTGAAGCCTAGAGTACAGAAGTAATTGTTTTGACTAGTGTGAATTGAGGAAATACTGCCTCATGACCGAGGTGGACATTGTTGGGGGCTCTTAATTTCGGTAATTTCAGATTTTAGTTGCGGTTTCTTACGGTTTCTTACGGTTTTCAGGGATTTTGACAATTTCGTTACGGTTTTTACTCGATTCCCCTCCACTTATCCTCCTACGAAACCGGATAACCGCAAATTTTGAAGCAGTCTTCGTATTAGCTGTAAAAACAGGACGTCACGTTCACGGCAGAAATTTCGAATGCTTTTTAGACATCACGGCATTGATACGGTTACGTACAGTACGGCGGTTAAGTACGGCACGGTACGTCCGTTTCACAGTCATACGAAAGCTGTTCTAATGCCCCCTCACGATCATTTTATTGACTTGCTCTCCAATAATTGAGTGCTAAAGAGTCGATTGTTCAGGGGCTTTTTTTCGCGAATGCATGGGAGCATATAGGAAGTAAGTGCGCCCGTGTTACTCTCCCAAAACCCGATGGCTGGGGACTGAAGGAATTTCCGGAAAACGTCTCAAAGTTTCTACAATATTAGATAATATGATGCAGATTATTCTGTGAAATAGCAACTATTTTGTATGAAAATTCACCACTGAACAATGTTGGTGACTAATTGAATTGATCTTGTAGTTAAGTTATATGAAGAGTTTATCAGTGTTAAATGTACATAGTGAAGGACAAAAGACTTTATAGTAGCAAGAAAGTGTTTTATATGATCACGTGACAGATTTTGTTTTCTATAACAGAATAAATGTCCATAAACAAAGGACTGCCGTTGTTAATTAAATGCGAGAATATCGTTTCTATGGTGATAAGACAGATATTTGTAGAGGTACTTGCTTTCCTTGTTCCCGGGCTTCACTCTCAGCTATAAAGGCCTGGTTTTCACGAGCGACGGAAAGAAGCGGAAGCAACATGCGCAGACTCAGTGTTGCATTTCTCACCTAGCTGTGAAAAAAGACAATGAACAGTGCATACTGAGGGGGTGTTTACATGGCACTAGGATCATCCTAGCACTAGGATCACCCTAGCAGGCGAATCATCCTACCTGCATTACATTTACTGCATTCTGTTTACATTTACATGGAAATTTGTGTCTTCACTTCGGGTACTAGGATCATCCTACTAAACAGAATGCAGTAAATGTATAGCAGGTAGGATGATTCGTCTGCTAGGATGATCCTAGTGCTAGGATGATCCTAGTGCCATGTAAATACCCCCTGAGTCGTCTGCATATGATCCTTCCGCTTCTACTTCTGTCGCACGTGAAAACCAGGATTATAAACTGAACACAGAACACGTTTCCACCGTTTGCATTATCATGCGCCCCGCCAGACTAACTTCTAGATTGGGAATATTGATTAATAGGATGTGAAGCAAGCAAGTGTTTGGACATCAAGGATGAAAATTACCCCTCTGTCTGGATTTGGATAGCCTATCAACCAAAGCAATTCTCAGTCGAGATTTTAGAATGGCGGGGCGCCTAATTATGCAAACGGTGGTAGCCTACGCTCGCGCTCAATTTCATCGCTGCAGTTTTCGAATGGGTGAGAACTAATTGACCGCGGAATACGTACCGTGACCGTGACCTCCTGTTTGAGTCGTCACGCAACGCTTCACTCCTCTCGTGACGACACGAACTAATGCGTAGGAGATTATCGTAACAGAGCCGAAGTACTATTAGTCCAGAACTGGACCCACTTTTCTCAATAACAATTATATACAATAAACAGTGAACGAAGAAATAAAAGAAGCGCGCGCGCATTCGAAAGAAAATTGAGAAAAGTGGGTCCAGGGAAATTTGCCTGCGCATGCGTCTCTACATCCAATCACAAGTCACCATGAGCCCACACTCATCATTTATAGCGGCCGAACTACGAAAAATGGTGTGTACTTACAGATGTAATTAATGTTATAATGCCGTCTCAAAATCGCGTTTAGTTTTGTATCGCGATTCTAACTATTTTTTGCGAAGAAAAAAGAGAAAAGTTATCGTTTTTGATTGATTGAACGCGAGATTCTCTTTACCTGCAAAGTTGTAGGAATTACAGTTTCCATGGCAACTTCTTTCTTTCTTTGCAAGAAGAAAGCCAAAAAGGAAATGGCGGCCAGACACGGGAAGCTTTCTCACGCTTAAAAGAGGTGATTTAATTATAGAATCAAGTCCAAAAGCTCACAAAATGAAAGAAGTACGGGTCATTTGATGCTTTTGAAGATTTCTTTTTGCTGTTTTTTCAAAACTGGCGAAAAACGATCGAGCTGACCGACATGTGAAAGAGTGAAAGTTTGTCAAAATATTGCTTCAACCTAAAGGAATGATGCTGAAAAGTTATTGAAAGGTATTAAAAAGGTAGTCCACACTTGTGTATTCCCTGTTTATTTTATTTAAAAAGTTATTGGTTTCATCTTTGTTTAAACAATACCGTTTTTGTCTTCATATTAAAGGACAATTTGTTTGCTTTGCTGAAAATTCACTTTTGCTGTGATTTTGAACTCGAAAACGAAAACGAAATTACCGATTACTGATACTCATCAGATATGATTGTTTATACTTTTTTCGTGATTATTGTGTAGTTATTTTATCTACTAGTAGTTCAGACCAACAGATTCCAGTTCAGTTTACTTTTCGCAATAGTCGTGTGTAGCTGTAATTCAACTTAGCGGCTATTTTTTATCAAAGTATGTCATTCTTTTCGGTCATTTTATCACGGATATTATCTGAAAAGTTGTTTTATATTTGCTACTCAATTTTGAATTGATTTTCAGTAGGTTTTTGTGATATACCACTGTCAAGACTTGTTACGGAAGTCAAAAGTAATTTATTGTTGTATTCCTCCCAAACGAAGACTACTAACTATAACAAGCAAAGTTGAATCTTTTAGGAAAGTATGCAAAACTTGCATTTGCTCTGGCTTCAGAACAAAGTTTAGGTGACACTTCTCCTACGATTGACAAGCCGCTTCGATAAAAGAATCTGAGTAATCATTACGAAATTTTCCGAACATTTCTTCACGCCACGAATCGCAGAAAATACAGCTGCCATTTTTATTTGGCGCGAAAAGTAAACCAAGAGGGTGTGTCAATCATTGCTCAATACTCACATCCCGAAAACGGGATGTGAACTGACGCATGCGCAGGCAAATTTCCCTGGACCCACTTTATCGCGTCCGTTAGGTAGCATTACATCGCTCGCTCCAATTTTAAATTTTGGCCGCGCGCGCGAAGATAAAGTGGGTCCAGTTCTGGACTAAAGTACTATTTTCCCTGCCATTCGAAAACTGCTTAATATGGCGATTTCACAAACCCTTGTTTCGACTCTCCTCTTCCTGTCGTTAGTTTTTCCTCCCGGGGGACGGGCTCCCATCAAGAGACCATAATACTAAGAGAGCGAAGCTCAGTATTGATGTCTGTGCCATGTTCATGGCGGCTAAGGCTATTTTTAGTACTAACTTCGCCATCGCGCGCGCAAGTCCCTCCACCAATAGAATTTGATTTTTGACGTGCGCGCGGACGGTACCGTTTGAATTCTATTGTCTAAGAGCCTTGCGCGCGCGATGGCGAAGTTAGTACTAAAAATAGCCTTAGCCGCCACGAACATGGCACAGACATCAATACTGAGCTTCGCTCTCTTAGTATTATGGTCTCTTGCTCCCATATATTTTGGTAACGGGAATGATCCTCGAGAAATGTCCAATTGTTACCCCTAAAAGGTATCAAAATGCGCGTGACTCCATAAAACGAACGGAAAAGATTTCTTCAAATTATTGCTGCTTTTAATTTAAGGAATAAAAAACGGTTTCCCGTGTTTGATAGCCTGATCAAAACACGCGTGATGTTGGGAGAACACGAGAGAGCGTAGTGGAAGCACGAGCCGCAGGCGAGTACTTTCACAGCTCTCGACTGTTCTCCCAACATCACAAGTGTTTTGATCAGGCTATCGGACACGGGAAACCGTTTTTATTTCTTTTATAAAATAACTAACACGAAAATAGACGAAAATAGGAAAAAGAAAACACCGGCGAAAAAACAAATTGACGTGAGCGTGTTTGATACTCTCATCAAACACAGGTTTTAATTTCAGCCAATCAGAGCGCGCGTTATATAAGAGTTATTTTATAAACTGACATCCTTCATCAAGCGTTTTTTTCAAATTTCCTCAGTTGGCGTCGTTGCTGTTTTGAGAACCCAAGAGGGAGCGTCTGTCCGTAAACACCCTAAAAGATACCAAATCTGTGATTTTGATCCCTACAAGCCCAGGAAGCCCAGGCTAAGCTTCCTATATACACCTATTTCAACTGAGAAAGGTTGTACGAGAGGCCTCAAGCCCACGCCACTAGACCGAAAGGGAGAATGGGTAGTTGCAAACTTCAACTAAAAATACACCTTTAAAAATTACAATATATTAATAAAAGCAGGCCCATCGCTTGGGGGGTTCGACGGTTCGAAGGAACCCCACTTAGCCTAGGCTACTAGTACCTTTCCCTAAGAAACTACAGTCACATGCATTTCTGTCTAAGTGAACCTTTGGTAAATACTGGTGAATTACGGTTTTATCAAAACCCCGACCTTCAGCAATTTATTTTAACGATTTCTTAGTTTTAACAACTGGAGTATTTTTTCCGCCATTTGTATTTATTCTTTCATGACCTTTTTCTTTTTCTGTCTTTTCTCTCCCTCTATATATATATCTTTTAATTAACAACTAATTTTGATTTCGATACAAAAAAAAAAAAAAAAAAAAAAAAAAAAAAAAAAAAAAGGGCACTAGCCGGTTTTGAACCGAGATCTTACATTTGCTCACTTGCTTCACAGTTCAAGGGTTTTCCAACTGCGCCACGGGATCGCGTAATTTGCACAACAATAGATAACCAATTCACATGATACACTAGGTTATTTTGTCCTTCAAATCCCTCAGTAGACCAGTTAGCCTAGTGGTAAGGTTCAGTTATCTATGGCCTAGGATCCGACTGTTTCCTCCCTCTTTGACTGCGAAGCTGGCTGCGTTCTACCGGATAGCGCGGAAGGGGCCGAAATCTCCATCCTATACGTAACATGCGATGATTCAGCGATTTGTCTGGATGCATGGTCCGTTTTTTGGGGTTTTGCATAAAATTAGCATACTAATTTCATTGGGTAACGGGTTCGAGTCCTGCCTGCGCCAACAAATTTTCTTTTTTTTTTTTCTTTTTATCTTTATTTTATTTATAAAAACACCTTTTATTTACAAAAAACAACCAGTTTATTTCTGTTTCTAATGGTTCCATTTCTCTTCTCTAATTTTTCTTGGCTTAAAATTCAGATCTTCAATGAAGACAACTACGTACATAAACTCATTACATTAGCTTGATGCTTCAAATTTTTCGTAATTTAGAAAAATAAAAATTTCCGTGAAATAAGAGTTATCTTAAAAAATTCCACTTTCTAAAAACCAGCTGGACCTCTGATACTTATACAGGTCATTCTGAAAGGTGGATATCGAACCTCTCCTATATATCAATATGCTTACGACGGGCCTGAAACGGTATGTAAAAGTGTTAAGAAATCAATAATTAAGAAATAAAGGATAAACTGAGATGAGCGAATCCATCGAGATTCGAACCCGTAACCTTCCATTTTGAACGGATCGCGAAGCCATAATGTAGAGGAGCTGAGCCTGGGCTGCCTGTCCTAAAAGGTATAGTACGACGATCATCGCCGACCAAAGCATATCGGAGTTCCCACACCCCCTGGAAGTACCCCATTTCTTTTTACTCGTGCCCAGGCCTCTAGGCCGGGAACGAGTTATAAAACGCGATTGTTTCTTTTTATTTTTCTTTCGTCGTCCACGAGAATGCGGCTTTCTTGCGCAATCGGTCACCTGATGCACTCCTGACTGGTTAAGAGCGGAAGAAACAATGCCCTTCATTCATCGCCTACTCTTCGTAGTGAACGCCAGTGAGGAACTTTAGGAATGCAAGATGGCGGACAGCCCAAAAAATGGCTTTCAGAGACAGGCTTTTCCAGCAGTGAGACAATAGAAAATGGAGCTTTTAACTCGAGATATACCTAGACAATTATAAGAGCTTCAGAATGGGCTGTTGTTTTGAGCTTGATCTCCAATACTTTAACCAAATATCGAACTCCGATGGAGTACTTGAAAACTGAAGCTCTCGCGACTCGTAGCAATTCCTTTGAGCTGGAAATCTACGAATTTCTCACCCTACATGTTGCTAAACGAACGCATATAGAGGCAAGTCAATTATATTTTTCATTCAAGCATTCAAGAGATCTTGAGACGTTTTTGTAATGAATTTTAACACAATTCTGGCCAGACTATTTATTTATATATTTTCATGGAATCAAGGCTCTATTTGACCTGATGCGTTTGGTCACGTAATAGATAAAACATCTGAAACATGAACGCCGAAAAAATAAACGATTTGTTATTGTGTCAAAAACGTCGTTGCAGAAGTCTTTACAGCAAACAATTGAGATATATAGTGAAATAAAAAGTTGAATAACTGGTATATTTTTGCATGTTGGGATAAAGGCAAACACTAAGCTGCTGACAGACAAATTGACTAATCAGATATTCTCTAAAAAGGTCAAAAAGGTCTTTATTATGTTACGGTTAAGTGAAGAATGCGTGAAACGGCTCGGAGAAGAGTACGCACGGGGCCGGTCACTGAAGGGCTCCCGGGGCACGAGTGAGCGCACGTGTGCGTCTTGTTTCACCTAGTTTGGGGCCAAAACTTTCCTTGTTGCTATTTGTACCTCGAAGTGCTTCGTTGTGGTGTAGGAAGGGAAACAAAAAGCCATGATATATATTATTTTCACTGAAATGAAATGAAGACTATAAAAAAAAGAAAGATATTAAGGAACGGAAGCAGAATATCGGCCATCTTACAATAGTCGCTATACGGAGAATCTCTGAAAGGGTCTCCATACAAATTCTAAATAGATCTTAAAATCGGGTTCAGATCAAGTATTATCTAGTCTATCTATGCCGTAATATTGAGCTTTTCAGATTATCTCTTGATGTTAATTTGATTTCGCTAAAAAAAATTCACGAGTTTCCGGCCTTGGATTTTTTGATTGGTCTGAGAATCAATTGGATAAAAGTGCATTGATTTGTTAATAAGGAACAAATGGTAAAAAACCCTTCCGTTTCAACTTGGATTACTCTATCACAGCCGCTACGACAACATTTAGAGCAGCCCTTCCGTCAGCACCACGATACAACTATTGAGGCCACTGATAACGATCGAAAACATCTGTCACATCATACAGAGTTCCCTATACTTCTTTAGTGAATCGTGACAGGGGGCTATCAATTTTCACGAGAAACGTGATTTAAGTTTTTATTTTGTCGGAATTCGTGATACCTAAGCCAAATCTTATCTTACGCGTGAAATCAATTTTTGACTTTATGATTTGTGACAAAGCCAAATATTTTTACGGACGCGAACGAATTCTGTTAAGGGTATAGAAGACCCTGACCACACAGTAGTAAAACAGTGGGTTCTTATTGACTCAAGGACGACTGGCCTGGCTGTAGGAGTAAAATCCACTTCGATTGCTTTGTAAACTCGGTGAAAGTTTCCTGATCAGTGGGGGCGTTCACTTGCTCGTCTTTCCGCGGCGACACTTCCCGACCGATGTATGCTGTCATTGTTTTCTTATTAGATTAGTAACTCAATGGCGCTGCGCAAATATTTAACCACAACACCATGAATATTACAGCCTCTGTAATAAATTTAACTCGATCAAAATTGGATCCTCTTTGAGCGTTGAGATTGAGCGTATATCAGGTGTTTATTGTCGCGAAGAAGTTGAGAGTAGGACTGTTGTTCATTGATGGTGGCCCTTCAACTTGCTCAAGCCCAACCTCACGCCCCACATACAAGACTCTTAATTTGTCATCTCGATTTACTACTTGACGCGTTATGTGCCCAGTGATTGGGCAGAGAATGACCTGCATGACTTCACGTCAATGTTGTCTTGACACACACTCACGCTGACCCTTCACGACTGACGAGCGGTTTGCTCAACAGATGCAAACGCTGTTGATCTAAAGCCAAACAATGCAATCCTCACAAAATAGTGTAGGACTTTTTCGAGTGTTTAAACCAACGATTCTCTTCCAAGCTCCTTCATTACCGTCGATACAACAAGTTTTCTTACAGCAGTCTGAGTTCACTGGAAATCCTCAGTTATGGAATCAGGGTTTAGGACCTTTCTATTCCAACCTCTCGTCGATACCCGCACCTCCTCCAAGTTCATCTAACCATGTGCCAAATGGAGTACAACCGTATGTTTCTGGCTGTAGCCAACACTCCATAACATACACACAAACAATGCAATCTAATGTATATTCACCAAGCAACAGTGTACCGGCCGAACCAAGCAATGTTGGAACTACACATGCGGACCTGCATAATACCACGACTATAAATACAACGAAAGACGTAGCAACGACAACTAGTTCACCGCCTGTGAATTGTAAAACTCGTAAGAAAAAGTATCCATGCCCTCTCTGTGATGTACGGTGTAGTAATAATGGACAGTTGCAGGGACACATGCGAATTCACACTGGTGAAAAACCTTTTCAGTGTAATTACGATGGCTGCGAGAGGCGCTTTGCGCGCAATGAAGAACTAACGAGACACAAACGAATTCATACGGGATTCAGACCTCACAAATGCGAGACGTGCCAGAAAGCCTTCGGACGTAAAGATCATCTGAACAAGCATCAAAAAACGCATTTACAAGAAGCAGAAAAAAAGGTGTTTATTTGTGCTTTTAGAGGTTGTAAGCAGAGGTATAGTCGATCTGATGCTCTTACAAGACATCAATGTACCGCACATTCGGTAGCAAAACCCCACATTGCATCAAGAACTCGTGGTTTAGTTAAGTCAGAGAACCAAGATACTGGAGATTGAGCATCGTGATCTTATAATTAATCAGTTATATTTTATCATGAAATATGCTCACGATATAACTGTTATAAGTCAGAGGACGTTGAAGGTCTGTTTGGGGCGTGATGTGTTTGTACAAGCTGATTGAATGGCTCTTGTTCCTTTCAGCTATTTTTGTACCACCTCAAAACGCCGTTTGACCTTTTTTTCTCGACGTGAAATCACTCGAGTTGAGGGTATCTTTACAGCGCGTCTACAGCACATTTTGGAGAGGAGTCGCTCTTCTCATTCCAGAGCAATTATTAAGATATTTCAACAATGATTCATCGTAGTGTTTGTTATAAAAAGGAAATCCGAATCGGCGACCATTGAGAAAGTACTCCATTAAAAACTTGTTATAAATTGAATCGAACACGCAAATCGACACACGTATTATTCATTTTGTACATAAAACTTTTAGTATTTTTCATAAGAAATTTCATGTATTTTGGAGTATTGAAAGATAATGGTTAACTTAGCATATTTTATGTTTACCGATCTCCAAGACAAGACAATAATTGAGTGTATTGTTCAACAATCAGAAATAATTAAAACACTTTTTTCCGCCAATAGCTAGATGTTGACTTAACTAAGCTAAGACAGTAACTCCGTGACACAACAAAGAGCCTTGAGGATTTGGAACATCGTGACGAAACGCACAACAATTAAACGATGAAAACGAAGCCGTTAAATGAGGCAGGAAACCTCAGCTCACCTGATAAAGGCAGCTTTCTTTAGACGACATTCCCTCTCTTCCTCCATGGGATGTTAAAAGACTTTAATACATCAACCTATCGTCCATTTACATAATTCCATCTTTTCCTAAGTAAATATTGATTAACTTGTTGAAACAAGTCGATGTGACGGGGACGTAAGTTATCAAAGACGCAAGACTTCTTGGCGCGCGGAAAAGGTAGGATATTGTTGTAAAAGGTCTTATGAGCGTCAAGGTAAACACTTATCTGTTTTAAAAGCAAGCAAACTAGGTGTCAACGTACAAGTCCCTAATCCTTCATTGACCCATTAAACACGTGGTTAGCGTTTCATATCTGAACGATCTGAAGAGCAAGGAAGATAGAGACTGAAAAGGAAGGTCCTCTCTTCCTCCTTTTCCTCCCTTCCCCCTCCCCTCTACGTACTCTTTGGGCGGTGAGGAAGCGGTCAGTGCTGTAAACAAACTAATTCCCTGTCCAGCCCAATTTTAAAATTGTCAAATTTTGATTCTATAAATAAACTCTATTAAGTAACTGTGCGTTGGTTAGGGTTAGGGTTACCCGAGGGTTACCCGAGGGTTGTAATCCGAGACATGGTATGGGCGTACTGACATAAAACAGTAATGGGCTCCTGCATAAGAATTGCCCCGTTGCTAATAACTTCCGTATTTCTTAATTTTATGCCAATCCCATGCTTAGCTTTGAAAAAGGCTGTAAATGATCTAAATATTTAATAAGAACTTCATTTTGATGAAATCCGCCAAAGATTATAGCTTTTTAAAGAAACCGGAAATAAAATGTCCCGCGCATGCGAAATACAGCAACAATGAGTTCTTTCAGGTTCTGTCAGGGACTCTGTCAGGTGTGTGTTGCTCTACCGGAAGTCAAATGGTTCCCGCCAAAAACGCGCGCGCGTGCGCCTATCACCAAAGCAATTAAGGCTCTATTTTGCATAGCAACCGCTGCACAGAAACGTTATATATGTCATGCAGTACACCGGCCCTTATCACACCATGGCTCGATTTTCAGTGCAAGAACGTGGTGTGTTGGACATACAATTTGGCATCCTTGGATTCAATCATGCTAGGAATTAATGGTATGGAGAATGACTTTTTTTGAGTACTTCTATAGAGTAAACACAGGCTTAAAGCTTCCCATCCAGGTGTTGATTCTTTTGAATGTGACGTGTTTTCCTGTGTGCAATTCCCCTGTCTTGGAACTAATATAAGGGCTCACACACGATGCAATTAACATTTCCTGCATTCATCATTTACTGCAACATTGTGCGCAATATTGCAGGGGTGGACACTTCGGTGCAACTGTGTTGAGTGCAACATTGCAGGGGTGAACACTTCGGTGCAACTGAGTTGCGCGCGGTATCAGTGCAGGAAATGTTGCACCGCGTCATGTCTGAGCCTATACAGCTTTCCATTTGAAATGTTTCACAGATCTACTTGATTCTCCAAATCAATTTCAAGTATGTTTTGCCACTGATAAGTCCATTTACCTACAGTAGCTATCTTCACAACAGATTTAAACTCATCAACACGTTTTCTTGTGTAGACTTCAGAGTCGACTCCTCCAGCAAGCAATAAGGCTGTGCATTTTAGATGATGGCCTAATAGACCATAATGCACTGCGGGCCATCCTTTAGCATCTTCAACATTAACATCAGCTCCATGACGTAGTAAGAATGTAATACCTTTGTATGAGCCTAATGACGTAATATGATGTAATATTGAGGTACCATCTTCATGAATGAAATTCACGTTCGCTCTCCACCGAACCAGGACTTCCGCGCATTTGAGATTCTCGTGTTCTAACGCAATACAAAGTGGCGTCCAGCCTCTTTGGTCAAGAATCTCTGGCGAAATGCCGTGACTCAGGAGCGAACCAGCTTGTCTAGTACAGTTATTTTTAGCAGCTCGTAGCAAAGCGCTAGATCCTTCTTGAATTAACGTTAAATCTCTTTCGCTCCTGCTTTGGCGCATTTTGGACTGACGCGCAAGATTATCAGTTTGTAATGACTCCATCGACTTGCTTGTAAGTCGGCCAAGTCTTCTGGAAACTTTTGATGCTGGCTTTTTTTGCTTTGTATTACAGCTGTTGGTGTCACTACTGCTTGGTGTTCCGCTGTCTCCTCGACTCTCCATCGATTCTGTCTCAAACGAATGTAAATCTTTTTCACTTTTGATTTTACGTATTTTTAACTGAGCCTCAGGTTCATCATTTAATAAGGAGTCCATCGATTTGCTTTTAATTCTGCCCAGTTTCTTTGAAACTTTAGAACTTGACTGAACTGGCTTTTGTTTTTTACGTGAAGAAATGTTCCTTCTCTCTTTACTGCTTGCTGTACTGTTGTTGTCAGTCGTTTCTGGCAAGGGAGACGTCCATTTTTCTAAATCTGAATTCGTTGAACAGGGACCTTTATTTACTCTCTCCTGAATGGAATCCTCGATCGTAGTTTCACATATTTTATCTCCAGACTTACTTGATAAAGACTCCGTCGATTTACTCAGTGAAATCTTGCCAAATTTCCTTGATATTTTAGAGAAAGGTGATCTTTGATGCTTGCCTGCTGTGGCGCTGTCCGCACTGCTGCCTGACGCAGCATAATGGCAATTTTCTTGTTTCCTCTTTTTCGTTTCCCGTGATCCATTCCCTGAATGATATCCTTGACTTTCTTCATCATCTTCTTGTTCTTTGATAGTTTTATCCGCACTATTTCTTAGGTTTTCAATCTGAGCTTTTAAAACAAGTTGCTCTGCCTCAAAAATAACATCTTTGGTCCACTTCTCGGCTTGGCCCTTCACGCGCTTGATCGTTTTCGTGTTCATAGAATAATTAGTACTCCCAACAGTAGCTTTAGAAGTATTATCACTGTTTCTTGCTGTCTTCCAGTCAGACTCGTCGCTCGAAAGAGAAAATACAACCTCTTCTCGAGTTGGCGATTCGTTGAATTTCACGTCTTCTTCGATCCAGTTTCGGTTAAACTTTGCATCTTGCAGTATTACATTAATTGGTTCGACATCCTGCTTTCCATGATCATTCTCCAAGGAGAACTGTCTTCGATTTCTTCTCAATCTTAACTTCTTAGAGAAATTTCTCATGTTGGTATTATCAGTAGAGAGGATGTATCTTAGTCTTGTTTTTGCAGTTTCAGCAGTTAAGATTGGCGCTCATATCATTCCAATCAAAGATTCGCCAAAACATTACCATATTGGAACACAGTTTGTGAAAACACTTCACGTGAAAGAGGAGCTGTTTATGATGGACAGTCCAGTTCAAGCGCGTTTCTTTTTATCTTCAACTTGCGGCTGAAACTTCTTGATGAATGCCTTGCTCTTTGTTTCACTAGCCACAGCCTTAATGAGCTAATAAATCCATGAAAAAATATCAATAAGAATCAAAACAACCTTCAAGCTTCATGTGGAGAACCGAACCAGTCACAGATGAATTAATCATGCCAAAAAAGACCATGTCAGCCAGCTTTAGTCAATGAACCAGAAAACCTACAACCTTTTGAACAATTTTTGTACAACTTTGCCTTAATAGAATACTTTTTTGACTTAACAAAAAGTTGATAATTATCTCTATTAAATTGTTTTGAGCGAATTAAATGCATTGCGCTGTAAAGTCATGAGACATTGCAATCAATACACTTCCCGCTAGGCTTTTATGTTTCTCACTGTGTATGGCATGTGAATCCAGACGAAGAATAAAGAATTAAGTTTCCAAGGAATAAATAAAAAGTAAAGAAATAAGGATTAAACGTACAAAAGTATTTAATAATGCACTTTTGAAGAAGCGAAAATTTAATTGAATCAACAATATAAACTAAACAAAGGCAATTAACTTTGTATTAGTTTGGGAATAAAATTGACAATTATTGAAGCGTGAATTCAGCTAAATTTGGAAATATGTCAAATCTGGAGCGGTCAGGAACTTGAACATGAATAAAGAAAAAGTTTAAACAGGTTAAATTTTTCAGTTTCTAAAGTAAAATGAAAGTGGAGAAAATCTTGGAGTTTCTGCGGTCCACGAGTAAATACTTTGGGTTTCCTGTGTTATCACGTGGAACGCATGTAGTAGACTTTGACCTTGTGTTACGTCACTTACTGCGCGCCTTTGCTTGTTGCAGTACAGTAATGGCCTCGTGTTGTCTTGATAGAAGTGTGGGATTTCCACTCTTGTTTTTACTTCTTTTTTCACTTTAAGTGAACAGTATCCACAATGGCTACTACAGGACCGTATATACTGCATAAATCTACTCAACTTTGCTTTGCTGTACGCTCAAACGTGAACTTCGAGCAAATCCATCCGAGCGTGTTGAGCTCAAAACTTGCACAAAAAGTGCTATTCAATTTTCCTGATGGAGCTAATACTCTTCCGCCACGGATAAACTTCAAAGTAATTTCATCTGCTATGAATGTAGTTTGTGAGAAAGTCAGGTTAGAGAGGGAAAGGTTTGTAACAGGAAAACAGCAAGGGAAACATCGGAGAAGACGCCATAATCATCGTCACAATGAACTGCAATGTCGGCCACGTGAGAGTACGAACAATAATGTGGAAGACTTGCAAAAATACGAACCCAAAAGGTCCTCTGATGCTGTTCTTCTTGGTGCTGGGGGATTCTTCTGGACTCAAGAAAGAATTACAGATCAAGATTTAATTAAGTTAGTAAAAATAACTTGCTCGTAAACTCTAAGGCTAAAAATATCAGCATCGAGTCATGAGTTAAATTCACATAGATTTTATTTTTACATTTGTCTGTTCTTTTATCGTTGACAATTTGGCTATCAATATCTGTTGAATACCTTAAAATATTCATGAAACTGCGAAATGATGTAGTTTGCTGTACCTGTGTTTCCAAATTGTGGTCATTTGCTCGAAAAAATGATGCCCAGAAAATCACTCAACTTGTTTATAATACGGTAATACGAACAACAAAATCACTCAACTTGTCGCAACATAGTTGTGTGATGCAAGTTGAGAGAATCCTGTATTCTTATTGGCCGAGAAAATCATTTGCTGCAACATGAGTTGGGGATTCTCTCAACTTGCATCACAAAACCTTAGTTGAAGTGGTGATACAGTACATGCAACATTTTAAAATTTTGTTGCAAGAAGTAGAACGACCTACTACTTTCTGCAACAAAATTTCTCAACATTTTGTTGCAAGGCAAGTTTGAATTGGAGTGGAAAAATGTGCAGCATTGCTTTTCAACTCATCTCGCAACAATGTGGCGAGACAAGTTGAGTGATTTTGTTGCTCATTACCGTAGCTTTAAATACAGCTGTAGGTGGCAAGCTTTTATAGAGGGCTTTTTTATCATCCTTTCAGTTGTACCAAAAACCTCAAGATATCTGACGAAGAAAGCTCAACAACAAAAAATGAAAAAGAAGAAGCAACAGTAAAATGGGAAGTTCTTACAAAACAAGATAATCTGTCAGTGCAAAGACGACAGATGGAAACTGGTATTTATGAATATAAAGGTATGACATAGTGTGTCAAAGTTACCAATGTAAAGTAAGAGTGCACATGTAATCCCTTGGTGATCACAACGTACAGAAAGGCTGTTTTCCATGAATTAGTTTTGTTCTGGTATAAGTCCATCGTCATTCCCATATATTTGTCTGTATGTGTTTACATGATACTGGTATGAAATCCTTATTCTGTTAACAATTTATATCCTAGGTTGATTGTCTTGTCAAGATCTTGACAAGATAGTATCTTGGCAAGGTCTTGGCAAGATCTTACCAAAAGTATGCCAAGATCTTACCAAAAGTATGCTAAGATCTTACCAAGAATATATTGTCTAAATGGCATGATCTTGGCAAGCTTTTTAACCTGGGTTATACCAGTACCATGTAGAGTGAGTACAACACTCACTTCAGTATGGAAGGTATTTTAGGAATAAAGGAAGAATTTAAAAAAAGACAGGAAAGGGAATAAACACCTGTTTTACATGTACATGTAGTATGAAGCTCAATTTCATACCAAAATGAAACTTGTTTGTAAATGGCCCCTCATTCTTGGGTGTTATTGTTACAGTATTTGGAACATTTGCTGACGTCAGTGCAAGGTCTTTCTTTACAATTCAAGTAAGTAGTACATATTGATATCATCATCATCATCATCATTATCATAAGTACTTGTATTCATTGTTGTCATTAGTTGTCGGCATAGAAACGCTGCAAATTCAGCTCGATTACATTATACTCCTAATAGTGCCTAAAAGAGACCAGGCCTCTTCAATGGGACAACTATATTTCCAAATTCGAAACTAGCAACTAGTTTAAGCTGCATTGGTGTATAAAGGTGCAATAAGAAATGAATTGAAGAGTATTTTACATTATTGACATTTCCAGCCTTGACTTTTCGTCAGAGTAAAAGAGCTATATTTGCAGGCTACTATATCTCACTCTGATGATATTTATATGACTGTATTTTAGGTTGATACTGAGTATCGTAAAGTGTGGGACAAGTATGCTGCAAAATTAGACATCATCGACAAGGACCTAGCAAGTGGAAATGAAGTATTACACTGGATAATGAAATACCCCGTAAGCATTAGAGTGGATTTCGTATGACTTTGAAAAACTACAACATGGTCACGGCACAGCATGGCCACAGTACAAAACCTTGCCTGCTGATGTGTCACTTTGTAAAGAAATCAGCAGGCGAGGTTCTGTACCGTGGCCGTGCCGTGACCATGTCATAGTTTTTCAAAGTCATACAAAATCCACTTTAATTGACACGAGTCATTCTTATTTGATTGTCGCCCTTTTATATTGCTTTTAATGACTAGAATATTCAATATTGCAGTATCCATTAAGGACAAGAGATTATGTGATGATAAGAAGATCAAAGGTATTATTTATGTGTTAGTATAATAGAACCCTAAGCGAGGTTAGAGTCACGGATTTGAGGAAATAAATGAAGAATCACGTGCTGAAACTCTCGCAGAGTAAATCAGTGTTCTTATTCACCAGGTTTTTATTTAAATATGTCTAACCTGGTCACCAGTTCACTGACAACAAATTAATATTTTATTGATACATGTACCATTGTGTGTGTACTTTCATACTTGGCAGAATGGGGTTGATAATTGTTTATATAATAATTGGCATATTACGCGTGCTCTGATTGGTCGAACAACCATGTGTGATTAGAGTACACACACATGGATGGCGTCATCAAATCTTACGCACGCTCTGATTGGTTGGAATGTTTCGATAAATATATAAAACAGATAGATTCCATTTTTCCGTGCATCTGTACTCTAATCGATGCACAGAAGACGTCAAAATATGGTGAGAACAACAGTCACGCCACTTGACTTCGTCTCGTGGCGTACTTTTTTGTTCTCACCACATTTTGACGTCATCTGTGCATCGATTAGAGTACAGACGCACGGAAAAATGGAATCTATTTGTTAAGTACTTCTTGACTGAGTGGGAGGGCCAGATAGGGAAATACTTGGCTTGAGGTCGTAACAGTACAGAATGAGTGCAGCAAGGTCCTATAGCCAAATATTTTCCTGTATTTACATACTTTCACCCTACATACACTTTTACCATTATTTTTTATGTCTTATATTTTTGAGGCTTTCTTAAGAATGTGTGGGCCAATTGCAGGTCATATAATAAAACCTATTATTTTATTCATACAGGTTGATGAAAATGAAAAAAAGATTGTTCTGATTTCAAGGTAAGGACATTTGCATAGTGTATTGTATATAGTATATTACATGTATATGCTTGACAGTGTTATCTTTAATTCCAGGGCTACAAGGCATCCTAAGTATCCTGAAGGTGACGAGCATGTCAGAGTAAAGGAGTATGCATCACACATGGTTATAAGACCACACAGAACTTTTGATGAGGTTTGTTCTACACTCATTAATAATTCATCAGAAAACAATAGAAATCACTACCATAACATAGATCTTTATATCGGATAAAGGATTTTCTTCATTTGCATAAATAAACTTTAACTTGTGAGTATAACATATACCAGCAAACAAACAGTTAAACTTTTTTGGCTCTGAAAATCTAAGGAAATTCTGGTCAAATATGATATTTGACAGCTAGTTGTTTGATAAGTAATATATAGAACTCAAGGACACATTATATTGGGTCTAAAGATCCTTGCCTTTGACTCAGATATTTATCCACCAATATGACGCACCCTCTCAGTTCTTTATACATTACATAACTCATAGACTTCTACATGACATACTACATGGTGTCTTGTTCAAAAACATGAAAATAAAATAAATGTTTTATGTTCGACAGACATGTTGAGCACTTCTAGTCAGACCTAAAGTATATTTCAGTATTAGAGCAGATTTCATATGACTATGAAAATAGCACATGTTCACTGCAAAGCATAGTTAATAGCAGGAAATTAGAATGTTTTTATAGACATTACTGGCACTGTCATGCAGGGCTTGGTGCATTTCACACTCATAGCAAAACTGCTCTATAGAAGTTTGGCGAAGGTTAGAGTCACGGATTTGAGGAAATAACATGACGAATCACGTGCTAAAACTCTCGCAGAGTAAATCAGTGTACTTATTCACCAGGTATTGATATAAACATGATTGCCCTGGTCACCAGTTCACTGGACATCAAATATTAATGCCAATAACTTAATATACTTTAAATTTGTATGATACTAACGACACTTATTTTTGTGTCTGTCTTTTTATGATAGAATGGCATGGATTTTGTGCTATCGTCATATGACAATCCCAGAATGACAATACCAGCGGTGTGCATGAGCTATGCCTCGGCATCTGGTAAGACTGCATGTATTCCTTTTCTTTTGTATTGTAGCTTAATTGTTGTTATTGGGAATGCACACCTAGAATGGCCTGCCAATTGGGCACCAATTACAATAATCATTGCTCTTTGCTCAACAATTTTCTGTCAGAATGTACAAAAGTATTATTGTTCTCTGTATTTTCCAGGCATTCCAGATTATATCAACACTCTGCATTCAGCAGCTAAGAAAATCCAAACCCCAGATGACATGTTCTATTGTGAAAAGGATCAATCTCTTACAGCTTTGGTTAAGAGATGAAAAATATTAGATTTCAAAGAGAGAATTTTATTTTTTGTAAATAACAAATAGATAGGATAAACAATACTAGAAAATGGGATGTTAGATTTTGGTAGTTTGGATTGAAATTTTACCAAAGTCAAGTGATAGAATTAAAAAACAAAAAGTCATAAATGAATGAGACATTTGTTATTTATTCATATTCCAGTTCTTTTCAAACATTTCTGTAAATGTTCAACAATTTTTCCCTTGAGAAAATATACAAGATACACATCCATGTACTTGTTAAAAGAACATCATTGCCAGTCATTGGGTGGGTGTTTGAACTTCAACCTTTTTTGCAGTTACTCAAATGTCCTGGAGCAACATTTTAGAGCACACTGCACGCCCTCTGTGACCTTCATCTATAATCCTTCTACCAACTGAAGACTTTCATTTCACTAAGCAATCCAGCCCAGACCACAAAGAAAGGGAACGGATTCGATGGTGAACCTGCTGCTAAAGTGTTCACATCTATGAAAGATACACAGTTGAGCTGGCAAGAGGAGAATATGACATGCCAAGGTTGTACTATCAACCCTGCACTGGCCATTTTTATTACATCATCCAGCTTAGTAGAGATTGACAGTTTGGTTCTTTTGGACTGTGACGAGCCAACCTGCATGTACATAACAGTAAAAAGTTACTTGTATCTACTCTTCCTTTACTGGCTGGCTGAGAGAATGGAAGAGCAAGAGATGACAAATAATGCATGTGCGCACAAAAAAAGATACAGTACCACATTTTTTTGATGCACAAAGATTACTGCAATTTTCATTTCGCCTCACCCTCTGGAACACTTTTACTCTTCATCTGCACAGCAAAAACTCCATGACCATTAACACTACTTGGCAAGTGAATTTGACTAAGTTTTGATAATGTTAAAAACCAGAGTCCTCCACTGTTGTCAGATAAAATGCAGGTACCCAAGGAACTACGGTGAATATCTGTGAACAAAATGTGTATGATAACATTTGAAACTTCCAAGTAAGAAAACAGAAAGGAAGGAAAGAAACAAAGAAAAGATGAAAAAGAATGAAGTAAATGTGCCAATGGGAAATTTTACCTTGAACAGAAATAGCATTAAGATCTCCTGACTGAAAGCAGTGAAAACAAGAGCTGAACTTTGTGTCATCTGTGCTGACCAAACTTGTAAGTTGCTCTAGAATAAAAAAAAGGTAAAGGTTAATTTATTTTACTTCGGAGAGTGGTTGCCCAATTGTCCCGAGCCAGAGGCTCTTGTTTAAGCTTTTGAAGGACATGCACCCTCGGGAACCTCTCGCACCTACACGTAAGGCCGCGCACCAGCCAACTGTGCTATCCTTGCTCCTTAAAAGATTCTATAGATGCTCAGTAATATACTAGCTATACATGTACTATATACAATTTTCATTATCTCCCTGATGATGGACCAAAAGCTTGGTTTAAATGCCATATTTGCAGACGAAGTGTTTTAATTTATGATAATATTTATACAAGCTACTCTTGAGCTTTTCAAAGTAAGTTGTAAAATCTACTCAAATAGTCCACTACTGATACATTGGATGACTGATGGTGAACAACTTGATCAAGGTGAGGCGTGGAAAATATAATGCAAATGATTTCTTCACTATTAATGGAGCCTCGTTTTGGAGTGCTGTGTGTGTGATCAACCAATGTATCAAAAGTAGTCTATTTTTACCATCATTTTTGAGTCTCGTTTCGGAGTGCTTTGTGTGTGATCAACCAATGTATCGAAAGTAGTCTATTTTTACCATCATTTTTTGAAGGGCTGAAAATCTGTACTCCTCCAGTTCCTCCTATCACTAGACATGGAAGACCTGGGGGGAAAACATCAGTACGTGGCTTACAAACCAGTCATTATTTATGGGGAGGGGAAGGGAAAAACAATACATGGCTAAGAGCAAACTTCAAATTCCTATTACAAAATGTAGCTACCCTGACAATTGGGGGTAGATCCAGGATTATCTTCAGGAGGGGGTGCACCATCATATAAATTGGAAATTGCCAAGAGGATATTTTGGAAGAATATTGAGAAAGGACTTGGAAGTCGTCTCAGGAGGGGATGTGCACCCCCTGCACCCCTCCCCCAAAATGCACCTAATTTTGGTACAGTCAAAATCCCCAGTTGGGATTCAAAGCTACTGTAAGAGTAAATGTACAGTTAGACTGAAAACTGTACTTTTTCATGTTCAAACAATTTTCCTACAATATTCTAATATTCTGCAAATCCACAGGCAGCCCAAGCCCTGGTTTTCAAGCCAATTAAATTTTGGGATCCCTGTGTACACTATTCATTTCTACTTGGATTCCCAAATAAATGAATGAATAAGTGAATGAATGAAACCTTTATTCATTGCCAGGGTACATGTAGTCTCTTATTAGTGTCTCGAGGCAGACAATATTGAGGAAAGAATGGTTTAGGACTTTTCGCTGTGGGAAAGTCCTCCCTCGCTGTCTAGGCTCTCACCTGATTTTATGTCCTCATTTGGAAAGATAAGGGCAATATCATGAACAGCAATGGATGACATTATGGCTGTGACAAGTTCTAGGCTTAAAACCATGTTGTCTGTCTGAAAGAATGAAAAGACTTCTCAGATTTCTGGTTGAGTGTTCCAAACTTTTCAGTGGTTACATTTGTACCAACCTTTTTACATTTCCACATCAATACTAAAGTAGGACCAACAGATACTGTAATATAGTCTAATAGTGAATCAATCCTTAAAGTATGTGAAGAAGTACCTGGAGGCTCTGGAAGATTGACAATTGCCCTGGAAATCAAAATTATTATATTTAAGCAATATAAAACGTGTGCGCATGTCTCTGTACTGCAATATAAACATGATGGAAGATGTAGAGCAAGAGAAAAGCAAGATTAGGAACACGAGGCGTAGCTGAGTGTTTCTCTTGCTTTTCGAGTGCTGTACATCTTCCAGAGTGTTTATATCACAGTACAGAGACATAAGCGATCGTCTATATCGCATTTTAGTAAAATAGTTTGCGGCTGTTTAGCGCGAGGCTTGTCTCTGTCCTCTGATATAAACATGGTAGCCAGCCAATCAGCGCACGCGTTATATCTCAAATATTTTATAAAAGTTTAAAACTGCTGCTAAGAGGCATATCACAGAAAGAGTCGTAACTTGATACAAATTATTTTCTATAGTATGTATCAGCTTCTGGTTTCACTTATGAAGTAAAACCAGTTTGATCTCTTCCCTTTCCCAGGGGTAAAATACTCTTGCTGTATTAATGTCACTAGCCTGCTTGTCAAACCTCTGGGGAAGGAATAGGGAGGGGGCAGACATGGCAAGAACCAGCTATTTTGTTGTTAGAGAGATTTAGCATGATCACACACACAGGAAACAGCAGATGGCGGATAGAATCACACGACCTACTTTTTTTGCGTCTAGTAATTTGCACATATGGCACTCAAACGAGAGAGTAACTTTCCATGTTTTGGCCAAATGCGAAATAAATCTCCCTCACATTGAGACAGTTATGCCAGACGTGATCCTCTTTGCCCTCCTTCCCTCAAGCATGACTTTTGTCCCTCAAAAGTCATGCTTGTACCACATCCTTACAACTTACAGTTTTGTGCAATAAGACCTCAAAAGATTTCACTCACTTAAATTTTCCTTCGTTCATGTTGAGTCTCTCCATATCTTGTACAACAATCTCTCTAGATGTAAACCCAAGTGCATTCATTACATCCCATGCTTTGAACTCTAATACAGCTCTACCCTTGCCACACATACTAACACCAATAGCATATACAGAGCCATCGTCTAGGCTCACAAAGCCAACTGAGGTACCCTCATCTAGGGACAGTGGTGAGGTTTCTCTCTGAAAACAAAATACCTCACAGTCAATCATTATTCCATCCAAAGACAGAGCTGCCAACTCTCGGAATTTATCTGGGAGTCTCTAGATTTTGGACATTATATCCTAGGTAGAAATTGAAATCTGGACAAATGGCTTGATGTGAATCTTTCAAAATGGTTTCAGTCCCCCCCCCCCCCCCCCCCCTCCCCCCACTGAGCAGAAAACAATACAGTTGAAGTAAGGGAGTCGGGGAATTATCAAAACTCTCCAGATTCGGGGGACATTTCTCCAGACTCGAGGACTTTGGGGGTTGGCAGGTCTGCAAAGACAGCAAAATTAATATACTGTTGTAACTTGCAAGGTGTCCATGAACACTAATGTGAACAATTATTACAGTGAAAAAATTGTCTACCAACAAAAATGGCATCTCTCTAAAGTCTGACTTACACTGCAACGTACCTTCTTATGGCACGGCGCCCCTAATTCTGGGCATGTGGTCCATTTATTTTTGGCATGTTCACTCCTAAATTTGTTGGCCTTATAGGGGTACTGCACCCAAAACTGCCAGTCTATATGCCCAGATTTAGATGCCATAAAAATGTTGGCGTGTGAATAGGGCTTCAGGCAGATACTCTTAATGGTTCTATCGCTCTTGATAGTTTGTGGAGTTCCTCAGGCACAGAAATGGCTCCTCTGGTACGTTAGGAAATCATAAAGGCTTAGCATAAAGTATTAACGTTAATAGGTTTGGAGTTTTTATTTTCTTACCATTTTAAATGTTATATATAGCATAATAATCGTATTAGAGTGGTAAGAAACTTTTTAACTTGTTCAAAGTACCTTCAACATGTGCACATCAACTTTACGATCTGAATATTCCAAAGCAGTTATTTGACCATTACTGTTCGCCGATGTAAATCTTTTTATCGTCTGCCGTGTCTTTAACGTTTGGAACCACATATTACCTCACTTGGTTGAATAAGATCTTTTTAAAATGGGCTATATTTTCAAGAAAGAAAGAGAGAAACTTCAACCTCTATGAAAATTTTCAAAACATTTGAGATGCTTAGTAGCCAGGCCAGTGCCTTAGATTGGGCTTCCTGTGGTAGTTTGCGCGCGAAATTGATATGACTTGATATGACCTTCCAACTCTATTGCCGAATTTCTGCTTTTGATTTCAATCATCGATCAAATGAGTGAAAACAAAGTTATCATTTTAATCTCCCCCCTCTTTTGATAAATTTTTCGTGCCAGCATTGATTACAGCCAAAAATTATTTCGGCGGTACGTTGGGAAGGCGTGTTCACATTTCAACAGTTACGCAAAAGCGATCTTGCATATGGACTGAGCGTTGTTAAGTTCTACGCACAAAAGACACATAGAGCTGTTAGTAGGAGATTTCTATTGTTTAGCTGATACCTGGATCGTTTTACAACTACATATTACCAAACTGAGGTCAATTTTAGTGCACATCTTCTTCTGGAGTGGAGTTGGTTATCGTCCCACATACCTATACCGGATAGCACGTTTCAAACGAAAAGGGAAAAGTGAAAATTGCGACAAACCACAGGAATTCCCTAGGAAATTACTTTTGGAGAGCTCTTTGTGCGGTATAAAAGAAAATTGTCACCATTAGCGTGTCAGTCTGCACGAACGTTGGTACTAACTTCACTCTTTCAGGAACAATATTCAGTTTTTAGTTTTGCAACTGAAAAAGTAGCACGTTTCGTCTGGTCACCATTGCCTGTGGAACGTGCTGGTTTTTGGACTTCTCTAAGTAGAATTATGAAGATTTACTGCTCTCTACAAAATCTTGTGCTATGCATATGCATCATAATCTGCCTTTGCGTCCAGGGTCAAGGTAAAGTTACTAGAGTAATTTTCCATTATGGTATTTTAAAACCCTTTTGATGTGTCTACTCCGATCAGTAACTGTTATGCTACTAATAAATGCTCTTGCCTAGGTGCTCTTATTCTTGTGTATCACACATAACATTCATTAGGTGCACTTATTCTTGTGTTTCACGCCGCATAGGCAATCATTTGTTGTACAAAAAAGTACAAGTTTTTTTTCGCACAATTAAACTCCATAGCAACCTCAGAGCAGAAAATATCATTTCTGTTTCCACGAAGATACTGCAGTGTCTTTACAAAAGGATTTTTCAGTTACACTGTAAAATGACGCTAAGTTTGTGTTGTAGGTCGTGGAATAGTCACCAGAATAAGTCCCACTTCTGGCAGCGTTCGAGGAGCCACAAAGATAACAATCTTTGGACAAGGTAAACTGTTGGCTCGCGTTTTGGAAAACGGTGTTAAAATCAGCAACACTTAGCAAGGTTAAATCACGATATGATATTCAATTGCTTTAGTTCAGTGCAGTCTGGTTTTCTGTGCAAAACGCGCGGAATTGATTGGCTATACTTTATAGACTTTATACCATGCTTGACAGTGTTGATGTCATCGGATGAAGGATCCATGTCAGCCAGTTAAAGTTTCGACTTTGAGGCCCACAAAACTCCTAACTATCCACGAGTGATACTTCTGTACGCAAGCTGTATGTTATATCTACAATATATGAAGCACAATAACCAGCTTATAGTACATTATTTCAACTTTACGCATGCTGCACGAAGAAAATCTCCGGGAAATTACCTACACTAGATACTAATGTACATATAGTTGCATGGCTCATGTTTATTGGTAAAGTGCGCGGTCAGTAAATAGCTAATTTTAACTTCGCGCATTGCACTACCCCTAATGCCTATGGTATTCCCAAGCTTTGAGAGTGTTCATTTTTCAGCTCACGTGCGTTAGCGGTTATTTTGATAATTATCAGTGGTATCTACTACCAAGTGATGCCCTCACGTCGAAATGACTCATAATTACTTTTTAATTGACTGTGGTTTTGTCCCAAGTAGTCTTGATAGCTTTTACAAGTGCTATGAGTTGTGAACCGCCATCACTGCCTTTAAATCAACTTCAATACCTTAGGTGATATTACATCATTTTTTGTTGTTATGGTAACGCTGTAAACTAACACGGACAGCATAATTTGGACAGCGAGGTCAAGACGTTGGTCATTTTACCTCCGGTAAATTTAGATCCCTTTTGTGAAAGAATTAGGTTATTCTACTCAAAGATAGTGCTCTCTTTTCAGGCTTTGCAGAAAATCAGTTCAACTTTAATCAACCCGAGCTAGGCAACAATGTGACTTTTATATCTACCACTGGTACGCATGCGCTGACTTGTGACGTCATTCCTTATTACACGACAAGCCGCCAAATCGTTTGCAACACCAGGTAAGATTACGTCAGTGTTGCCAGGCAACACCTGCTGCTAGATAACTGAAAATTTAATTTTAACGGCTTTTTCTAGGCCGTCTTCGTTCGGGTTTGGTTCGTACTACATACGAGTGCAAGTGGATGGCTCATTGCTAAGCAACGACCAGGGACAGACATACTGCGGCGGTGAATGCATTTTTAAGGTAGCTTAGGATAATTTATTACTTGCAGATTTCAGAGATAACTGATAAACTTTCTTCCCTAAATCCGCGGCATTAGCTAATTACCTCTTCGTTGATATCACCTCCTTTTGACATAACCAGATAACGACTTGTTTGTTGCTATACTAAATATTGCACTCTTGACGTCATAAGGATTAGTCTTTGTTTTCAGTATGAAGACAAAACAACCCCAACAGTCACTAAAGTTTCGCCAAGATATGGAATACCAGGTATACATCGTTGATAAATACTTTATGCGCTGTATCTGCTGATAGGACAGTCCTATGTAAAGAATGCGCATTTTCACCAGGATTTTGGAGTCAATTTGTGAATATTTGTGTAGCTATGAAACATGCCTAGTTCTCATCACTATTTAGTAATCAGTGTAGGAAATCCACTAAGTGATTTTGTTAAATGTTTAGGCGTCTAAGGGTTTTAACCTTCAAGGTCATGACGTATCATAGTTACATCAAAGCGGCGTGAGGAATAGCATGTCCGTATATGATAGCGCTTCACGCTTGCGTGATGCCAGTCTCAAGGACTTTTATATTATTTTTTAACGCATTCCAGAGAGAAGAATTCCAGGTGACAATTACTGATAGTTTTTGTCATAAAGAAAGAAGCAAATTGATATTGTTTTACGATTTAAAGGAACCCTCATCACTCTTCGTGGTAGAATATTCACAGATCAGTACATCGAGTCCAACGAATCCAATTCCAAAAGACCGACCATTCTCAGGTAACTATCACGTGATCTGATTGTCAATATTTTTATTTCAATTCCAGTCATGTGACTTTAATGGTAATCACGTGACTTTAAGAGGAATCACGTGGTAATGATTTACATTAATATCAATTATATGCGACTTAAGTGCCGTTCAGAGTGCCGTTAATGTGAAGGCATTTTCTTTCTTTCTTTCTTTCTTTCTTTCTTTTTCTTGCTTTCTTTATTAATACATATTTTCGTCTTAGACTATTCGCGGGCCCTGGCCTTTGTGAACCAATGGACCCAAAAACTAAAAAGCCGTAAGTATTTCACTCTCCCTAGCATCAAAGAATATTCTGAAGGACCCAAGACTTCGAGAGGAGGGGAGCTGAAGGGGGTCATAGACACCCTGTGTCCTCAAGATGGCCGAGAATGAGTAAAGAAATGTATTTATACTTGTCGTGACAATACTTTCAGTCCATTTACCTTGGTCTCTCACTCTGTCTCAAATACAATCTATCTTTTTCATATCCCCAGTCCGCCTATGATCTCCGTACCCCTTTCCTTGTCTAATTGACTACCTAACTAGGTTAATTATTTATTTAATCGGTGTTTAGATACGGCATCGCTCTGGACAGACGTGGTGCTACGACGGGATTTATCAAATGTAAACCATCATCGCCTCAAGTTGGTAAGAACATAGCAAGTTTCTACTTGTGACTTTCACTCACAAGAGGAGGGATACTCCCTATAGATGATCTGCCCTAAATTAAGGGAAATGAAATTAAGGGTAAAGGTTTTGATATCGTAGCACAGCCACCATATAAAATTTGGCTGAGTCTCATCCCCTCCGCTCCCTCCCCCCCCCCACCCCCCCCACCCCCTCCCCCAGGCGTCCACTTTCAGCAATGCAAGAGACAACCCCTTCCCCCTCATTAGAACGATCGTACCTCTCGACAGCCAGTGCTTTAAATAATTGCAGATAGGTGGTCATTGTGCAGATATTATTTCAAAGCACTGACAGAAGGAAAGTTTAAACTTTTAAACGTCTGTAAAATGGTGATTTTCAACAGGTTCTCAGCGCGTGTCGTTCATTATCTCTGGTTATGGAAGGTCCTTCCTGTCTAATGATGTCATGCAAATGGACGCTAACAACAAACTCTACGTCTACCAGTCCCACGCAGGTAAAGACTTTTATAAGCGCAAATTAAACAACTTTGTACTCTTTTATGCCAGGCTTTGATGATATTTAGAAATCTAGAAAGACTTTTTAAGTGAAAATGAAAACAGTGCAAATATATAACTTTGGTTTCAAACGTTTTTCGCGTTTTATTATTGTTTTGTTCAAGGCGCGCGCAGTGGCAAACTTTCGAACTTTTGGAACCCGTTTGAAAAAAGTGCATTTTAGAGTGGCAGTCGCATAGTGTCACTGTTCCTGTAGCTTGTCCTTTAAGAAGGCCGTTACACTGGCTATTTTTCCTTCAACGCTGCGCGCAGCAACAGTTGCACTGTACGTCCATCGCCTCAACAGGTGTGCGCATAATTGCAGAAGAAAACTGCATCGTGTGTTCGGTCTTTAGTTAACAAATAGATTCTATTTTTTCGTGCGTCTGTACTCTAGTAGATGCACAGATGACGTCAAAATGTGGCGAGAACAAAATAGTACGCCATAAGACCAAGTTGACTGTTGTTCTCACCACATTTTGACGTCTTCTGTGCATCTATTAGAGTACAGACCCACGGAAAAATAGAATCTATTTGTTTTGCATAATATTCATCGAAACACTTCAACCAATCAGAGCACGCGTAAGATACAATGACGTCATCATGCGTGTGTACCTGTAATCACACACGGTTCTCGACCAATCAGAGCGCGCGTAATACACCAATTATTATATAAACTGTAGTATGTGCTGCGCGCATAGTGCAACAGTAATAATAACAATGTACAATAATCCTATATATATGTTTATCTTCTTGTTTTGGTTTCTAGATATTACAAGCGTCAGTCCCTCGATAGGAAGTGTAGCAGGAGGAACCATTGTAAATATAAGAGGGACAGGTTTTAGAAAGAACGCTACAGTTGTGACTATTGGCGGTACGAAACAATGTTGTTATAAAATAGGCATTAGTTAGCGGCTCTCTCTTCCAATTTGTTTGTTTAATTCCATAATAACCAAAAGCATAGAGGAAACATGCTACTGTGGAAAGTAGAGGAAGAAAGAAAATCCAAAAGAATGAAGGAATGTTGTTAATCGCGAGTATTATTCCCTTTAAAAATCACTTGATCATTAGGGCAAGTTAATTTGATCAAGTCATTTTATTTCATTGCTAAATTAAACTTAACATGCGGCTAAATACTTCACAGTAGGGAAGTCGGTCAGGGGGTGGTCTTGGCAAGAAATGCAGCGACCCTCCTTCTATTTAATCTCTGTTGGATCATGTAGTACGCATGAGGCCATGCGCCTAAATTCCATACGACGACTCGGGAGTATGGTCCCGAGTATGTTCGGGAGTATGGTCTATCTTTACATAAAATTACCAAAACTACATTAGCTTTTCAGTATACTATATGTAATTGTAATGATAATTTTTTTAAATATTTAAGTCATATCGTTACCATAATGATTTGTGTGATTGGTATAGGTATACCGTGCAAGATATTGTTCATTAACACACAGCTAATCACGTGTCAAATCAGCCAAGAATTCACTCCTTTACCTGCAGAAGACTTTTACGCAGGTAATTTCAAGATCATTTTCTTTGTATTACAACTTCTATGTACTAGTTTTCACGATTAATTTATTATTTCATCTAACAGGAAACCGAGGTCTGCTTCGTGAAGTGTGGACATCTACGAAAGTCTCCGATTTATCATCGATTGCCAACCTCGATTCTTCATTACGTGATTATCATTCCGAAGTGCTTCCGGATGCCAGTTCACCATCAAAACCGTCGTTTGGCGAGAAGAATATGTTCAGTTCACGTGTGAGAGGGTTCTTTGTAGCGCCGTCAGATAACAACTACACTTTTTATATCCAAGCTGACGACAAAGCTGATCTCTATTTAAGCACCAACTCCTCTGCGCTTTTCAAAGTATGGACAAACTACAAGGTGCACAGACAGACAGACAAGACAGACAGGCGCACAGACAGACAGACAGACAGATAAACTAATAGATAAACTGTCAAGGAGTGCCAAACTTTATAACATTTTCTATAAACTTGTGTGCAACCTCTAGAGCCGCGAACCCAAGCTCTATGTTAACAAAAGTTAATTCCAATGATACGATTAAGTCAGGCTTGGAAAACTGCAGCCATATCATCACTATTTCCTTGACCACAAGTTACAGTTTCTTGCGTGCAACGCTGTAGAAGAACTAGAACTCGATTTTACTGCTGTAAATGTTGGCCGTATCGTTGTACGCAGCTGGGTCATCACACGGTGCGCATGCAATCCACAAGTTAAAAATTGCATCGTTTGCTCAGACAGGCCTTTAGCCTTCAATCCTAGCTTCACAAAATATTATCTTATTTGTCTTTTTCAGAGGAAAATCGCCTCCTGTCCCAGCGCATCGACTACATGGACTACACACCCCGAACAGCGTTCAGCGGTTTTTCGCCTCAAAGCAGGCGTTGCGTACTTCTTCGAAGCGTACCACTCGCAGGTCCTGGGTTCAAGTAAACTACGTATTGCTGTAAAAATCCACAAAACCAAGTACGTGCATTCACAAATAGGATCAGCTGTGAATGAAAAACAGGTCATCAAAGTTATATCCACACAGCATCCTGACGTACAGGTAATATGACGTTTTGTGACGTCACACGAAGTATGACGTATTATGACGTCACACCAAGTATGACGCATTATGACGTCATATGAGGTATGACGTCATTGAGTACTTGTGCTGACGTCATATCTGTAATATTCCACAGATTATTAATATTACGAATTGGGACAGTGGACTGACATATGAGATACAAAGGGTTTCTATAAAGCCTAGCTGCAACAATTCAAGTACGTATATTATCAGTACTACGTCAAACCTCCCGTAAACGATCATCCAACAAGACTAGGTGGTCGCTTATTGGAGGTGGTCGCCTACGAGAGGTTGCAACTTTAGTGATTTGCATGGGAAAATCAGCACTGGTATTTTGTAAAACTGGTCGCTTACGAGAGGTAGTGGATTAGAGTAGATTTGATATGAGTGTGAAAACGGCACCGCACGGTCACGACATGGTTACGACAGCTAGAATATTCAATGTTACGTTTTTCCAGACAGCACGGTGCTGACACGGTCACGGCACGGCACGCGATCTGTTTCACACTCATACGAAATGACACGGTCACGGCACGGCACGCGATCTGTTTCACACTCATACGAAATCTTCTCTAGTACACTAGTTGCAGGTTCACCATTTGTCATCAAATTCGTCTCTCTTCTCACGTTGATCTATCAAAACATGGAGGCACACGGCAAGATGTAACATGGCGCGCACGGCAAATCGTTGAGTTGTCTTTATCTTGTCCTGCATACAGGCTTTCTGGAGATGGGGAAAGGGGACCACCATCCCTCCCCAGAGAGTCTATAGGCAAGCTATTCTTGTTATGCATACAAAACCTGGTCTCGAAAAGATACCATAATTGAACGAAACTAAATTATTAACTGGTACGTTGTTGCAGGTGACTGTAATGGATTCTTTCAATTGAGTTACAAGGACCACAAAACAACCCTACTCACCATAAACTCGACAGCCGTAGAATTACAGTCTGCTTTAAATACTCTTGAGCCAATCACAGAACAGGGTAACGTAACGGTCACACAAGACTCGGCAAACGGTACAAATGATTATAACGTGACGTTTGTGTTTGCGTTACCCGAGCAAACTGAATTTCTGACATTGATGTCCGTTACAAATGGGATTGGAGCAAGTCACGCAAGTCCAAAAAGGTAAGGGTTAGCGTGGTTTTATGATTGTGAGGACACTAGCCCAATTCCTTATGGGACCTGGGAAAGTTGGCTTGAAAACTGTTCCTAACTTAGTACGCTGTTTTGTATTCGAAGGTCGAAATGGCAACTGGGTATTCCGGTTGTCGTTAGCGCAAAGGATCTCGGACTACATACGCATCGATGCTACTTCTGATGACGTCAAGTCCGCTCTACAGAGCATGCTCAGTTGGCAGTGTAGTTACCAAATCCCTATTGGGCGTGCATGGTATTACAATGGATTTGAAGCTAGAGCTCAGGGACCTGAATGGGGTGAACGCGTTGTCGAAGAGGAGCCATTTTGTGGTAGAACGTCTTTGAAGAATCCTACTTATATATTTCGGGCAGGACAGTCACGTGACCTTGGTGGCCGAGTCATGAATGCTGTTGATGTATCAAGATATAGACAGGTTAATTTTCATTCCTTTTTAAGTTTTATACTAAAATATAATCTATATATTAGGGGTTAATTATCAATAGGATAAATGGCTCCTAAATTAGTTTTAGAGAGGGATCGAGGTAAATTTGAATACCACTTTCTTTTTAGTGTAACCCTCTTTCACCCGGCCCCTTCCCCATTTCTCCTCGCGTTATTTTGTCAGGTTCAATTCTAGTTCACTTTCAATATAAGTAGTCTAGAACACGCCCAGTAAACTGGCAATGTGCTGCTCATTAGCTTTGTATGTCTTACATGACACTGGCTTGAGAGATAAGTTAGGGGAGGGCTGCAGGGCAGCGCACCCCTTCTGAGACGACTTTGTTCTCTTTTCTTCTCGATACTTTTCCAAAATATCCTCTGGACCCTCTTGATGGTTTTCGATTTCTATGATGCTGCACCCCCCTGAAGGACAATCATGAATGCACCCCCTGAAAGACAATCATTGATCCGCTGCGCTCATCCATACGTTGCTTATGCGTTTCATCAGTGCTTGTGTAAATATCACCTCTTTAAAAAATTCGTTAAAATTCGACGGGTACTAAAAATAGATTCCCCATGCCAACATTCCCTTTGTCTTCGAGTTTGAATAAGTATAGTTATATTTTGAATGCATTTCAGCTCTGTTTTGCGTACAAGGGAGCTATCAAACCCTACCTCACATATCTTATATCCTACACTGACCAATCAGACAATGGAGGGCAAGTTTGGAGAAACTATGGATTTACTCCCATCTCGACAACCAAGTGGTATTATCAGTGTATCAGTATCCATGACAACGTATATGGTGATAGTTACCTTACCAAAAGAGCCAATAAGGACTATGGTTTCTACGTCAAGGCGATAAAGGTCGCTAGGCAACATGACGTGTACATTGATGACGTAATTATCTGGGAAGACGCCGTTAATGGTTAGTTGAATATGCGAAAAAAAGCAAAAAACAGTTGAAAAAATGAAAACAAAAACAAAAAACAAAAAAAAAACAGGAACATAGACAAAGGAAGAACAAAAGAAAGCATTGGCAAAAATGATAAATGCTTGTACTCCCAACATGTCTGATTTCGAAGATGAGGATTGGCAGCCACTATTGAAGGAAATAACTAACCAAAATTTCAAATATTTTCTTTTATAGTACAGAGACAGAACCCGGCTGCCAAGCCAGGTGGTCACGTGATAAAATCATTTGACGTCCAGAAACTTGGGTCAGCGGTATGGTCCATATATCTGACGCCTGCGCACTGTGGTACTAACATCGACAAGATCAAAATCGTAGATGCAGAGGAAGATCGTTCCAGTATTTCTAATGACGTTACTACATATCGTCCTGTCAATCAAACAAAAAGCTCCATGGTAACAGTGACACGTGATCAAAAAGCAACTCCTCCTATTGGTGGAACCTTTGACATACTCTTTCAAGAACAGAAACTTTCAGGTAAGAGATGTTGAAAAACGTCATGAGATAATCTGTTGATTTGGATGCCCTGTAATATGATCTTAAAATTCCCGTCATCGAATATCGAATAACACGTGACCATGTGCTGCCTCTATTTCGGTTGCTTCTGAGCGAAAAGCTTTGCGTAACGAGACTAAAACGGCTGCGGGCGAAATTAAACTACCATTAAGCCATGCAAACCACTAATAAATTTACTCTTCTCAAACAGGTGTCTCTTCCAGTATTTCTGCAGAGGATCTCAAATCTTCTCTTCAGACTAACCTTGCCTATTGGCCAAGTGAATGTCACACGTAGTGGTTCCTGTGCTGGATATAATTGGGCCATAGAATGGACATCCACTGGTGGAAATCAACCTGATTTACGTGTAGACGGAAGTAATTTGAACGGAAATAACGTAATTGCTAAGGTGGAAACAGTAGATGATGGTGGTCTGTTTCTTAGACCTATTCCTGGGGACATGTTACGAGTAGCAGAACGAAAACCACAGGTATACACGGACCATTGCTACAACTAACACGCAAATTTGTAAACTTGTGCGTTGTATTCCAGGTAACGACAGCCATCTTGGATGAACTTTAACAAAATATTTCTCTGGTCATTAGCGTCTGTTGTTTGTTCATCCAACATGGCTACCGCTTCTTTATCTCTTCATTCTCAAGGGAATGGTTGAAACTCAGCAATATATTAGCCAACCACAGTTACCATTCGTCTAAAACAGCGAAACAACGAAGCTACTTCGTCCTTACCGTATATATACCATTGTTCACGCTTAGCGTGCGTCCATCGTGAAATGATGCAATTGGGAGGTTGCTAAAGCACGAAAGAAGCGTAAACGCCACACGAGGTTAAGGGATAAGAAAAGTAACCCCTGTTTGCAGAGCAACGTTTTTTCGAGGAAAGAGATCAAAATTTGACGTGAGAGTGCGTCCATCATGAAATGGTCCACGATAAATTAGCTAATCACAGCGCGCGCTTTATTGTAGCTATCAGTATAATGATTGCAATATTTGAACTGACCTCGATCTAGAGTGACCACCTCATCTTGCCACAGTGATGAAAAGTTTCATTTCAATTGTTCCATTATTACAGGTGTCTGTAATGGTCGATGGTATTCCTTCAAGCTGTTCCCATAGAAACTGTTCCTACACATTCCTGTCAAGCGCAACCCCAGTCTTAACTTCCATTACCCCAAACCAAGGTACTGCAGGAGCTCGGCTAACTCTAACTGGAAGTGGCTTCAAATGTAAACACATCTCAGTCACGATTGGTGGAAGATCGTGTCACGTGACTGGATGTACGACGACTACAATAACGTGCACTGCTGGCCAATACGAAGGAGGGCTCAACGTGGTCGAAGTAATAAACTCAAAGACTGGTTCTGCTAAACATTTGCATGGCAAAATAACTTATAAACAAGAAGTTACTATAAATGACGTCACGCCAAAGAAAGGAAGCATCATGGGAGGCACTTTGCTCACTCTAACCGGAAGTGGATTTACAAGTAATAAATCATCGATCAGTGTCCTTATAGGGGGTACTCAATGTAATGTAGTCAACACGTCATTATCGCAAGTCACGTGCACCACCTCCAAGAGCTCGTCGACCGTAGCCAACGACATCACGATTAGTAGTACGAGGGCAAGGTCGGTATCCTCTCGGCTTGTTATCGTTTTGACTCGAGTTCCTGATACCACTCCGGTAATCACAAGTATTGGCCCCAGTCTCACTCAAAGTGTTGGTAGTGGTGGATTTCTGGAAATTTCTTCAAAGTCTACCATGGCAACGTGGGACAACTGTTATGATTGGCTCACAACCATGCAATATAACACAATATTATAGCACGTATATCAAGTGTATACTGCCTCAGATGGCACCCGGAAAGTATGACGTCATGGTACACGTCCTGGGTAAAGGGTATGCTGCATACAAGGGTACAATTCCACAGTTAGAAACTGTACTTGAAATAACGGATGTTTTCTCCGCGACAAGGATCAGTGTTTGGGGGAACTGTGGTGACAATCAAGGGGCGTGGTTTTAGCAATCAACCAGAAAACAACGTGGTTAAGATAGGTGACATCACTTGTGATGTAATGTCAAGTAAACAAGATCAAATACTTTGTAAAACCAGGGAGGCTTCATCTACTTATGTTATCGACAACACAGGGATACATCCAGGTAAGATACGATGTAATGTTTGACAAAATCACTTCACATTGGATTTTAAATGAACAATATTTAAGATAAATAATGCAAAATAGACAACTAACAAAGCAACAATGAACAACGTATATGTCAACAATATCTCAACGACAGATATGACAAATAATAAATGTCTCAATGACAAATATATCAACATGATACTGTATATTTGTAGAGTATGGGCTTGGTTATGCTTGGAATCCCAACATACTGACGATCCATGCTGGAGACACCGTCAAGGTCAGTTGCAATGTATTTGTTTTGCAGTTTTCATTTGACAAAAAAAAGCAATAGCGCATGGTACAATCATGGCAATGGCGCGTGTTTACAGTATACCAACATCGAGTACTTTTGTAACCTGACACTAAACTTGTACACCACACTGCATAGTGTTGCATAGGTGTACACGTCCTTGAGCAATACTGCGTCAGTTATTTGCGCCATGTTATTTTGTAAGTACCGTTCTAAGCTTTCACAGGATCCCATTGCGTAATAAGTTCCTGGTTCACATTTCATTTACCGTTTCTTTAATCTGTTAATACAGTGGAAATGGTCCAGCCCAGAGATGACAAACCTTAAGTTCAGCATCCAGCAAACAAACGATTCATCAAGCATGGTTTACAATGGGAAAGGATTTCGCAGCCATAGGTCTAGCAATGGATGGTTTAGACATCGCTTTAACGTACCCGGTCAATACTACTACATTAGTGGACCTGTCGATCCTTATAACATTATTAACATGAAGGGACAAATAATCGTTCTTGGATTACCTACTAAATCAGCAGTGGTATCGATACAGATTGGGAAATTTACAGCAACTTACAAGCAAGCCTAATCCCGTGGCTCCCCTCCCTAGCACCACTAATTGTCATTGACGGTATTACGTCACAAGCTCAACAGTGCAAGTCAATCACTGCAAAATGATAAAAACTTTGTATTCATGCAACTGCAGTACACCGGAAGTGACGTCGATATCTCCAAATAGTCGGTACCAGTTACCACTCTTCTGACCATACGTGGAAAGGGATTGGGACCTAAAGCTTGCTATAGCAAGGTTCAAGTTGGAACGCAACAATGCATTGTGTTGTCAAGTACAGCTGACGTCATTACGTGTAATGTTGCCATGGGTAACTGGCCTTACAGCAGGTATGTATGCCATTCGTCTTCTGCGCAGCCGCAGTTAAAGTCGCCACGCGGAGCGTTGTGTGACATCCCTTATAAACATTGCTTATTAACGTATTATATTTGGTAACGCAGGTATTCCATACAACGTGACAGTGCGTGTACATAACCATGGAAACGCATGGATCAAGACTGATGACGTCACGTCCAAAACATTCACCCTACTCCCCACAGTCACATCTTTGTCACCATGGGCAGGTTCCTTGACTGGAGGGACCTTGCTAACGATCACTGGTGAAGGTTTTTCTCCGTCCTTAGGCAAGAACAGTGTTTTTATTGGTACAACAAGATGTACTGTAACATTGTCAACCACTACACAGATACAATGCCATACCCAGCCTCAAAATACTCCTATAACATCAAATGTTACAGTCATGGTCAATAACTTAACCAGTACACCAAATATAAAATGTTTATTCACATACTCTGATGTTGTGACTCCCAGAATCGATTACGTCACACCTACCACTCTCATTGGCTCGTCTAACGTCATCAATATGTATGGTTCGGGGTTTTCAATCAAGAAGTCTGACGTCACTGTAACCATTGGTAATTCACCCTGTGACGTCATATCATTAGGTCCGTATGCAATACGATGTAAAATTGGGCCATTAGCAGCCGGTGACTTTAAAATATCAGTGCGTATTCACTCTAAAGGATTGGCGTTATTTGACGGGGATGCTGTCAAAAGTTTGACTAGTTTGCCTTTAGTATCTGACATTAGTCCTACAGAAGGCAGTCTGTATGGAGGTACAATAATAACAATCACTGGAAATGGTTTTGATTCTCGAACTGGTCAAACAAGTGTTCATATTGGACTCCAGAAATGTGCAATGCGTCACGTAACGAACTCCAAAATAACTTGCGTGACATCAAAGCATGTTGCAGGATCACATGAGGTAGGGAAAGTTGAATCAAAACTTTATTCCTGGGCCCGGTTGTACGAAGGGTGAATAGCGCTATCCAGCGGATAAATCCTTATCCAGCGGATAAAATCTATACAAAATCTATACAGTGGATAATTCTTATCCGGTGGATAACTTTATCCAACCTTCGTACAACCGGGCCCTGGTGAGTAAATGTGGATATCAAAGAAACTAAACAATTTAAGCATCAGTGGAAGAGTTTTGGAATCATTGTAAAAACGGCATGGTCACAGCACGTCCACGGTCCAGCACGATAACAACACGGCACAGTTACGGCAAGATTACGGCACGGCCACGACACGGCGCGGTCACGGTACGGTAATAATTATAACACGGCGTGGATGTGAAAAACTCCTCTATGAACCCATAGTCCATGCTATGCACTAGCACTCCACTTTAAGTTACCAAATTTAAACGAACAATGTTTTCTGGTTTATTCCTTGTAGGTTCAAATAAAGTCTGGTAGCCAAGTGTTTCCAAGTCTACGATTCGCCTACCGCACATACCTCACACCAAGAATATCAACCATATCCCCCACCAAAAGCACAGATGGAAATACTCTCACCATCACAGGAAGAGACTTTGGTTATGACATCAGCAAAGTTAGCGTTACCATTGGCAACACCACGTGTCTCATCCAGTCCCTCACGACCTACAGGATAAGATGTACTCTTGGAGATTGTCCCGCGGGATTATATGACGTCATTGTACATGTCAAAGGGCTTGGATTTGCTGGTCCCGTGACGTCCAAGCCAATTAAATTCACTTATGACATAAAGGTGGTTAGTGCTATCCCTACAGAGAGTGGGTTCGGTGGAGGAAGAATCCTAACTATTCAAGGACATGGATTTAGTAACGTTACTTTGGTAAAGATATGTGACAGCCCATGTCACGTAATCAATGTCACGCAATCAGTTTTGTGGTGTGAGAGTCCTTCGTACCAGTCGCAAGCCACAGCAGATGTGACATGCTCACTGAGTGTATTTGGGCCAAATAACCTCGTAGCACTTATGAGTGGATATTTCAAATTCAGACTCTCGATGACATCAAGAATTACGCGGATTGACCCTCCCCGTGGGGGTACCGGTGGGGGAACACTTGTAACAATATCTGGAAGTGGTAAGTTTCTTTCATAGTCTTCCAGGAGGCGTCACGCAAAGCAGAGCATGACAACATTTATTCCATTTCATTTTCTAGGATTCAGTTCGGTTGCTAAGCAAAACAAAGTGACGATAGCTGGCGTCAATTGCCAAGTGACGTCATTCTCTACTTCTCAAATCCAGTGCATAACTGGCCAGCGGCATGGCTCAATACTCACAAAGGTCCGAGTGGAGGTTGGGGACAAAGGAATTGCGACCCAGGACCACGCAGACTTTGAGTACATTGATGTTTGGTCGTCACGATATTCATGGGGAGGCAAAGACCCACCAATCAAAGGCGACTTAGTGGTAATCCCTAGAGGGCAGACCATGCTATTGGATACTACCACCCCTGTATTTGCTGCCTTGGTTATCAAAGGCAAACTCAAGTTTGACGAGAAAGATTTAGTTTTAAACGCAGAGAAAATATTAATTGTTGATGGAGGAGTGTTGGAAGTTGGAACAGAGGGCCAACCTTTCCGTCACAAAGCCAGAATTGTTCTTCATGGGAACATGCGTTCTGTTGAATTGCCCTTATTTGGTGCTAAGGTATTGGCAGTGAGAAATGGGACTTTGGACCTTCATGGTAAACACGTGCCAATCACGTGGACACATCTCGAAAAAACCGCGGGAAGAGGTATGCGATAGTTGTATTTTTATTGACAATTTTTAATATATAAAGCTAAGTGCGAAGGAATGGTTGAATACACAATATTCTCTAACAAATATGAGGTTCGATTCTAAATTTGATTATAAAATGTCGCCATAATTTTTACCAAAAATTCTCAGTTAGTTGTTTTCTGGAATTATTTGAAAAATTGCTGGGCATTTAGAATTTTAGAGACTTGCCCGCCAATCGGAATTTTTTCAAATGATTGCATGTAGAAAACCGCTAATTTCTATGATATCAAACTACTGTTTAGATATGTCAAGCGCTTTTCATGAGGTTTATGGATTTTGATTTGAGGATTTTTTCTTTTCTGGGCAAAGTTGAGTACGCACTTGTGTGCGCACTTGTGAAAAAAATTCAGTGAACGACTTTCGGTCACCGTTTTCAAATCACGAGATGTCCGCCAATCTGAATGTTTTAAAATAATTCAAGATCTGAAACCAATTCTCCCGCAGAGTATGACGCATATGCGATCCACACTGCAAAAACGCACGAGTAAATTTACTCAAAAACGTGAGTAAATCGGTGCTTTCACAGTAACTCTCTTATCCGAGTAAATTTACTTAGTTGTTTGAGTAACTGAGTACCCTTTACTAAAATAACTGAGTAAATTTACACTGCACGAATAAGTGAGTTACTGTGGATGCATCGATTTACTCAAGTTTTTGAGTAAAGTTACTCGCGCGTTTTTGCAGTGCAGCTAAGTAATATTCAATTACATATTTAAGAAATATACAAACAATATGAATACATTATGCAATTTTATATTGAAAACACATAAATAATAAGAAATAATTATACTTTAAATAAAAATGCTACAATCTAAAATATCAAAAACAGAAAAAATGAATACACAACGAAAAGAAAGAGAAGAAAAAAAGAAAAAAAGTTGCACCTCGACGGGGCTCGAACCTATGACACTTAAATAGGCACCCCCCGGAAAAAAAACTATTAAAGCAAATAAAGAATCGAAAAATAGGGGGAAAAAAATTAAATTTTGGGACGATTCTCCCGAGACATTCTGTGAAGCTGAGACATCGAATCGACTTACGTTACGGATGAAGATTTCGGCCCCATCCACGCTATCCCGGTGCTACATATTACAGTTTACTTAGCCCGAAGGCCAGAGAGGGAGACGATATCCGGACCCTAATCCATACCTTTAGATATCACCTTAGACCGCTGCGCTACCTAGACACTTAATAATTTTAATGTCTAATTGGGGTAGTCTATTCGGCGAAGTTTCATTGTGATGCTAATAGACTGTTACAAATCCTTGGGGACATATAGGAACCAATCAAAGTCCAGTCATCTAAATAATGATTTTATAAATAAATAGAAGACAGTAAATAAAATAATAAATTTAAGTGAGAATTTTTAGTGCACGAAGCAGTCTTTGCAAGAAGCGGTTAGCAATTGGATTTTGAATTTCCTTTGCTGGATGATCATCATTGAAGGTAGTTTGGTAAAAATCATTCCCTAATTTCAACCGTAATCCTTAAGCATAAAGCATGGATCGAAGGTTTAAAGCATCTGAAAAGTTAAGGACTAATTTTAACGGGTTTTAAAATTTGGATCGATGCCGCTCAGTGTCTTTATATTCCTACAAGGAGACCACACTAGTCCATTCCCTGTATATTTTACCAAATATTCAACGTTAACTTTTACCTTGTTTTCTTAAGGTTTTATTATAAATGGATAAGTCTTACATGTATATTTGTCCTTGCTATTGTATTGTATATCGATCATGTCGGTCAATTCAATGAAGGCCAGGAAACACGATGCAGCTACTTTACTTCTAGCGTTTTCGCAACATTGCGCGCAACAGTTACAGGTTAAGAATCGAGTTCTACTTCTGAAACTTTTCTGCAGTATTGCGCGCAACATTGCAGGGGTCGACACACGGTGTAACTGTTGTAACGTGTAATATTGCAGGGATGGACACACGGTGTAACTGTGTTGTATGCAACATTGCAGGGGTAGACACACTGTTTAACTGTTTGCGCACATTACAGGGGTGGACACACGGTGTAACTGTTGTATGCAACATTGCAGGGGTAGACACACTGTGTAACTGTTTGCGTACAACATTACAGTGGTGGACACACGGTGCAACTGTGTTGTATGCAACATTGCAAGAGATGAACACACGGTGCAACTGTGTTGCGTGCACCATTGCAGGGATGGACGCATGGTGTAACTGTGTTGCGTGCAATGTTGCAGAAAAAGTTGCATCGTGAGTCCAGGTCTTAAGGCACATAATTCCCCTTGTAATTTCCCTTTTCCTCTACTTTCCTTCGCAATTCCTGCAACTTGATTCCTAAAACACGAAATCCCGCACCTGACCCCAATTGGAATTCCCGAATCCCGCTCTATATATTTTCCGCCCGCATCCTGATCCAGCCCCAAAATAAGTCAAATATAATCCTGCATCCTGCCAGATCTATTGTGGAGCTTGGGATATGTGAGATGCTTTGTTAATGGGCCGTAAAAGAGACACATACTTAGGTTGTAACAACGTGTTTATGTTGCATCTTTCAGGTGCATCCCAGCTCACCCTGAAGCACTCTGTCACGTGGGATGTAGGCGATGAAATCATTCTAGCTTCAACAAGCAGAAGTCCAGAAGAAAACGAACAGCTCACCATAACGAACATATCAAGTGATGGTAGAACTATAGGAATAAAACCAGCCCTAAAGTACAAACATTTAGCTGTTGTGCAAACTGTAGCAGGACAAGTCATTGAATCCCGTGCCGAAGTTGGTCTCCTAACTCGTAACGTCGTCGTAGAGGGTTCGGTGCAGCGAGAGTGGTCCGAGAATTTCCGACCATGTCCCGAAGATTTTGACCCAGATCAGTTTGCTACCCAGACTTGTTTTGTTGGTCGTTATGGAGACGAGATAAACAGTGATCAGTTTGGGTCTCAGATTATGCTGAACGCCAAGGAAATGAACAAAGGTTTGGTGACTGGTCGAATATCATACATTGAGGTCAGACATGCAGGGCAGGCATTCAAACTTGGTAAGTTATTGCTATGGGTTTCCTGTGGAGGATCGACCTCTAGTAATTTTATTGTCATCGCTGAAGGCTAGGCATCGATAAAGACGGAATTCAGAAATAAGTCATTGCTCACATCCTTTTTTATTCCAATATTAGGTCGATACCCAATACATTTCCATATGAGTGGTGACGTCACGGGCTCTTACGTCCGCGGCTGCGCAATCCACCACACGTTTAACCGCGCTGTAACAATACATGGCGTGCGAGGGCTGCTGGTAGAACACAACGTAGCCTATCACGTGATGGGACATGCGTACTTCATCGAGGATGGAATCGAGACTGGAAACACAATTCAGTACAATTTGGGTGTCTTTGTGACGTCATCAAGTAGTTTATTGAACGTGGATGTGACGCCTGGGACGTTCTGGATCACTAATCCCAATAATACTGGTATGGTACACAAATGTGGTTATTTATAGGCTAAGTTAACTTGGAGTGATTTGCTGGCCAGCAGTCCGTCAACAATGTCGCTGCCGTGACGTCCTTACTAAGCCAGCAATAGTCCAGTTTCCATTTGCTAGAGACCGCTGAGTTCCTGACAAAAGGCGCATTTATGCAGGGTTAGCTTCTTTTCAAGAAAGACCCATGGCATCGAAGCTTAGGTTTTTGTATTGTTCATTATCAACAATCCATGTTTTTCTCACTGGTATTTTTGAATAATCTACCTTGACTCGAGGCTAACCCTGCATTGTGCATCTGTTGTCTGTTGCGGCGGTATCATCAAACTCAAAAAAGGTCTATTGAGTATGTTAGGGCAGCACTTTCTTCCCAGTAGTTCTAAAAACAATATCCGCATGAAGGCCGGGCTGCTTTATATATAGTAACTGAGGTAGCCGTGCGGCGGTTAAATCACAGTGAAATCATAAGACGGTAGTTAATCAAAACCAAAACAATTATAAGAATTGCGAGGCAGTATAATTTACAATACTATTTACCATTTACTTTTTGTTTCTCTAGTTCGTCATAACGCAGCAGCAGGAGGCAGCCATTTTGGTTTTTGGTACAACATGCCGGTGCATCCCGGGGGACCCTCGTATACCCCTACGGTATGGCCAAGAACTACTCCAATGAGAGAATTCCGTAACAACACTGCACATTCATTTGGTCGTTATGGACTTTGGATATTCCCCACCTACACCCCCTGGGGTAAAAATTCACCAGCTCGATTCCAGAACTTCATGGCTTATAATAATCTCAAAGGTTTTGAAGTTACGGAAGTGAGCAGCGTTCAGTGTGTGAATTGTACGATGATGGATAATAAGGAGGCTGGGTTCGAGGTCACTATCGTCCGAGGAGGCTGGACCAGAGGTTCCTCAATACGCGATTCCTTAGTGGTTGGTTACAGTCAAATAAGTGACAATAACTCGTCGTATTGCACTATGGGTGGGGTTGTTGGACCTCATTCATCAGGGCTGATGTTGTCAGGGGTAACCTTTGTTAATTTTGATGACGTCAAATGTGCTGCTTTGAGGGGTTGTTCATTCTGCCGTCCCTACCAAGGTGGATGGACCGTTAAAGTTGAGAGAATGACGTTTATAAGCTCACCAAATAAGGCAGCATTCCTGTGGCAACATGAAACAGTCTACAAAGACCTTGATGGCTCTCTGACAGGTAACAAAGACAATTCCACATTTTAAAGTGTAAATAAATGTGACCAGTAACCAGAAACCGTGGACAGCTGTTTCGGCCTTGTTGGGCCTCGTCAGCACGGTGAACTGGATACCGGTCAAGTTCCCACTGAGAAAAGTGAATATGGTGCTGGGCGTCACCCAGCCATGTGGGATATTTCCCACAGTATCCCACATAGCTGGGTGACGTCCAGCACCATATTCATTTTAAAGTGTCTCGATGTAGATTTTTATCGACTACGCTCAATTTTTCATCTGACAAATTTTACTTTATTGAAATCTTTTTTGTTGTATATACATAGCTAAAAACAATACATAACCTTTTACAGTTTTTTGGTGCTAGGGCGCCTGATAAATTTATCCTGTGAAATAATTAACGTAAAAATACGAAATTATTGATTAAAAGCAATAATTTGTTGTAGGTCACGTGGGCGGCAGTATGGTGGCAACCAATGAAAACCTTCCACCACAACATTGCACCCAGTCTTCGTCGGCCAGTCTTGGACGCGTTGGAGGAAGTATCTGCAACTCAGTTCCAAACTTTCGCCGTTTAGCTTGGAACAACCCTCGGCCAACGTCTCTGCTGTACAAAGACGCGTTGCTTAGCAACCAATATGGTACAAATCACGTGCCTTGGGCATCTATGCGGCTTACCCATAAAAATGGATGGATGACAACCTTGATACTCGGAGAGAATTACAATTTTACGTTTGAAAATGCGCAACAACTTAGCAACATTTCCTACAAGTAAGAACACATGCAAAATTGTTATGTGGGCCATTTTAACATACAAGCGAAAATACGACCCGAGTTATACATAAAGCCCGCCGATGAGAAACTGCGTAAGCAAACTGCCACGCGAGGCACTTAGCTCAGACGATTTCTCGCCGCAGACGTTGCATCTTTGGCTACGTGAGGCCAAAAATAGAACTGGTAAAAGAGCACATGGTGAGAAAAGTATCTTTATTTCTGTTTTCGCTCCTTATTGAAAAGAAACATGCCATTTTAGTGTGTTCGAAGGACTAGCAGTAGGAAAAACGTTGCGTTTCTAGAATAAAATTTGAGCTAAATATGTCGTTTATGCGGAGAGTTGGCGATTTCAGTTCTTATTTAGGTCGCTTGTAAGGAAAAACGCGTCTTATTTTCTCTCGTATGAAGGACCCAGTTGACATGTTTAACGATGTGATATGCTCGTTCTAAATGTACGTACCTTTCTTATTTAGTGCCCGGTTTTATGAGTTTGAGTCACGTGATTACGTATGGATCACGCATCCAATGAAACATGCACCTGACGTCATCAAGACAACTGCCAAAACAGTCAATATGTCCAGCGATATTCCCCAACCTATCAATGCGTCTACTGGTGACTGGTTTTATGACAACCAAACAAAGAAAATGACATATATTGTTACGGGAAAGACTGGGCTTCAAGGTCAAGATATTACTCTACAAGTAAGCATTTGTTTTCTATCTTGCTTTAATTTCGTCTCTTTCTCGTTCTGTTATATCAATGACAGAATCTTTACTGTTATTATTGTTCCGTAGGTTATTCGTTGTTTCTATAAAGACTGTATAATCCCAACACCACCCCCACCCCCAGAGAAAAGACCTCTAAAGTTCCTCAGGTGGTCAGACCCTGAGAGTTGGTACGGCACAGAACAAGGTTATGGTGGGTATAACAAAAACTTGCCTAACGACGGCGATGACGTCATAATTCGACCAGGTACGTCATTATTTCTATGACGTCATTGATAGTATAGTTCTTATATAAAGTAAAGTAAAGTAAAGCGACAATATTTTACGTCGATAACTCGTGACAGTAATTTGAGTAACTGATAAACTTGAGGTCGACGGTACGCTCATTTTATTCCCCTCTCTCCATCAGTGCTCCGTTTTAAGGGTATTTAAAGCTACTTAAAGCTACACAGAAAGGAAAGAAGTCGAAACAAGGATGTGATATCCGGGGATCGAACTCTGAACCTCTTGCACCGAAGGTCGCGCACTAACCAACTGTGCCATCCTTGCTCCTAAATATATATAGTACTTGCAAAAGAATAGTTTGAAATTTGAATGGCCATTAAGCCTGGATCACACGGGTGGCCCTAATGCAATCGCAAATGCAAGTGTAATCATTGTTCACACATGAATACAAATGCAAGGATCGATTGAATAGATACGCATGCGCATTGAGGTGTTTACAATCGTAAAGACAGGATTGCTTGTATTTGCATTTGCCTTTGCACAAACCCCGATTCATGCGATAAACAGTCAACCGCAAGCACAAACGAGAGCGTAAGAAAGTGAAAAAATTTCCGTTTCTTGCATTTGCATTTGCCTTTGCGCCTGTACTTGCGTATCGTAAGTTGACACGTACATCGGCTTGCGCTTGCGTTTGTATTTACATTTGTATCGCTCGTGTGACCTACGCTTTAGCTGCACTACCTTCGAAGCGGATTAGCATGAAGTGCGTTTGAACGCATTTTCTAATTGGCCAATGGAGGACAATAGGATCCAATTGTTTTCATTCGTCGTTCTAAAAAGACCATTGTTTTTTAAACCAATCACCACTGCGCTTCAAGAGGGCTTCGTGCTGAGCCTCTTCGAAGACAAGTTTCACGGTTCAAGCTGCTGAATGTATCGATTTATTAGGTTGGTGGATGGTTGCTGACACTACCCTACCCTACATGAGAAAACTCATCATCTATGGAACACTAGAGTTGGAACCTACCAGTATGGACTTTGTACTGAACGCTACATACATATATGTTGCACCTGGTGGGAATCTTATTATGGGATGGCCAGATCAGCCAATGAAGGGACGAGTTGTCGTGTCACTCAATGGAGACTGGGACACACCGGATATGACGTTACAAGGAGCACCAAATATGGGCGCAAAGGTGCTGGGTACGTAGAAACTTTAAATTAATTAAATTTGCTTGCTTGCTTGTTTGCTTGTTTGTTTTTGAGTACAATGCAACTATATATGAGTTCAGGTTAGTAACGATTTCTTCCTTTATAATATTCTCCAGGTGTATTTGGCAATTTAGAGATTCATGGTAAGAACCATTCAGTGTACTGGACGCGATTAGCAAGTACTGCAGAGGCTGGAGCTAGGGAGCTACGAGTCAGAGACGCGGTGGACTGGAACGAAGGGGACTTAATAGTGATTGCACCAACCACGTATAGGCCACACGAAACCGAGGTCATGGAAATAAGTACGTATACGACTTTTAACAAAAAACACTTTAAGGAAATATGTATGAAGGTGGAGAGGGAGAGAATTTGCATGGGAGTTGAGGGATTTGGATGGGTAAATTTGTATCAGGAATGTAAGGATGGAAGGATAGGATTTGTGTTGAGCAGAGGAAATTTACCTCTATATTGAAGGGTTATTAACCGAGCGCGAGGTCTGTATGGGAAAATATCAGACCGAGGTCTTGACAGTACGGACCGAGCGCAGCGAGGTCTGTACAAAAAGACCGAGGTCTGATATTTTCCCGTACAGACCGAGCAAGCTCGGTTAATAAATTGTTTATTATATGGCTATTTTCCTCGCTGTATCGACAAAAATCAATCGATTGCCATGGAAACGGTCCGAGATGGGAAAATATCAGACCGGAAATCAGCCAATCAGAGCGCGCGTACTATCATAGCCATATAATAACAAAGGATATTAACTGAAAATGGAAACCGGTACAGAGAGTCGTGGTTTGTTGGGCTGGGCCGCTCTCTCTATTTCATCTCGAAAAAACCTGAGAGAAAAATTGCATGCATTGCATTTGGGTGGCATGGTTGGCCGTAGAGCACTGATAGAGTGGTGAGAGCGTTAGCAATTCATCACTGTTGTGAATTTTTGATGTGTTGTTCTCTACCATGGCACGAGGGCTTTTTCTTTGGGTTCTCTGGTTTTCCCCATTCAACAAGAATCAACATGTGAGTTGAACATGTTATGTAAAATATTTAATGTAGAGGTAGTGAGTTGAGTGCAGATGAATAGAAAACCAGACTACACCCAAATGCATAGATGAATAGATTATAGTTACTATTATTTTTATATTCTATATCATTGTGAGAGTCACATCAATCCTTCTGCCCTGCCCCTCCCCTACCACTTTGGCATCAAACTAACTGATTATTAATTCATATTCTTCTAATCTATAACCGTACCTGTTGTCTCTTAAACAGCAAGCCTCTCGTCCGACCATAAGACTATCTTCATCAATGAAAGCTTGAAATATAAACACATTAGCTGGACTAATACCATTGGTCCAAACAACGTTACCATGGCAGCAGAGGTAGGTCTGCTGACCAGAAATATCGTGATCGAAGGCGCTGATGACAGTAATGGAGTACTTAATAAACAATTATTTGGCTGTCGTGTTTTGATTGGATCAGTGAAAGGTTACCTATGGGAACAAGGAAAGGAGGATTAGGATAGAGAATGTTAGAGTTTAGATACTGCGGCCAAGAGGGCTGGAGCGACTACTACGATCCAAGGTAAAGCAATCATTCTTGTCAGCGGTTGCTGCATTATTATGATTAATCGTTAAAAAAGAGTGACACTTTAGGAATATCAACATTGAACTTGACCAGAAACACGACATTTCCTTAAAAGATATCTTTTATTCAATAGGTATTCTTTGGCTTTTCTTGACATCCCATCGCTTACGTCATCCTACGTCAAAGGCAATTCGTTTCACCATGGTTACAGTACTGCTATTGGTGCCTTTGCTGTCAATCATCTCCGTATCCAAGACAACGTCATTCATCGCACTGTAGGATCGGCCGTTAAAGTACAGGGGACTGGAAACTACTTAATACATAACTTGGTTGTACAGAGTCTCTCGCCAGGTACACACATCCATATTTTGTTGCAAGGAGACTACCTTTTTCCTCGGTCAAAATTCCATATAAACTGCAGTTTTGTTTAGTACTTTCTTGATTACACTATAACCTTTTTATGGCACGGTATCCCTAAATCTTGGCACGTGGACCGATTATTTTGGGTGTTGCACCCCTATCAGACCAACAAATTATCTGTTCACACGATGATTATTACGGGAGCCGTGCCAAAAATGATGGGCCCACGTGCATAATTAGGGGTGCCGTGCCATAAAAAGGTTGTCGTGTAAATCAGGTTATAAAAAGGTATGATTCTTACCACACTATACTACTTCAGTTCAGTGACAAAGTTGGGCTTAACTTACAACAGTCTTCGCTGGTTTTGACTGTGAAAATGTCCGTGCAGTCCCGTGTTGCTCCGTGACTTATCTAAGCATTCTGACTGGTCAACGTTGATGTCTTAACCAATTAACACGCTGAGACTCGATACCGGTTTTTTCATCGTCAAATTACGTATTCCTCTAGTATCGACCATCAGTGTCGTACGATTATCTATTTACCTGTCGTTTTTTTCCAGCGACATTCAACGGTCGCCATGAAGCAATGAACTTGCTCTGGCATGCAGCCTTTGAGGTCAATCGTGCAGATGATATTACACTACAAGACAATGCGGCTGCTGGCAGCGAGAGGATTGGGTTCCACATACGTGGAGAGAACTGTTTTACCACTGACACCAAGCACTCCTGGCGCGGCAACGTAGCTCATACTTGTTTGCATGGTGTACACATTGGCTACAATGATGGCTATCACGCATGCGCTAAAGTTTCAAATTTCCTGAGTTGGAAGAACTGGGACTTTGGTATCTTTGCATATCCAAAATCAGTTGTTATGGTGAAGAATTCTGTCATGGCGGATAATAAAGCCGGTAAGTGTAGCCTGACAGTTGGGAATCAGTCTTACGGGCAACCAATCACAATTTAAGTATTTGCTGTGAAAGATGCCTCCAAGTGCCTCTTTATAGACCTACTTTCACTGTGACGTCAAAGCAGCTCAATTTTGGAGAAAACTAAAGAATTTCAATTCTCCATGAGAATTGGAACCTATTGCTTTGTCCTACAAATTGAGCTGCATTCCGAGGTGCTGCAAGTGGTCTATTGCTGAGTTACAAGTGACGTCACGGCAGCCATCTTGGATGAACTTCATTTAAAAATTTCTCATTAGCGTTTGTTGCCTGTTCATTCAACATGGCTGCCACTTTTTATCTTTTAATTGGATTCTCAAATGAATGTTTCAACCCCAGCAATAGATTTCTAATAATTTTACCAACTCTTTACTTCCAGGTGTACTAATTAACGTTTATGCTCCGCCTGCTCTCTCGCATAACGCCGCTGACAAGTTTGTACAGCTTGACAATGTAACCATCATAGGTACCAGTCCTTCCTTTGATTGTTCGGTCGACAACAAAGAACCAATCAACGCGTTCAATACCATGAAGGCACGTGGACCACGAGTAAAAGGGGGCGGTCACATAGGGTTTGTGCTGACGACATTATGTTCTGGTACGGGATTGGCTCCTGAGTTTCCATGGCAAATGATCGAGAGTTATCCAGCTATAAAGGGCGTTACACGTATCAACTCGATATGGTTCTCTTCATTTGGTACGAAGTGTGGAAGACGAAGTGTAGCGATTATGACAAACCCTCTCTCTCCTGACGCTATGCACCCCACTGAGGTGAGCTATTCCTTATTTGATATATTATGCCCTTAAATGGAAGCTTGTGCGTATCAAGCACAAAGCACAAGTGGAACGAGGTGCATTTGGATACATGTCCCTCTAACCTGCATATATTCAATAACAATAGTTGTTGTTGATTTTTGAAACAAATGAAGGGATGCCCATAGAACGGCCTAAGTGGTTAAAGATGTATAGTTATTGGTACTTGATTCCATATTGGACCTTTTGAGAAGTCGTTTTCATTAGCACCTCTTCCATATCAATTGCAGTCAGATTACAGATGATTTATAAAAATTAATTTTAATCCTTATTTATTTTGTCACTAGATACGTGATCTACATCTACATTTCATGAATAAAGTAAACTTAATATACTTGGAACCACCTAAAGTTAAGTGGGTAAACCCGTCAGACTGTGTCGACATGGACTGTGATGGCCATAAAGAGGTTCTTATCAACGACATTGATGGTTCACTTACTGGAGTCACTGGAGGGTCAGTCATTTCTAAAGCTGAGTACGAATGGAATGGGGATCCAAGACGTGGCTTAGGTCAGTTGTTGGGTTAGTGGGTGGGTGGGGCTTCACGTGCTTGCCACACCCAAGTGTTCCTCACTACAATAGGATATGCATGTTCAAGTTCAAGTTCGAGTTCAAGTTGTTTTATTCACACACTTATAAGTCTTATTTACATAAATAATAGTTCAAATAGTTTGTATTAACAAAAAGTATGATTTGTACAGAGGCATGTTGTAGTAAATGACATAATACAAACAATAGATATATTTAGTGTGCAGTGATGGTTTAAGTAGTGTGAACTTTCGAGTAAACCATCACTACAACTGAGGTGTATATATAGGAATGGGGAAAACGCTAACATGTTTGCATTGTTAAAGTTATTGAATTAACAAACAATACATAAGTTATGGGTGGGGCTTCACGTGCTTGCTACACCTAGGTGATCCTCATTGCCATTACATATACAGGGAAGACCTTCACGTTTGCCCGGTATGTATGGGGCATGGGTGGGTTTCACGTGTTTATTTCTCCTAGGTGATCCTTATCTCCAATCAATGTTTGGGAAGCTAAGGCCTCATGATATGTGTTTGTCTGGTACGATTATAGAGGGGCTGCACGTGCTAATCACACCCATGTGTCCTTTATGTGGTAGTTTTAACTATGAATGGGTGCGGTTTCACGTGTTTATCAAACCAATATGCTCTGCCACTGTTTTGAGTTAAGCCAGCCGAGCCCCTGTTTAGACATCTCGATCATTCTCGTTCATCATAACTGTTAGCAAGTGAGGAAGGGAGAAGATGCACCTTTCGCTCCTTGGACTTCGATAAAGATAATCGAACGTATTTAACGTCAAGAAGTAAATATCCGATTTCTACAAAGATTCGATTGACTTTTAGTACATCAACACAAATATGGATCTACTTACTATTCAGGTGATTATCGTCTACCCAAAGCCATGTTGACAGCAGTAGATGGATCAAGACTTAACGCTTCCCAGGTTGCACCTCATCATGGGATTGTACGGGGAACTCGTACCAAGTCGCTTTGTGACTGGAATAATGACTGGAATGCATACACGTGTAGAGATATCAGTAAGTGTACAGGATGTTAACGTTGATTTCTCCTGATATAATGACGTGGATGGCAATGCGGTCGAAGTGCGCAAGTCTAGGGTTTATGATTCCCATGTTCAATCGAGGTTCATTAGTGTATTAACATTGCCAAATGTTTTGTCCTTGAACCACAAATTTCAATATTCTTGAGGTTTCCTTCCTCGCAAAAGTCAGCATATATAAGATGAGAATTATGAGTACATATATTCATACTCTCACGTTTTGTCAGAAGGAAGACAATGATCTGGCTGGTCTACCATGAATGAATGAATGAATCAACTATATTTCACGAGGGTAACACTTGACAGTAATATTGATGAACTTGTGGCCCTCAAAATGCATGCAAACGTTATTCAATTTATTGTTATACTTGATTGCGTCATTAGATTACAAAATGCTGGTCATTGAAAGCATGGATGCAGACACTGAAGTGCGCCGAGTGTCCCCTGTAGCGCTGTCAGCGAATGGTTACACAAATCTTTTGAACGGACCTCAAGACCATGGTTGGTGCTTTGGGTATACTTGCCAGGAGAGAATTTCTACGTTTTATGCCATTGTGGCCACTGCTCGAAACTATACAGTGTACTTTACTGGTATGTTTGCATGAAAATCTTATCACGGTTATCTGATTGTATATCCGGATCACGTATTGTGTTACGTCACAACTATGACGTCATGATGATGATGATTAAATGGGTTTGTTCAGTGTCATAATAATATAATGATAATCATAATAACATCCATTATGACGTCATGTTGACATGATATATTGATGTTGTTTTAACTTGGGTGGCATGGTTGGCCGAGTGGTGAGAGCACCGGCCTTTCACCGCTGTGGTCTGGGTTCGAGCCTCGGCTCAGACATCGGATCATGTGAGTTGAGTTTGTTTGATGTGTTGTTCTCTACCATGCCACGAGGGTTTTTTCTCCGGTTTTTCCTCCCTCAGCAAAAATCAACATGTGAGTTGGGCGTTGTATGTAAGATATTTAATGGAGGGGTAGCGAGTGTGAGTGCCAGCAGATGAAGAACAACTATGTGGATCCGCTGTAGAAGATTATTTATTTATTTATTTATTTATTTATTCTTTATGAGGTTATGCTCGGTGTAATGACTACATGGCTTGAAGACGTTGTCATCACGTGTTTATGACGTCATATTTGTTTTCTTTTTGACGTTATCATGATGCTATGGTTACCAATTATTAACGTGATGTTATCCTACTCTAGGAACCAACCCACAGAAACTTCGTCTACGCCTATTGAACAGCAACTCTAATGAAACTCTACGATTAGCCATATGGTATTCTAAGCCACAGCGACTGGATGTGTATCGACAAGGTTTATACGTCTACCCAACCAACGCACTCTTAACGAGCAGCGGTTTTACTTTGAAGAAGAAGGATCCAAATCTCCCGGATGACCAGTTTGAGCCCGCGCTCTCTAGTAGCAGCGGATCTAACTACTTTGATAATGAGCTTAAAATGCTGTATGTGGTGATTTGTGGTGGGGTTCCTGTGGACATTCGAACCATGCCAATTATACAATTCACTATAGGTAAGTATCTTTAGGGGGATCGTTGGAGCTAGTACTTTATGTTCATCGTAGTCCTACGGGATTGTTAGTCCACACCCAATAAATAGAGTAGATTTCGTATGACTGTGAAAACGGCACCGCACGGTCACGGCACGGTTACGGCAGGAATTTCGAATGTTTTTATAAACATCACGGCACTGACACGGTTACAGCACGGCGCGGTCCGTTTCATACTCATACGAAATCTGCTCTAGATAGGCGTGCAGCTTTTGTACGAGTGAAAAGGACCGCGCCGTGCCGTGATCTTGTCAGTGCCGTGATGTCTATAAAAACATTCGAAACTCCTTCCGTAACCGTGCCGTGACCGTGCAGTACCGTTTTCACGAGTCATACGAAATCTCTATTTCACGCTACTCATTATCTTGACTGATTGTTCTCTCATTTGCAGCCACCAAGCCAGTCCACATCGACGACTTCTTTGAAAAGAACCTCATCTCAAACTTAGCTGCTCTACTGAACATCGATAAATCCCGCATACGCGTTGTGAAGATCGTCAATGCTGCGGGACAATCCCGAAGGCGCAGAGACATACCGCGGGATTCAATGAAGATAAAAATAGAAATATCATATCCAGCACCACGGCGTATTCCTTATAAACCTGACGAGACTTTCAATACTACAGGGTAAGGTGCTAGCCTGTTAAAAGGTTATTCAATGGGAGGGGAGGGGAGGGTAAGGAAATTGGTATGGGATTGAGGGAGGGGAGGGGAGAGGAGAGAAGGAGAATTAAGGGGTACTGAAGGGGAGTAAGTAGTATAACATGTACTCGGTGGAAGGTCTAAGTAGGAATACGTTTACTCGGCGGGTGTCGGCGAGTCACTAGTTTTAGACGGTTACCGTACGAAGCCCCTTCAACGACTTTTAATATTAAGACATCTTATTTATAAGATCACGTGTTTGGGCCATCTACAGTAATTCGTATGTTCATCTGATCCCGTTGATTCCAGACTGTTCTTTTCATATGATAATCATCTTGTTTTGCTTTATTGTAGGTCACCCACCAAGCCATCACCGACCCCTCAACCATACCCAGACCACAAAGCATATACACAATTAAAGCAGCTTGCGTCAACAATCGTTGAAAAAGCGCAAACAAAGCAAATGTCTTCGACTCTTCAATTCGAAGTATTATCGATTGACGTCGTGGATCCCGAACCTCCACGAGGCGATCCGACTGGTGGCGTAAGGGCCACGAATGGAACAGGTAATTATTCTATTTGGTTGAAAAGTTCTGCTAAGTTTTGCATTAGCATAAAGCATCAATACTTCATTCATCTTGGCATGAGAAAATAGCGTAGTACTATTCTGTTTAAATTTGTTCGTGTATATTATTTGTGCTGGGCGAGGTTTTCGCCGGAGAAAGAATGGTCACCAAGCGTTCATCTTACATCGACGCCAATGATGATGACCTGCAACCTTAACATCAGTTGAGGGGTACCCCTGAAAAAAGTGACTTTTTGATGCCCAGGAATTGATATTTCAGCATAGGAATGTCATTGGTACCATTTTACACCATTCGAGTTAATGAAAAAATATCGTCACAAAAGTCACTTAAGCCGCTTTCTTGGACACCTCTTCATGGCATGCTGTATCATTCTGAGGGGGTACACATGAAAACGGCCTAAGTGACTTTTTTGATGTCCAGGAATTGTTATCTCAGCATAGGAATGTCATTGGTACCATTTTACCATTCGAGTTAATGTAAAAATATCGTCACAAAAGTCACTTAAGCCGCTTTCTTGGTCACCTCTTCAATTGCATGCTGTACCATTTTGAAGGGATACACATATATACGGCGTAAGTGACTTTCATATCCAGGCATTGATATTTTGGCATAGGAATGTCCGTTGATACTATTTTCAACATTTGAGAAAATTTGAGAACATCATCAGAAGAGTCACTTAGGGCGTTTTCAAGGACACCTCTTCAGTTGCGTGATGTAGATTTGATGATAATAAGTCTAATAATAATAATTTTTATTGCAAAATAATATTTGTTCCAGGAATACTTTCTCGCAGCAGTGATTTCCAGAGAGTTCCTGGACTAAACGAACTTTAGCTTTCAACATATTTTTTTCTTGTTTTTCCTTGTGGGACAGGTGGTCCATCTAACGGAACATGGCGTTATGACCAAAAGATGAAATGGAAAGAAGGAAATAAAACAAGCTTGGAACATGACTTTTTGATACCCACAAGACTTATCCTCACCCAGCAGCCTGATGATGCTAACGAGACGGTTCCCTTTGGTGTTCAACCAAAACTTGTCATGTTGGACACATTTAATAAGACTGTCAAGATACTAGGACATAATCAACAATGGTAAGTTAATTTTGGAGAATATACTGAGACAAGTTACAAGAGCATTGTTTACTTCTATTTATAGTATATATAACAAGGGCGTGGCCCTAGGGGTTCCCCTCTCCGCCATTTGCAATTTTGGTAAATAGAATTAGAGGCCATGGAGAGCGAGCCAGTGAATAAGTGTAGGCAAGTGGAATGATGGGGAATCGGGAGACAAGAGAAGGAGGAGGAGAGGGGGGACTAGAAGGAGGCAAAGGAAAATCAAGACAAATTAATTAAGGATAAATTTGTTGACAAAATTTAGGAAGAAGAAATCAACAGTTCAACAAATATATTTTCATTATTTTCTTCTGTTTTACTGTAGGTTTGTAACAGCGTCCATTCAGCGTGACACTGGATCGCGTGACGCATTCCTAGGTGGTAACACAACCGTAGCATTTATTGATGGCTGGGCAAACTTTACAAACCTTCATATCACACACAGCAATAAAACCTATGTCTTGGATTTCACAGTAACATCTCCTCGATCAGCAAATTTTAGTGTGTCTAGCTGGACATTCGAGGTAAAAGAGCGAATTTTATACTTTGTTCTCACGTCAAGTCCCCGTGACGGTAATGAAACAGTTCCCTTTGAAAGGCAACCAAGTATAGAAGTGCGTGACGCGGCTAATGGAGAATTTGTGACAAATACAGGATGGAAAGGAAGACAATGGTTGTGTCACGCTGCCTTGAGTAACACATCCAACACAGGTAATTTTGGAAGACATAACGACTTAAAGATATTTTACTGATTTGGTGTTGGGGATGCGATAATGCGAGCTACGATTGATAGAATTACTTGACACCCGACGCCTCTTCAGATCTAACCGCAAGACTTGAAAAGCTGTAAAAGTCACACCCAAAGAGCTCTCTAGCACCGTCTCTCCGAGTACCTGAGTAAGACGTTGGCATTTTGTTGCTGGGTTGCATGTGACATCACGGCAACCATCTAGGATGAACTTCAACAAGATTTTTCATTGTTCTTGTTCATTCATAAAACAAGGCTATTATCTTTTCATTCTCGGGAGAATGGTTAAAACTTATTAATTACCCATAACATACTTTGCATCATTAATTCTTATTTCTTTCTTTCTTTCTTTCTTCCTTCCTTCCTTCCTTTCTTCCTTCCTTCCTTCCTTCCTTCCTTCCTTCCTTCCTTCCTTCCTTCCTTCCTTCCTTCCTTCCTTCCTTCCTTCCTTCCTTCCTTCCTTCCTTCCCTTTTTTCTTTCTTTCTTTCTTTCTTTCTTTTTTCATTTTAACCCAACATTTTTATATATTTACCAACAATATTAACACATTCTAGGGTCACTGCAAGGACAAACGACAGTACAGTTTTCATCAGGAATCGCAAGGTTTACTAACTTGTCTATTGATAGAGCTGGTGGTGGATATGGACTTACTATAAAAGCCTTTACTGTGCCATCGTCACGATACTACTATGTTATCAATACTAAACCTTTTGACGTCATAGAGAGAAATATTCAACTCGTTATTTTACAGCAACCAGGTTAGTTAAATATAGCAAAAGCCAAATTAAATGCTAGTTTTCAATGCAAATGAATCCTTCAATTCATCCACAAGGACATGATTTTAGGAACACGCTAAGACAAATGCATTCATCTAAAAAGCACAGAGGCATAGCAAGGGCGTGGTTCTAAGGACCCCCCTCTCCCCTCAAAATATATCATTTTGATATAACTAATGAAAAAGGTTATGTTTTTTCATGCACTTTTCCATTTCAAAGGGAACACCTTAAAATTGCATAATATACCAACATTCACCGAGGTCTTGTCTTTAAATTAAGCATTACTGAACGCAACTTCGTGATTTAAAATGGTGTATCTGAAAATATTTAGAATATGAGGTGCTGACTTCACCGAGTAATTCATGATAAAAAATGATATTTTGATGGCAAATTTCTGTGGGAGGGGCAGTAGAGGGTGCAGCTTCCGCCCCCCTCCCCCCTCCACTGAAAGAACTGAAAGAACACCGTCAGGTTAAAGGGTGCTGAGCGCCAACGTCTCTTCCCAACGAAACTGATGTTACCACGATATTAGATGTACTTACGACGTTGGAATAATATACTGTTTGTATTCTTTAGGTGACTTGTAATGATACAGTAATATGTGGTTCTCAGCCAATCCTTGAAATACAAGATAAAGCGACTAACAAACCACTTGGTAACATTGGATGGCGTGGGCGAATATGGAAGATTATCATGAGTGAAGTAAATAACGCTTCATCAAAACTGGATCAATTTATTCCAAAGTCTGGAAGGATAATATTTAGTGGACTAAAATTCTACAATGCTGAAAAGAACATGCGACTAAAGTTTGAAGTAATGATCTACCCAAGTTCTGTGTCTTCCCCTAACTTGACTTTGATATCTGACAGCTTTGATATCCAACCAAGAAAGTTTTATTTGGCTATCGTCAATCAACCAAGTCGAGCTAACGCGTCTGCAGTATTTGGTCAGCAGCCTGTTATCGAAGTAAGGGATGTTGGAACACGTGTTAGGGCCACGCCCCTCAAGACCATGTGGAACGTGAGCGTCTCAATGTATTTAAATCCTAAACCGGGTCAATCGGTTCTGAAGGGACATCTGGTGGCCTTAGTCTCTAACGAAAGAGCGAGGTTTACTGACTTAATGATTACTGAGTACGGTGACTACAAACTGAGGTTTACATCCAACTATGGACACTTTGTCTTGTCTCAGAAATTCAAGGTAAATATAATATTCGAAAGGCCTAAAAAATAGTAAAACATGTCATTACTGAATGAAAAAGATATTTGGGGCGAAAGGGGGAGGGGTGGAGTATTAGGAAAGGGGGAAAAGGACGCCTCCTTAGCTTTATCAAGAAGTTAAGCATTCGACCCTCCTTTCCTTGTATCCTTGCTTTGGCCTCACTCTAATAATCCATGTACCTTGTATAGCCTGACATACCCGTAAAAAGCCCCAAGCGTGATTACGTTTTGACTCCCTCCCTATACCAGAATCCTTTTTAAGAACCTTTAATTTCATATTCAAATTCAAAACACAATAGTTCTAATTTGTGAACAAAAGCTACTCGAAAAGGATTCTGGTATAGAGAGGGAGTCAAAACGTCATCACGCTTGGGGCTTATTGGAGTACTGTAGCAAAAAAACTGAAGAACGTAGACGCGTCTCAATTGTTCTAAAAATTCTCGATTTTTCTTGCACTTTCAGGTGCGATACGTCAACGACTACACTCCACAGTTCCTCCCCAACAATGCAACTCGTACAGCCAATGTTTCAGAAGCATCACCTATTGGTACATCCATCTTAACGGTCACGGCCATAGACCAGGATCAAGGCAGCCAGGGAACTGTAGAGTACTCCATTCGATCTGGCAACATAGGAAATGCCTTCTCGATCGATAATTCTTCGGGATTAATAACGACTATGACGAGTCTAGACCGAGAGGCTATACCCATGTATTCACTTATCATACGGGCGAGTGATAGAGCTGTCCCCGAAAAAGTAAAGTTTTCTGAAGCCAAGGTTGTTGTCATGGTGACGGATGTTAATGACAACGCCCCTGTGTTTAAAGAGCCTTTTAATATTAGAGTCAAAGAGACTGAAGCCGTGAATCACGTGATTACGAGAGTTAAAGCCCTGGACCCTGACGCAGGAACGAACGGGGAGGTGAAATATGCGATTACAACTGGAAACACTGAAGGGTACTTCAAAATTAACGAAAAAACTGGTGACATCGTATTGATGAAGACACTGGATTTGGAGGGTAATATACGCCCACCTTTGCGGTTTACTCTTGGTAAGATTTGATTTCAAACACCCTGTACTAATTCACAAACTGGCGTGTGTTGCTTGTGCTTATTGCTTATGTCACTAGTGAAAAGACAAGCACTACTAATGAGCAGTACATTACTGAGTCTGTGACGTGTATGTTCCTTGTGCTTATGCTTATGTCACTAGTGAAAAGACAAGCACTGCTAATGAGCAGTACATTACTGAGTCTGTGCATGTTGCTTGTGCTTATGCTTATGTTACTAGTGAAAAGACAAGCACTGCTAATGAGCAGTACATTACTGAGTCTGTGTATGTTGCTTGTGCTTATGCTTATGTTACTAGTGAAAAGACAAGCACTGCTAATGAGCAGTACATTACTGAGTCTGTGCATGTTGCTTGTGCTTATGCTTATGTTACTAGTGAAAAGACACTGTTAATGAACAGTACACTATACTGTGCAGCCTCTGATCTGTGTATGATAGTTAAAACCAAACTGAACAATATAAATTAAAGTGCTGATTCCACATAGGTATCCTAGCAACCGATCTTGGTACACCAACATCACTGAGCAACACATCAAATATCGTCATCGAAGTTGAAGCTGTCAACGAATTTGCTCCACAATTTACCCCTAAAACCCTGCAACTCGTTTACATCAAAGAAAACCTGAAAATAGGAGATGGACTAGAACTGGTGGACGTCAACGCTACTGATCAAGACTACGGTATTCAAGGTCAGTATATTGATTGATTTTAGTTGATAAGTTAGAGATTGCTTCGCACCCCTTGATCGGAGTAAATCAGGTAGATTAGCGCAGCAATTAAACCTCCATGCAACTTCAGATTCCCCTTTTCATTTGTAAATTGACGGGGGACGAAAAGAGAAAAAGGGAACTGCCAGCAGGTGGAGGTTGCTCATGGAGCTCCCACTGTTGAATCTTTCGGATGAAGCACTGATGGATGGAAGGGGGTTACACTGGATGGGTGGAAGGGGCACTGGATAGGCGGAAAGGGGCACACTAATTGGGTGGAAGGGGGCACACAGTCCAATCTCACTGACTGCACTGAGAACCATTTTGGTGAAGGAGTTCATAATTTCAAATAAATTAAATTAACGATCTAACTCAGCACCTCCATTTTGTCCAATCAAGGCCAAGTGTCCTACGCCATAGTCTCTGGTAACCAACAAGGTTATTTTAACATCGATAACATCACTGGTATCGTCACACTGGTACAAAGCTTAGACTATGAGAAGTCACGTGACTACACTCTAGTGATTCGCGCTACTGATGGTGGCAGCGGTGGGACTGCGTTACATAGTGATGTTACCATGGTGATACGTGTACAAGATATCAACGATAACAAGCCCATATTTGGAGCATCAGTGAACAAAGTCATGATAAAAGAGACGGTGGCAGTCGGTGAGTTTTAGAGCTTTTTACTTTGGGCCTAATGTTTACAGGACACAGGACGTTAGAGGAAGGGAAGGGAGGGGTGAAAAAGGGGGTGGGGAAGGGTGATGCTCTGATTGTCCGTGCATGCTCAAGAAACAGCAAAAACAAAAAGAAAAAATGCCAAGGAAATGACGTCATTTGAAGCCTAAGAAACATAAGGAAGAACGCAAGAACTACGCCCTTTAAAAGATCCCATTCAAATACACCCTCAAGGATACTGATTGATAACATTAATGATTTCTTGACTTAACTACAGGCCAAACTGCATTCGTTGCCAAAGCAACCGATGCTGATTCAGGAAGCAACGGGCGTCTAACCTACAATATACAAACCGGAAATGAAGATAGCTTCTTTTCGATATCACCCACTTCCGGTGCAGTCAAATTATTAAAGAGCCTCGACATGGAGGTATTGAGAGAAATGGACTGGAACCGAACGCTGACCATTATCGCAAGTGATCATGGGATACCACAGCTATCCAGTAACGCTAGTTTTATAGTTCAAGTGGAAAGCGTCAATGAATACAGCCCAGTATTTGTGACTCCTCCTTTATCATTAAAGCTTGTTGAGAATATTAACATAGGGACCAAAATAGGCCAGGTGTCTGCGAGAGACAAAGATTATGGACCTGATGGACAAATAAGGTATTGACTTCTCTATCTATTGCTGGGGTGCATCCATACCTTTGGGAATCCAAAGACAATGAAGCGGTAGCCATGTTGGATGACCAAACAATAAACGCTAATGAGAAATCTTTTGTTGAAGGTCAACCAAGATGGCTGCCGTGACGTCACATGCACCCCAAGAATTCGTTTTATGAGTAACTCTTAGTTATTCTCAGAAAGAGAGATGAATTTGTAATACTAGACCTGCTTCTTACCAGACCCACATGTTAGTCTCTCCGTTCAACTCGGGTTCCATCATTTGGAAACGATTACAATGAGCCTGAGGGGAGCCCCTCTTCCTTTGTCAAACACAGGAAGCCCAATCCAGAGAGAAATGTCTGCGGATGAAGCTAGTTAAAGAAGATCAAGGGGAATGGGGATGAGAAATCATAATTGGTTTTCTATTCCATCTTAAAAATTAAAATGAAATTTTTTATCAATTATGTCAAGGTATTCAATAACCAGTGGCAACAACGAACGCAAGTTCCGTATCGATTCTTCTACTGGAGATCTATTCATCACCGCACCACTAGACTACGAACACACGCAGCACTTCCGTCTTCAAATACAAGCACGTGACAACTCCATCAATCCAGCCAATCAACGACGCTCATTTTCTCTAGTAGATGTCAGCGTGATAGACGTGAATGATAACAAGCCAATGTTCAGCAAAATATCTTATTATACTAAAGTCAAAGAAACAGCGTCAGTAGGGAGTGACGTCATTAGGGTCCAGGCTATTGATCGAGATGCAGGTATGAAGTGTTTAAATATAAACATTAACGTGTTACTAAGGAATAGTTGTTTATGAGAACGATTTGTTGCTAAGGGCTTTCTGTTGCTAGGGATTGTCTGTTGCTAAGGACTAGTTGTTGCTAAGGACTAGCCGTACTCAAAATTAGTCTGCCAAAGTATAGAGTGCACGTCATATATCCATGAAATAAAACTTAATATGTATTGTCTTATTGCACTATTATGTACAAACTAGTTGATATCACTGAAACAGAACAGTGCAAATAACAATAGCAAGGTATCTAGTGGTCTTTGTCTTTCTTTGCGTAGTTTATACCTGAGTGAATTCTTAGTTATTGGATAACAAAATAGTTGATAACTAAATTATACTATTATGCGCTAAATAGTTAGTAGTTTTTTCACGGATATATGGCGCGCACACTAAAGGGGTGAAGTACATGCAACGTACTCATAAAGAAGGGAAACAGTATTGCTAATATCAGTACATTGCCAAGTCTGCACACCCCCAGTTCTTCTGGCTGGCAATTCTACAGGACTTTGATAGAGGAGGTTTGGGTTCTGCAATTATGGGCTCGTATCTTAACTTATCTTTGATGTCCAGTGAAAGAAACTGGAGATAATGAGCCAAAATGAACGTTTTATCTTCATTATAGTAGACGAAATTTTAAATAAAGAAATTTCTGGTTGCCATGCGAGGGCGTAAAGACGCAAGCTGCTTGGTGTGAGCAAAACTGAGATCACCAATCAACCTTCTATTTTTTCTCGTTTCAGGCACAAATGGAGAAGTTGTGTATTCAATTCTGTCAGGTAATGGTCATGGGTTCTTTAAAATTAATAGTCAAACTGGAGTGATAACAACTCAACGAAGTCTTGATCTTGAGACTCAAAAACACCTCGATGACCTGATCTACGTTCTACACGTTGATGCTACAGACAAAGGCACGCCAAAGCCTCTCAACAACATAGTTACCGTTACTATAGAGATAACCAGTGTTAATGAGTTTAAACCACGCCTTAATCAACCTGCGTCCATGTACGTACGGTTACCAGCTACGGCGAGTATTGGAACGCTAGTTCTCCGATATCAACGCAACGGACAGTGACTTCGGTGTTGATGGTACCCTTACGTATACTGTTACGTCTGGCAACAATAATAGCACCTTTACGATCGATAAAAACACTGGCCGCATATACGTGAATAAACCCCTTAACTACCAAGCCATGCCAAGGTACTTCCTTGTCGTCAAGGTAACCGATGGAGCTCCCTATGGTGTTAGACATTCTATAGTTGCTACGGTAACCGTGAGACTGACTAAATGGTGGAGACAGTGGAGGAGAATGATATTCGTCTAGTTAATTTCTCACATCGCATCACGTGTCCAAGGCAATATCGCCGAGGCTGTTGGAATTAGTACGTCGAGTTACTTCAGTATTGAGATGCTACGTGAAGGTAAGTGAGAAACGTTGACTGTGGGAAGGGGGGAGAGTAGTTGATGTTAAGTGACCAACGTTTACAGTGGGAGGGTAGGGTAGGGTAGGGTGGGGTTGGTAAGACGGTGAGTGACAAATCTCTATATTGGGATGGTAGGGTAAGATAGGGTTCATAGATAGTGCGTGAAGTTAAATGACCATCGTTTACCGTGAGAGGGTAGGGTAGGGTGGGGTTGGTAAGACGGTGAGTGACAAATCTTTATATTGGGATGGTAGGGTATGATAGGGTTCATAGATAGTGCGTGAAGTTAAGTGGGAGGGGTTTGGTATAAGGGGTTTGGTATAAGGATACTCTGTGGCTAAAGATGGGTGACAAACGTTTAAAGTGGGAGGGGTATTGTAGGGTGGGGTTTGGTATGAAGGTACTGCGTGAAGATAAGTAAAACGTTTACAGAGGAGGGGAGGGGAGGGTGGAGACTGAAAGTGAAGATAGTGCGTGAAGATGAGCGGCAAACGTTTACAGTGGAGGGGTAGAGTAGGGATGACAGTAGTTTCAAGTATATTTTGTTTGAAGTGTTTTTAATTGTTTAGAGGGAACGACATCAGAAACATTAGATGTTGATGACAAACGCGTTACCATTGACGACAAGACCCTGTCACGTGGCCTGTTCTCCGTTGCTAAGGACGGCAAGAACAACTAGGTGGATTGTCCAAGTAAACAAGACCTGTCGCCTAGGTGATGGAATCTTAGTGGTGAAAGTGCAAGGTGTTTACGGTTTTCAAGTCAAAGTCAGCGTGGTTGGTTACAGCTCGTTAATGTTAAATGTCATCTCTCAACAACGAGTCATGCCTGACTAAAACTCACAGCTCGATCAACTCATTCATTCGTATCGGAAGTAAAACAGGCGGCTTTGAGCAAGCTAATTTACAACTTAATATGAAATTGACCGACACGTCTACTTATGACGTCACAAAATTTAAATCGACGTCATTTCATTTAACCAATAATGACGTAAACGTTAAAGTCAAGTTGGGTCCAATTCCACCTAATCGGCTGGTTATTGACCGTATGACGTCAAATGGTCAATTTGCAGTTTATGGAACATTCAGAAACTTGACATCATCGAGAGTGATTCTTCGTACGTTGGATAAATATCTTAGTCTTGCGGAGATTTTGTCCGTTGATATTCCTGGACTGGTAAATGGTACATTGCTTGGTGTAGGCTAGGACGTACCACACGTGTTGTAGTAACATCACTAATGGATGATTCCTCAGTCATAAGAATTGATAACTTCGGGGATTTCTCTGGTCTTGTCCAGTTCACATGCAATCCAGGAACCGGGGCGTTTGTTAGTCCAAAAGGCATTATAACCTTACAAAACGACTCTTGGTATTCAGAGCAACTAACAGTCTATAACTCTCGCATGACTACGGACTACCAATCGCTGGACTTCTATTGTAATACTGAACCAATAGCAGGGGGAGTTGATATTGGTAACCGCTCAGGGCGTGCATTATCAACTTATAATGCACCTATCCCTATACGTATCAATACTACAGGTTTTGCTTTACTAGCGTACAATATCACCTTAAGCTACGACCCAACAAGGCTAAAATTCAATGGAATTAAAAACAACGTCCCTTATGACGTCAGAGATGGTCAAGTGACTCTAGTAAACGTCATTGGTTCTGATCGTCACCATGGATACGTGACGGATCTAATGTTCAGTACGATTGGTAACACTATTGGGATGTCTTTGTTAAAAGTATTATCAAGCACCGTTCTAGACGACGCACTGATCCTGCACCCCAATAATAAACCAAGGAAATGTTTACCATCTAAAGACTTGGGTGATATCGATGACTGCGGTGGATTTGATATCTACGATGCTGCTTTAACTATGCTATGTGCAAAGAACTCCCAGAATAGAAGATGTCAAGACATAATGAGTACTAAGGTGATAAGGGAGGCGATTTGTGCGAATATTTAGCCTGCGTAGCTGGCGGTTTCTCTTCTCCTCCTCCCCTCTCCTCCTCCCCTCCTCCTCCCCTCCCCTCTCCCCAGTCCCCCTCCCCTCTCCCCAATCCCCTTAAACCGCCAGCTACGCAGGCTAGCGAATATTTAATTAAGGCTTGGCTTTCACGAGCGACGGAAGCAGAAGTGGAAGCACCATACACGTACGGACATAGTGTTGCATTTTGTAGAAAAGACAGAAGCACTACATTATTGAGTCTACATATGTTGCTTTTGTTTCTGCCGTCGTTCGTGAAAACCAGGTTTAGGAAAAGCAAGTATCTCCTAGTAGTAATAATAATCAATACGGAATGAATCTCGACACACGTCACCAACCACCTTTAAATTACCAACAAAGTACTAATCATCCTTTACGTTTTTTTACCAATAGAAACATGAGATGGACTTCAACAAAAACGGTTTGATTGAAGAGTCAGACGCAGTTCTTCTCGCACGTGCTGCAGTAAACCAAGTACGGTTCATTAAAATTCTTGAAATCTTTAAACCTGACCACCGTAACCAAACTGGACAGTGCGTCTTCAGCATCCGCACGAGCCTAACCAAGAGGGATGGCACACCCGTTCAAAACCATGATACTCAAGTTTATTTCGAGTTTGCTAGTAATCAGAGCGTTATTAGTTCTCAGCTTCGAAAAACAGTGTTTACTAAAGGTGGCGTCGTCAAGTTGTACGATGGTCGCGGTGGATTATGGGGAGGTATCGTCCAATCAGAGTTCATTAAAGATGGCTTCTTTAAACTTGAGTCAGTTGAATCACAACTAGAGCTCAGAGATGTTGGAATATCAATGATTCAAATTGTTCAGCATTCTAGTGATCTCCCAGCGTCTGTTGTCCCTCTCTTTAGCTCATCACGTGATCCATTGTATAGCACTGATGTTAACTTGGGAGCGAAAGCCCGTCTCCTATCAACCAAAGGCCATTCTCCACAGCTGTTGATTAATTTTGACGAGTCCACATCATCCTGTAGAAACCCAGTTATCAGTAAAACCATAAGGATTACGTTTAAAAACGAGTTTACCTCCATACAACATGGACAAGAGAAGTTTAAAAACACTCTTCTAGCTGACCTCCATGGTCGTTTTAAAGATGTTTCCATTACAAAGGTTCATTTATCTCCAGGAAGCATACGTGTTGATTTCCAGGCAAGCGCTCGGTCAGCCATCTTGGAATCATTTCTTGAATCCCTCTGGAGGCTGTTGCAGTCCGGCTATTCCTTGACAGTAGATGGGACTATATTCGTAGCGGATACAAAACTTTTGGTTAATGGTGTTGAATACCAAAATCCTGAAACCGCAGCAAACAAAGACAAATTCCCAACATCTATAGTTGTGTCTATATGTGTTGTCATCGTGGTCTTGTTTGTTTTGGTTGGGTTGTTTGTTTATTCCCGAAATCGTCGTATCTATGGAAACAACAGGTGGAATAAAATCAAAACTATGTCAAAAATGGAAAGCAGGTTAGTTATAATGACAACTGTTACCACAACAATTGACGTTACTAAGACAACCAACCAAAGATACTTTTACAACAAAAGTTGCTATAACAACAAACGTTACTATGACCGCTAACGTTACTATAGCAATGGACGTTACTAGGAAACCAACCAAAGATATCTTTTTTCAGCGGACGTTGCTATAACAATCAATGTTCCCATGGCAACTAAATAAGTATTTTTGATATTTAACTATTGCTACTACAATTGTAGATCCAGTCTTCATCCATTAGAGATTCCCCAAGAACAAGAAATGACTTTTATTGGAAGCCATCTCCAACTATCTAACGAAGATAGACAGACCGTCCACACAAACATGCCAGGTACACCAGATACTACAAGGGTTTCCATGACGACCCGACCCGACTCGGCCAAATCACATGACTCCACGGAAGCCTGGGGTGAGGAGGGTCACATGACACCGCCAGTACAGAAAAAGAAACGATTAGGAGGGTTGGTGTCTACTAATGGTAAAGTGTCTCCTGAGCCAACACCAAGTCATAAAACTGTATCAAAGCAAAATAGTAAAAGTAAATTGATCAATGAAGATGACACAGACTCCGAAGCATCGTTCCCTCCTTCTCCTGGAGAACTCGAGGCAAGCAGTAATGGAGGACCAACAGCACAATCTAAGATGCCAAGTGTGAACTTCAATGTCGCAAAAGCACTTCTAGAACACGAAGAAACGTCTTCACGCAGAAATGCAGGATTTGCCAATGGAAAGAGACAATTTTACGCGTCTAAAGAACCGCTGAAAAGACAAAGTAGTGATAGCAGGCTCAAAGAATTGAGGAACGAAATAGATTATGGGATGCCATTAACTAGACCCAGGCTACATAAGAAGACAACGTGGGCTGCAGTTTCACAAACGAGCCCTGAATATAGTGAGTAACTCAGCTATCATATTACCAATATTTAAATATTGAGTTAATGATAATTTGGATAAAGTCTTGGACAGTTTTATCTTAACATGTGACTTTATTGGCAGGTCTTCCCGGTTCTACCGAATCCTCACCGCCTTACTCAGGATCGACCACACCCGATGTTGACCGTCGCCTTGTCACTCCATCTAATGTGGCTATTCTTCAGAAGGACCTGACTCTGCAAGGTAATGTCCAACAACTGGATTTAAGCAGTTTTACCATGAATTTCACCATCCACTTGCTTGATGTTATCCATGGAAGCTGGTATAGCTTGATGGGGAAGGAGAAGACAATTGCAAGGGAAGGGATGAGAAAGAAGGTTTACCACTCTTCTCATCTTCCCTTCTAGACGGGTTAAGCGCCTTTCCGCACTAGGCGAATTTTTCAGTGTTCATTGTGCAAAACAATCTGTCATCAATTACGTTTCTCAAATGGGGACAGCCATTTTTATTCCACCAAATTTTGTCAAGAATTACCGAACCTCGAAAGCGCCGTCGTCCTGCCTCAGTGCAGGATAAATTTTTGTCAAGCATCAAAATCAAGCTGACAGCTCTATCAGTTTTTTGATCCCAAAGCAATTGTTGATTTCTTAGTTGACTGACAATTCGTGATTGGCAGATGATTTTCTGTTTTTCAGTGCGATTACCGACGTTCACCAAGATAAAAATTTGGTGATAAAATTTGTCGTGATTTTTGGTAGCGACAAAAACTTTTGCTTGCTTTTCTCTGCCCTAAACTAAGACCACAGATTTTAATCCTTTAGTGTTGATTTGTTTTTATCCCCAGATGAGCCGTTCACTGTACGTTTACCTGTGAACATTCTAAACACAGCCCAAGAGGTCAAAACTAATGGTGGTGATGGTGGTGGTCCCTTTACCAAACTAGGTTTCATTGAGGTCCAATCTGACAGTACGTTAGCTGGTTTGCGTCAATTATTGATGAAGAGATTTGATTTGAACGATAAGTTCTTTGTATTTGAGAATTCATACATGATGGATGTGGAACCTTTTGAAGAGGAACAAATCATCGTTGGAGAGATGTTTACTCTGTCAGTTATCATCAAGATGATTACACACGATGGTACGAAACACGCCATGTTTTATAAGATCGACGATTAACATATTTTGCCCGAAGTACAGCGACCTCAGCATGGACTAAGGGGGTGGGGGTGGGGGTGGGGGTGGGGTGTGGGACCAGCATTGGATGTGGGCATGGCAATGTTGCACGGTTTGCTGCATAATGTATTCCCTATCTGCACACTGCACATACATACAATCAATATATGTTGCAATAGCAACCTCGTTCTTAGGCCCTTCGCTTGGGGATGGGATCTAGAGGAGAAAGGCCCTGGGAACGAGATTGGCTGCAATAGCCCTTTTCCTCATAGTGGTCCGATCCATTGACGGACTGTTGACGGGACAAGAAAAATTATTTTCAACTCTAAGTTTCAATAAAATGATGTTTTCTTTCGGATTTGTAGCTCATTTGAAAATCGCCATGTTCAAAGCGAGGCTTAGACTGTAAGCTGCGTGCGCAAAAGAGAAAACGGTCTATTGAGTCATACTCCGTTGTACAACAGTGTACTTTTCTTTTAATGTAGCCTGTCCCGGCTCAAGAATCCCCGCCCCCTTAATGAAAAATTACCGCATTTACAGTGATGCTTTTAATGCTTTTCTTTCCCTGTTTAGTTCTGTGGGCGTCCTTGACATTTTTGTAAAGTTTCGTTTCAAAATATTCATTTTCATTTCAGACGAGGTCAAACGCCTCTTTTGCATCTGTAACAAAGTAGCTCAGTTCCAGTGCTCTTCTTGCTATCAACAAGGCTACTGTGGCCGAGACTGCCAGATGAAAGACTGGGCCGAACATAAGAACAACTGCAGCCATGAACCTGTTAGTGCTGTATGATTGCAAGTGTCCACTACACCCAACTTTCTTACTAGCTGTCAAATTCCGAGGAATGCATCCATATAATGACTACCTCTTCAGCTCTTCCTCAAACCGACATAGGCCTTAGTAATAAATTGTCGCGCGAGCCCAGGGGTCACACCGCATTCAAATTAGAGCAGTTTTCGTATGTTTTTATGTACATATAACGGCACTGACACGGTCACACAGCACGGCAGGGTCCGCTCCACACTCATACGAAAACTGTCACCAGTTCCCACCAGCTGTGCCCGCCTGCGTCACATTCGGACTAAACATTGGTAAAGTCCAGGATTTGACGCAGGCGGCACAGTTGATGGAATGAGAGAAACTGAATGTCTATAAGCGATGAGTCAAGTAAAGCGCAGAAACCAGAAGCGTCCTACAGAATAGCGCAAAGAGTAGAAGGCTGAATGAATATTGAGAAAACTCCCAAGCTATCCTCTCTCGTTTGATCCTTTATTTTACTTTACAAAAGTAGGTCCATTTCTGGACAACAGTGTGTCCATTATCAAATTCCGTGTGTTATATCTTTAGGTAGTTATATTTATAGCAGTTTTTTTGGAGTTTGGAATCCCATGAAATTCCCGCGCGTTCATATTTTTGCACAGAAATCCCAAATCTCCTGAACTCCTAAACTTTTTGCATGCTTGGGAAGAACTAAATCTGCGATGTAGACCTCAACGCTAGGGGTAAAAAATCTCCGTTGACTAGAGATCACTAGTACTGGACGTGCATCAAATCTGTGCACTCATACAAAATTAAAGTACTCACAAACTATTTCGACTATTGAATCCCGCATCGTAGATTCTATCCTCTTTATTACTATTTAGTTAGGGTATTTCATTAAATTAATTCACGGTTTTAATAATTCAATTTTATAATTGTATACTTTTATAGTTGTTCTAAGTTTAGGAGTGTGAAAAAGTTTAAAGCGTGGAATAAAAGAAGTCATGGTATTTAAAGTTGTGCTGGGGCGTGGCAACCCAAGTGGAGGGTAATTCTAGACTGATTCTCAAGTCGCTCTATTCGTTCCTTGGGCTTCCTGTGATACAAAGGGACTCCAGTCAGGGAACTCAGTGTTTCAGATTGCTTTCAGCCTTCCAAGATTTTATACAAATGTCCGGAAAAAAATGTTGCTATTTGAAAAAATGTCCGAGAATGTATTAATTTTTGAACATATATAACATGGAAACTAAAACACCACTAATATGGCAAATGTCCCAAAGTAAAAAACACTTGGAAGTTTTCATTCCCCCAAAAATTTGATACTCTTTTTCACTGAACTTTGTGTATAGAGAAATAAATTTGGGTTCTAGGTAGTTAGGCCACTGTTATCAGTACAATTATTGAAATTGTAACTGTTGCGTGGTACCCTCTGTAAGTGAAGTTTATTTATAGTTAGTGATTATAAGGAGGGTCAATAATTTATTGTTAAACCACCTCTTGAAGCAAATTGGATGAAACTGGGTTAAAAACTTTAAATGTCCACATTACCAATAGAAGTATGTTTTATTATTACAGCAAGATCTTAAGTATCAACATTATTATATTAGAAGTTTTACAGACAGCTACTTAAATAAAGATAGATTATGTTCTCATTCTGGAATTTCATAAAATGCGTCACCAAATCTTCTCTATATTTGTATCAAAATGAACACATTTCCCTAGTAATATCAAAACAAAACATCTATATACCAGAACTGTGGAACTCTCTGTAACAATTCTATGTAATTTGGATTTTGTAGAAAGTCATGAAATAATTATAAAACATTTAGAATGCCATTAAATAAAAACACCATTATGGCAAAGCCACTTCAGAGACCAAGAAATTTGGATATCGTAAGAGACTAAGTTTAATTTTTACATTGTTCAGGGATAACAAATGGTTTGAATTTGATAATTGTCAGAAAGATACAGTACAGCACTGTCTAGAACTAGTAATAAATTGTCTTAGATCTACAGTCTGGTGTACAATATATACCATAATGTCTGGGATAGACAGACAGTGGCTTTTAAGACACCCAGACACTTGTTCAAACGTACATGTATGTCATACAAAGATCTACACACAGTTCTTCATGATGTTAAGTCTTCTTGGAAGAGATACAAGTTATTTGTTGCAGCAACTGCTATGATGTTTTCCTTGGGATGCCAGGCTGTATGCAAGATCTTTTTACTGAAATCCAGACATTCTACAGTGATATCATCCTTCTTTCTCTTTCCTGTCACAGCTACTCTTCTGGGTTTCAAAACTTGTTTGGGTTTGCTGGACTCTCGGCTTGCCTCCAGACATAAATCATTCTTAGTCTTACGGTCAAATATATGAAAGAAATTATTGTATGAACCAGTCATTATTGACCTGTTGGCAAGAAAATAAATAATTCATTATTATTAATACTATATTACTGGTCTCAAGGGAATTAGATAGGAAGTGATCTGCTATTTCACTTGGTTTCAAGCGAGGCAACTAAGATTACAATGACGGAATCATGTAAAATTGACCAAAACTAGTGACAAGCTAAAGCCTTTTCTCTAAGCCTCTACCACAAGGGAAGGGATGATTGAGTGCTAGGCACATACTGAAATTGAATGAAATGCAAACAAAACGGCAGATGTCAACAACAGGGAACACTCACACACAGCCTCACTACACACCATGACTATTATATGTATTTGGATACCTTTAACTGTTGCATTGAACATTTTAAGAAGACTTTGATGCCTTACAGTTATTCAAAGAAGTGTCAGGTACATTGCTTAGTGTGTGGCCTTCCAGGTGAGAGGTCCCAAGTTCCACCCCTGTCATCTCACACAATAGAACTCTTTAGCTTCCTTGTTTGTTTTCCCATTTCAGACCATGTGATGCCACTCTTTAAGAGTCGATTCTTTCATGCATATGTAAACATTCTATCATGTCCATCTTAAAGGAACTATTCTCGAGAGAACGTCACAAAGAGTCTGAAAAAGGTATTTTGCATACAAAGCTAAAGAGGTCCAAAGACTTTCCTGACTTCACAGGTGGAAGTCAAAGTATGGATTTGAAAACCCCAGCCTCAACTTTAATCTATTGTTACATATTTGGGAAAGCTCGAATATTCCTGTAAAACATATCACTGACAGAGAGGTAGTAAAGGTTGCACAGTTGTCTTTCTGGGAGACCAGTGTCATGCAGAGAAAATACATTTTGTAATGTAATAACTTACGTGTCATTTCCATTCCAAACACATTCAAACTTATCAAAGATGCAGTCATTTTCATACAGCGAACACAGCTTGCTTCTCAGATAATCGTGTACACTGTAAACTTCTACAGGCTGCTTCTCCATGGTCAAATCCCAGACTTTGACTGTCAAATAATCCCTAGTGATCATGTAGCGGCCATTATGACTAAATCTAACATCAGATATAGATGAGATAATTTCTGAGAAAAATGATCTAGTTGCTGGATCTTCAGCTTCTTCAAATACTATGGAGAAAGAAATTAAAGATTATTTTTAATGTAAAAATAAAGCGATGATTCTTCAAGCAATTTTTATTCTTTTTATCTGAGCTTTCAGGATAAGTACATATCTTCAGGGATGTACAAAGTGTTTGTAACTGTCAAACAACGGTTAGAAAACTTGCTAAATAAAGTGCACACACAAACTAAAATTACACGATGAACAAAACAATATTACTAGTACACATAACAATGCAGAAACAGACTATATCTTTGCATGCACACACAAGTTTTCTAACCCTTGTTTGACAATTACAAACATTTTGTACATCCAAAAGGTTGGACAAAAAGAATAAAATTTGGTTGAAGAATCATAGATATTTCACACAATAACACCAATCTACAAAACAGTGCTAATATAAAACAGTTTTATTTGTAATTGAATAAATTTGTGAGAAAAAAATATGGTAAGACTATATTTTGCAATTTTGACAGCTACGCATATTGTTAATATTCGGTCCTCTTCTACCTCTCAATGAAGGCTATACACCCACACAATCTGGACAAAATTAATTTGAAAATGCATTGTTTGTGATATGGTTAGACCTTCTGTCCACAATTATATGGCATTTTTTCTTTTGTTTAGGAAAATCATTGTTGTTTCAGCAGATTAAAATGTAAGAATTAATTAAGCTTAAAAAGAATGAAGTATTTTCAAATTTGTTAGAATTTGTATGGTTGTCTAAAATAGCTCCAAAAGAAGTTGATTTTTGTAAGTGATTATCAAAGTTGGGGGCCAAAACATCTGGTTGATAATTTAAATAATTGGGTACGTAAATTAATAGGCTTTCCGTTTTCTGGTTGGGGAAAAGGGAACTTTATTATCATACAGTAAAATTTCTCATAATCAACCACCACCAGATAAACCACTGTTGAAAATTAAATACTACAAGTACTGGCTAGATAAAACATTTAACTTGGAAGGCATAAGGACTCAAAAGAGGTTTATGACCACAAAGAAAAGATGTCCAATGAATATATATAATTATCATCATAAGTGATTGCTAGAAAACCTTTTAATGAAATATAGGGGTTTCAAACCAAACACTTGGCAAAACCATGCTAACCACAGGTTTAATTGGAGGAATATGATCAGTACCTAGATACTATCATGGAAAAGTCATCATTGCCTATGACAGACTGCATGATGATGACAAGGTTTAATGTTTAATTTAGTGTTAATAAACAACTGAAATTAATACTTACGCTTTGCATGAGAATCACATAATGCTTGCTGTCTCATATCACAAAGACGTACTGTTCCTTTACTGCTACTGTATACAAAAGTATTGCATTCTATTGGATGGAACTCTGCCGCTGTTATAACTTCAGTGAGCTCTTCCATATTAGTAGGTTTTATATCAACTATATCTAAACATGTTGTCAAGGTTACTAACATAACTATAATATTGTTAATCACAAGAATTATGATAAATTTATCTACACCTGCCATTTAAGAAGATCTAAGATTGATCACAATTATGCAGATATCAATAAATGACTCGGGTAAAAAGTTTCATAAACAGCTAAATAATTAAGCAATAAAAATGCATATATAAGGGATTCTAGAATTGCTAACATTTATGAAAAATTATCACCACAATGTGAATAACAATAAATTATGAAAAGATCTGTCATTGTTTGAACTTTGTATATTTGGCCTCTATCCAGAGGATAAAGAATAACAAATCTTAATTCTCATGATTTTATTCCTATTTTTGCATGCCCAAAAAATATAAACACAATCTGCATGTTTGTAAATGAATTCCATCATGATTTAAATGGAAAAAATATGAACTATAATTAAAGAAGAAAAAAGGGTTATATATAGTCGCAAAGTGTTCCCTATCTAGTTCCTGTACATTTACTAGTAATATAACAAAAAGGATACTAAAACTCTGCCCATTAATTCCTACATGCCATAGATTAACTCTCAGATCATCTGCTGATAAATATGTCTCTCCATCACTGTTCACGGAGATAGAATTAATATGGTATGTATGTGCATTAGCATAAACTCTCCTTGGACTTGCTTCGACGACAAGATCAGAAGGCTTTAGGACAGGGATCCTCAATTCTGTAATCTCAGTTGGGTCCCTTGGCATTCCTTGATCATCACGCAAGTTGAAATTGCAAGCCCTAGAATTTCTCTCTGATATTTTCCATAGTTTTATAGTTTTATCTGAAAGAAAATAAAGCAAAGAATAGGTTGATAATAAATACTAGATACAAATGGACTGTCACATAAGCGGCGAGTTCATTAAGGGTTGAGCACCAGGCAAATTAACAGCTGTGAACACGGCTTTGCTGGGTTTTGCCCCAGTATCTGGAAAAACTCACACTGACTTTTGACAATAAATATCTGTAGTCTTGCCTGTCTGTCACAGCCAGGTGCTTTCCAATTTAAAATCTTATGTGTAAGTGCAGAAACAATATTTTATTACATAGACAATAAGAATAACAGTGTACAGGCTGATCACAAATTCACCGAATAACTGAATATCATAAAAACAGAAATATATTTCAGCAAGAGATATGGGTAGTGGTTGATAGTATGAGAGGTGACAACATCACGAGAGATAGTGTCCATTGGTGACAACTGTTCAGTTTACAATTTTCATATATAAATATTGAAAATATAAATGCAAATATTTTCATAAACTTCTGTTACCAAAAGTTAGCATTCTACATTTAGACAGTAATATCAAAAAGCTTTTTGCAATGTCGCTAAAAAATGTTTGACTTCTAAGGGTCAAAATAAACACCGACACGCCATCAGGATGGATCCGGAGGCGAAATTTACAGTATTCTTTGTATAGCAACGATAATACCGTTAAAATTATGCGAAGAAAAAATACTATCTACGGATCTAGAGATATCAACACTAAGGATCATGCAAACATAGTAAAAATCAAGAATTCGGAGCAAAAATTCAGTCCAAATGTCAGAAGCCCGGTGTACAAATTTGATGCCTAAATGTACAGAATGTACATAATATGATATCATTAGTGAATAATTACATGACAACATCTCAATTAAAGAGAAAAGCATTCCTGACACAAATTATTAATACCTACCATTGGTCGATAGAAGAAAATGTGAAGCATTTTGTCGTTTCAACCACTTGATTTTATTGATTTTTTCTTCTATTTCTAAACTTTTAAGATAATCGAACTCAGGCTCGTGACTTTGAAATGTACTGTATACACTATATTCTCCATAACGTGGCGATCCTTTTGGCTAAAAAAGTAAATCAAGTATAAGTAAATAATATCAAGATATATAGTGAAAATCTACAACATTTTGACTTACTGCATCATCTTTTTGAAATATGACAATTCGGCCCCCTTTGTCGCCGGTAGCTAACAATTCTCCGTCATAGTTGAACTCGACAGTTGAAATTATGTCCGCTGAAATGTTCAAGCATAAAATACAGAATAAAATCAGATAAGGACCGATTCAGTTCTCCACAGAAGCAGAATTGATACATGATATTTTGGTCCTGGACAAGGACAGCAGATCTACTCAAGTGTTAGAGCTGTCACTGACAAATAATTCGTACTTGCACTAATAATTGGACTTCAGCAACATAAAACCAGCAAAGCATACCTTCCGACACCTCTTCTTCTACGGTCCCTTTGACCTGGGAGAAGCACCACTGCACTTCTCCATTAGCTGTGGAGGTAATTATATTACTTTAGTCAGCCCACCCAGTTTTAGTAAGATTTTACGGTAACTTCCGTTGGAATAAAAGTACAATTCTTACCAACTGCCATTCCTTAAATGGAAAAATGCACATGAAAGAAACCTTGAAAAATATATATACTATTGATTTGAAAGCTAAAAATAATCGATTGTAAGGTGAATGGCCAGGATGGCCGAAGATTGAATCACTACATCGATTCTACTTCACAAAATCCAACATGGACGACCCTTGCCTCGAAATAGCGGGCACGATGACGTCACATTTTGAAGTCGGAACATGCCAAATATGAGTAAAATTTCCAAATATGGTAACTGCCTAGACGGAATTGAAGGTTCAAAATCTGGGCGCCAAAAATCAAGGTGTGCCAAAAATTTCACTTTCCATATCAGTTTTCAGAAACCTCATGATGAATTGAAAATAAAGTGATGTTTTCAAATAGTATTTTAAGGCGAAAATAATGAAAAAGAAAAGCAACAGTAATAACAACAAAGACGGAAATTGATAGAAAAAGCTAAGAGAAAGAAAATTTGAAAAACTGGAAATGTGAAATTAAGCTAGCAATAGAACCTACAAGGGTAACTTGGATCAAAATTAGCAAACAAACAAATAAACAAACAAAAAATCGAACGGACGGACGGACAAATAAACAAATAAACGTGAATACATAATATATACAAATAAACAAATAAACGTGAATACATAATATATACAAGGAAACAAAAACAAAACAAAAACAAAACCATGTTAAACCAGGGTTCCTGGTGTAGAAACTAAGTGAAAGGCTATCAATCAAAAAGCATTGAATATACATTCAATATTTCTCTCGATATTTCTTTCTCCCCAGGGCTGTAGCGCCCAAAGGGGCTGGGGAGGCACATGCCCTCCCCCCCCCCTCCCCACCAGTTTTTCAGAAAATACTAAAAAGAAAAAAAAAACAGAGCAAGGGAAAAATGTTAAATTGATTAAAAAATAAAATGCTAATTATGCATCACGTGATGCGAAGTGACCTTGTGCCCCCCCCCCCCCCAAGTTTTTCAAGGCTTGCATGGCCCTGCTTCCTATTCCTTTTTTGCATGTTTTTTTGTTTGTTTTACTGATACATTTTTTTCATAGTACTGATGATCTCTGTGTCTTACTTTTAACCTGCCTCGATTAGAACGACTAGCTTTAAGCTGTTTGCAGGTTTATTGTGTAATTGAAAAAATGTAATATCAATAAAATCAATAAATGTTCAAATGCTCAAATAATTAAAGCATTTGTAGTCTCCATCTTATCAGTCGAGTCAAGAAGTAAAGTTCAAACCAGAGTTCAACAAGAAATCGATTCTAAAAAGTGCAATAATGGATCAGATTTCCCAAAACACAGAACTTTCATGAATATGAAGGCTACGGGTATGCAATTAATGAATCAAAGCTCCGAAGGAAAAAAGAATCCCTCCTATTTTCTTTCTTTCACTTCCCGAATAAACTAAATTAGAACCCAGTTTTTCTCAACTTTCAAGTGCATCCCATATATGGAAAAGGTCAGATAAAACCAAAATGGCGACCGCCCAGGTAAGAAAAACTTCGTTGTTTATAACAAATTTCCGGTCAATATCTCCTTATTTTTTTGATAATGATATTCCTCAAAGCTTAAGAAACATTTTCTAATATCTTTCATCAGTGTCCATTCGGTTAATTTGATTGTTTTTGACTTCTAAAGGGCCATGGCGAAGATGGTGCTCGAGGAAGTACCAAAGTGTATCTTCAACGCGACTATTCAAGGGGAACAGCTTGTCGGTTCCAGAATAAATTCCCCACAGAATTGAAGAATAGGGTTAGTTTTGAACTAAAATATTGAATTTATCATCCAGAGCTAAAGCTAAGTTTGTGTTTTGGGGATTTTGATACATGCATGGCATTTTGCACAATAGAGTTGTATTTTGTCACCTTTATCTAAGACTTCTATGTTCCAGTTGTCAAAATACTTGCAGAGACGCAGCTGTTGAAACTCAGAATACATCCTCTGTGCTTCATAAATTCAAAAAAATGATAGTCTGTAGTAGTGAAACCGCATAACTTTAATTAATGAATTTTTTAAACTCAATCTTAACATTTTGTGGACCATGTTTTGACAGTTTGCTTCCATAAGTTATGTTTTAAGGAATTTAAATAAGAGTAAAGTCTTTTGAAGACAGACACCTTTAGATCATTATTGATTGACCATCTAAGATAGATGTCTGTCTTATGGGAATAAAAGATAATAAAATAATAAAATCAACAACTTTATTTATATAGTGCTATACATGTACCACTACTTGTTCATAGCACTAAATAAAAGGCTCAATATGCAAATAAATAATACAAATGAAATAAATGTAAATGTATAAGAACCTAAATTAGCAGGAGACAAACCAGCTGCAGGCTATTTACAAGCATGGTCAAGAAACTGAAATTGAACTAGGGACTACCCAGAACAAATTCAGCCTCAGCTAGTGGCCAGAGCAGAACTTGAACTTGGGATCACTAGATTGCGAGACCAACACACTTTCATATTTCATTTTCACACCTAAAGAATATGTAATTACCTTGTCGTTTCCACCAACACCGTATATCATTCATCTTTTTTTTGCTTAACCGACAGATTGACAAGGAATTATTTGAACAAACTATCAACCAAATAAATACTATTTTCGATGACGCTGAGAAAGTTGGAACCAGATCGTATGTTGAAGGTTGCCTAGGCTGCTTGACTGCATACCTTATATATAGCTGTATGCAAACACAGTATGACAAGGTATATAAATGTTTAATTAATACATATTGTATATATAGAGGCTCCTGCAAAAATAGCACACCCTGATCAAGTGCTAAATTCTCCTTTAAAACTAAAAAAATATTTTGGGAGAAAGTGTACTTTGATCAGAGATTTTACCGATGTTTTCATTTGCCCGTGCAATGACGTGTCACAAAGGTTTTCATGGTCAATGCTATAATATATGCTAAATTCAATAACGAAACCCATGATTATTTTAGTCAAATATTATGTAAGCAAGATATTGAGGACCAGGACTGAACCCAGCCAAGCAAAATGCTGTAACAGCAATTTGGTAGCATGGAAGCATTTTCTTTGCATAGAGCATTCATACAGTACAAATCAACCTAGACCATTATAACTGTAGTCAGTCACCACTTTAGAAATTACAATGTGTAGACATACATTAGTTCATACATTAATTAATTCATGTAAAAGTGTATCCTCAGTAACTTAGCGTTATTATTCTGTTACTCCTTTCTTGCTTTCAGAAAAATTATCCCTTGGAATGCTGTGTGCTAGAACTTGTTCTGGAAATAAAAATTTCTTATGACAGCATTATAAAGGTTATAGTAATTTTCCCGGGAGGGGGGGGGGACTCCTATATATAAGAGGACGGGGATGCTTGTTGGAAATTTTGAAAATGACCCCTAAAAGGTACCTAAGTGGGAGTGGCAACAATTCATTTCTACCCCTAAAAGGTACCAATTCAAAAACAATAATAAAGAATTAAAGTAATGAAACACTTTGTTATTGATGTGCTTTGAAGATTCAATTCAGATCATCGAAATCGTCCCTTTCATGCCTATTTTAGGTAGTTTATTTACCCCAAAACAATCCCTAAAAGGTACCAGCTATGTCTCTGGTAGTCCAATTAAGTCTGATACACCCTAAAAGCTACCAGATTGCAGATTTTGACCCCTAAAAGGTACGAGGAGCATCCCCACCCCCCGGGTAATTTTTCTCAACATACTGGATGCTGATTGGAGCAAGTTCTAACCAGACAACATTCCCTGGGGTAATTATTTTGGAAGTGAGAAACATGTAACAGAATAATAATACTAGGTTCTAGAGGATGGTAAAAAATGTGTTAACATTCGTCAATTGGTGCAGATTCTATACTTGTATGTTGGATGACTGTGAAAATGGTTACAGCAGGAATTTTGAATGTTTTTAAAAACATAGTACTGACATAGTCACTGCATAGTGCAATCCATTTCACACTTGAAGAGATGTGAATGAAAATAATCTAAGTGATGTTTTCCAAAATTACCAGGCATTGATATTGGACTTAGAAAAAAAGGCCTTAATAACAACTTGCTTCATTGAAGCAAACTTCATTAGAACAGTCACTTGGGCCATTTTCATTTGAATCCCTTCAATTGTATGAAAACTGCTCTATTTAACAAATAGAACAGCTTTTTCCGTGCTCCATTCAGTAATACAGCACACAGGAAGTGACGAGAGCAGGAAAGAAGTGTAGGGAGAGCACAAGCTGTAGACAAGTGCTCTCCACACTTCTTGAGTGCTGTCGGCACTTCCTAAGTGCTGTATTAATGAACGGAACACGGAAAAAAGATGTGCTATTTGTTTTATTATATATTTTGAAGTAAATATTCAAGGGAAAAAGTTCAATTTCTCCGGACAAAAATTCAAAAGGTGTGCACGCACAGTTGAGCTTGTGCTGCTGACATCAGAACTGTGCTCCGTTATCTGATAAAGCACAGCTTTCAGCCATTCAGAGCACGCGTATCGACAAGGGTATATAATAAATGTGTTCATGCTATATACAAATCATGTTTTGATCAATTTATCATTGTATGTTGATTTTATAGATGCTTCATAGATTAACAGACTATATCACAGAACAGAATCAGAATGTATTTGTCCCTAGAGGATTAATGATTACACATCCCATGGAGAGAGGGCTCAGGGTTGTATCCTTTTTATAATAATTCAAGCTATTAAATGATAATTTTAAGCTATTAAATGATACAGTAATATTTTATCCCACTGCAAATATTGCTACAGATCAGTTGCAGGATCAAGGGGTACAATGCGTAAAGGGCAAGGGTAAGGGTAAAGAGTGAGAAAATAACATACAAACGAAAGCAGAAAACAAAATTAAATTATCCATAATTATTACTCTAATGGTAAACTACTTCTACAAGAAAATTTGTAGGAATACAATAAACGATTATATTTTTAGCGATTTTAACATTTGCAAATTATGGCAAAATTCCGAGGTAACGCGTAACATGCGATCTACTCATCCGCTGCAATTTTCTTTACTATTCTAAAGAATGTATCAAATCACTATAAAATTCAAATGAATTCCACTCATAAGCTATTTTTCTAAGGATTTCACCAAAAATCGGGGAATATAGAACACGAGAGGAAAATTTCAAGAAAAATATCACTAGACATATTGTGTAACGCTGTTTTTTAATAATACCATGTACTACAGAAATCACTAAATTTTCCACTCGGTATAAACCAAAATTGTCTCTGAAAAAAATATATCAGAGTTCTCATATAATTTACTTACTCTCTGTAAATTCTCAGCTTTCTATCTGTAATAGCAACTCCAAAATTACGCCAAATCCTCAATCCCAAACACAATTACGCAGTCAAAAATTATGCGATAATTCTGCTATGTCATTTGGAAAATCACTCTCCGAGAATCATGTAAAATATGTTTCAACCATGAAAACCCTCGCACCGTCATTCTCACATCCTGAGCCTTCTTTCGGTACCGAATGTCCTTGATTCCATCCTAAATTACTCTCGAAATTAAACATTTTCTGAAACCCCGAACACATTATTCGGTCATCGATAGTTGTAAGTTGTTCTGGCAGTGTCAGTTTACAAAACAAGAGAACTGTGTAGAGTAAAACTGCTCGAACTTGAAGCTTCTTCTTCGTTCACTCGACCGCCATTTCTTCTTCAAGTTCTTCAATAAGAGGGGGGCTATTATAATACTACCCAATAGTACCCCTAAGAACAATTGATCGGTAGAGACTGGAAAGAGAAACGTGGTGTGGCATGACAACTATATTCCTGTCGCGTCGTTGCATGACCTTTTTAATGCTTCGCTTGCGAAACAACAATGGAAGATTCTACAAATTCAATATCGAACTCGAGAAAAAAACAAAAGGAAAAGTAACTATATTCAAATTGTGTGATTACTACACATTAATGTAAATTTTGTACAAAATATCTGTAAGTATAAGAAAAGACCACGCCCGCAATGCATTCTGGGTATTGGTAAAATATGATAATATAAATAGATAATCTCTCAAAATCACCTAAATATTGGTTATCTTAATCATATCTTATTATTTTTCAATGTTAAAAGGATAAATAAATGACTTTCTGAAAGTGATAATTTTTGTCTAATGTTACACCTTTGTACCCCTGGATCCTGCAACTGATCTACAACAGTTTCCACTTCAATGGCTGCAACCCAATTTTAAAATGTTCAATAAGCATGTTTAGACTGTCGAACTGTTGTCACAGTAAAAACATAGTGCCCACTAAATGATCAAGTGAAGTTGGGTTGACCAAACACATTAATGTAACAGTCCAAATGTATTATTAATTGTCTTGAAATCAACAAACAAATATACCTTTTTTCGAGTTTGATCATACCACTGCCAATCAGACAACAGAAACAAACACAGGGTTAGTCTCAAGTCAAGGTAAATTATTCAGGGGTTTCATTATCTTTTTGAATAAGCGTCTGAGTGATTGAAGTAGGCGTCTGTGTCCAAAACGGGGCCGTAATCATATTTATTAAGTAAGACACAAAATAACCGGTGGTAAGAGGTAAAATAGGCAGCACTATACCGCCAGTAGCCGCCTATTATTGAAACCCCTGTTATTCCACAAGACCAGTGAGAAAAGCATAAATTGTTCACAATAAACAATACAAAGATGGATTTTAATTTTTCCTATGGGTCTTTCTTGGAAGGGAGGCTAACCCTGCACAAATGCACCTTTTATTGAGAAGGACATCAGTCTCAAGCAAATGGAAACTGGACTATTGGTGCATGGGGGACTCAAGTTGAAATTGATGTGAATTTTTGGAAAACAAAGCCCATGCAGATGAAGTTCTTAAAAATTATAAATAATATATTCTGCAAACAATAAATGTAGATCATACTATTCTGTGAATATTTCCTTGACTGGTATGGGCAGATTGAAATCACTATCCTCAATCCCTCAGATCGCAGATAACAACTCAAGTCAAATACTACGCCGATATAGTTATAATTTAAAAACATAAATAATTTGTGTGTGCACACAAGGCAAAGTAGATTTTATGTATAAGGTCTGTTTAATCCAGGAATTATTACTTAGGCACATGTAAATATATCATACTCATTTGAAATCACATTTTCTTGATTATTATAATTTGTAATGGCAAATAGTGGAATACCAGTTGAAGAGACATCAATGAAAATGACCTAAGTGATGTTTTCCAAAATGGCCAGACACTGATAATTATTGGCTTAGAAAAAAAGGCTAATAATTTATTGATACCAATTTGGATTATTCAAGTAAACTTCATCAAAAACCACTTAGGGCATTTGCATCAAAGGCCCTTCAGTTGATTGTACTCAACAGAGCGGAGAGGAACAGTTTAGGGAGGAGTGAGAAATAGCCCCAAAAAAGTAGGGAGGAGGGAGAAAAGAGGCAAAAAAATCGGTTTTGGAGGAGGGAGGAAAACAATTAAGAGATGTAGTGAAGGAGAAATGGCCAAAAAAATTAGGGAGGAGGGAGAAAAATGGCATTAAAATAAGGAGGAAGGATATTGAAATGCCTGTTCCTCTCCGCTCTCAACAGTTGAGTATCAAACAGTTACTGTTTGATAAACATCTATAAATTTACCCTTTGACATGAGGCTACTTTGCTAATCCCTCTGTAGAGCAAGGGGAAAGTAGTACCTGTCACCCATCCAATTTCCACATCTACATTTCTGGATATATAAAATGTTGGTATATTAAACAAAAACAACACAATGAGCTTTTGTCACCCCTAATATAATATTTGAAAAGAGCACACCAAAGTTAGCAAAATTTGAAATTTTGAGGTAGTTTCAATGAATAGCGACAAAGTTATGGATGTCCGAAGTTGGTGCTTTTTCTATAGAAACATTCATTGGAGGGCAACATGTCCACCAAACATTTCTAACCTCGGCCGCCCATAACTTTGTCACTATTCATCGGAAGCACCTCAAAATTTCAAGTTTTGCTAACATTGTTGTGCTCTTTTCAAAGATTATATTTTTGTTGCTGTTCAATTAAGATATAAAATGTCACACAAGGGATGAGAAAAGTTCATTCTTGACATGGTGTAACCGATGTGTCAAGAATTTGGCACAAAAGTGACATTCTGATATATGTCATGTCACGCATGCCAAACCTCACAGGGTACAATAAATCTCATCTGTCTTCAAGTTTATTACTTTATATATGTGATTCAACCAAATATTCACTATGAACCACAACTTATATATATTTTGTTTTGTAGTAGGTTTCATTTATATTTTGTTAAATATATTACAAGATTAATTTTGTTAAAATATTTGGTGTTGACAACCATAACTACATCCTTTTAGTTGAAAACGAAAATAAATGGATTCCAAAAATGACTGCCTTGCCCTTCTGTTTTGTTGTGCACTTTTATTTCTTTTTTCTGTTCTTTTTGTGGTCATTCTTAGCCCTTGAATTACAATGTAGAGTGATTGCACTTAATCCGTGAAGTTTTACTAGCTAAATAATGTTAAATAGCACTATTAAACAATGGAAAACAAAGGATTTTGTGCTATTTAGTACTATTTAGATTTTGTACTTTCTCAGGGCTTAAGTGTGAGCACTCTATTTACAGAAGTGTAAATTCTTGTAGGGATTTCTTTTTACCTTGTAACTCTCAAAGAGTAAATTCACTTTTGTCTAGCAGTCAATGACAAGACAAAGACGTTCATTTGCATAAAAGCTTTTTGGATGGAGTCTTGTATTTTCTGTATTTTTGCAATTATTTTTGTATTTATTTTTGTAATTATATAATTGTGGGTGACATGATTGGTGGTCAGAGCACTGGCCTTTCACCACTGTTGTTGGGGTTTGAGTCCCAGCTTGGGTGCTAGGATCATATGTGAACTGAGTTTGTTTGATGTGTTGTTCTCTACCATGCCATGAGGGTTTTTCTCAGGTTTTTCCCGGCTCCCTCAGCAAAAAATCAACATGTGAGTTGGGCATTGTATGTAAAATATTTAATGTAGAGGTAGTGAGTGTGAGTGCCAGCAGATGAAGAACCATTATGTGGATATGCTTCTGTGAAAAGATTATTTCTTATTTATCTATTTATTAGTTTTGTAAGGCTTCATCCCGGGGGGGGGGTACTCCCATATATTTACTATACGGGGATGATCCGCTGAACAGGGTATGGTTTTTCGAGTTCCCTGTCATAAACAGGGTATCCTTTTTGCAATTTTTTGAGCTTCTTGTCATTTTAAGGGTAACACTCAAGTATATTAAGGCTTGACTTAAGCCCAGTTTTCGAAAATATAGGTTTTAAAATGATCGTGGTCTGTTGTTTATCAAGATCTTTAAAAAATTCATACATCTTGTCGAATATACATGAGTCGAAACTTTATGTGAGATTTTAAACTTTGAGGGAGTGTCACGTGACATATTACAACGAATTATTTTATTGGAATTTTGGATTACAAATGGGGTACACAAAGATTTCTTCGATTTAAACAATTTATATCTTATTTTATTTCTTTTCTTATGCTCTTTCCGAAAACGTCTTTGAATATTAAAAAAATACTCTGTGGAAAGAGATATTTTAGAAAAGAGGTCACGTGACCTAACATGAAATTAGGATTTTTCCTAATATCTTTTTCCCCAAAAGTGATGGACACGATTACAAGGCGGCATCATATACCTGAGCCAAATGTGTAATAACACTGTGAATTTCAGTGAGATAGGTTAAGGTTCTGTGTACCCCATTTTCAAAAAACCGTTTTTGCAGCCTTAAGGTCACGTGACCAATGGATTGAAAACAAATTGCTATCAAAGTGTTCATAATGTGGATCTACATCATCTTCCAAGAAATCTTTGCGATATCTTTAAACCTCCGTGTTTTATGAGCGAAAATGGTTACTTCCTAATTTGCATAATAGTCAGGCCTTTAATATACACTTGAGCAGCTTTCTCATCAACCTTAGTCGTTAGCTAGCCACAACAGCAACGATCTGTCTGGAAGCTTTATTTATCGTTGTTCGATCACGATCGCAACAAACTCGTTATGAAACTCATTTACATTACAAACAAATTAGTACATTATATTCTGCAATTATTATACTTTGTCATAAACAGGGTATGGTATTTTGAGTTTTTCTGTCATAAACAGGGTAACCGTTTTAGGATCCCAGCGGAACACCCCACCCAAATCCTGGTCAAGTACCCCCCCCGGGGGCTTCATGCGTTTCCCTAAGAAAGTTTGAGTTTGGGTTCCCTGTGTGTTAGAACCCAGTCCCTTTTCGTTTGCTCGTGGAAAACAAAGTTCCAAAAGAGCAACAACTTGAAGTGTTTTCTATGCTGTGTTATATATGGCTTTTACGACAGAATTAGTACATCCATTTAAGGTATTTTTCAATAGTTATTGTGGATAAGAGCTGCTGAATCGAAACACCAAGCAGGGATTAACAAGGATTAACAAATTTTAAAAGCGGAAAACAACTGTAATTGCCTGGGAAACACCTTTGGCGTTAGTGGTTTACTTTCTTGCTGGTACCCGTTTTTCAAATACATATATATATTCTCATAAACTTAATTAACTGTGTTATATGTACTTTGTGCATCGTGCAGTATTCCTGTACTGGGTAGCTTCGCGATATATCATCCACAAAGCGAAACCCGTTCTTCATTCTGATATTTCTCTTTGTATTGAACTGTTTTAAAGAACATTTTTGACCATTTTTACTGTTGCTATAGATTCCTATTGAATTGAAGTATCCTTACATTGAGCAATAATGAGGTATTATGCATCTCTGAGAATGACTTGAGTTTCTGGAAGTCTTGTCATTTATTTTGCATTCAGCAGTTTTCTGTAATTGCAGCTGTATTCTAGTTTGTGACCATTCCCAGGAGAGTGAATTGAACAAAAGGTCCATACTAGTCATGGGTTGGTGGTTTTCTTTTGTCAAGACCACCAGCATGGCTGCTGTGTCTTTTGTTTAATTCAATCTCCTGGGAGTGGTTGCAAATCAACAATACAAATTATTGAACATAATTGTCTTGAGTTTGATCTTTTAGTACATATAGAAGTCTCAGAGAGAAGATGGAAGAAATTCTTGAAGCCGAAAACAAGCGGAGTCAATTAGAAGACATTGACAAGGCAAAAAGGTTATTAAATGAAGATGGCAAAAAGGAAGAAGCAATTGAAATCTTGGTTTCAATCTCAAAAACTGGCAATAAAGATGCAACAGTATTACTCGCAAAGTGTCTTGAAAATGATGATGGTATAACCGATGAAAATCGTGATACGGTAGAATGGTGTGTGGAGACTTCTGAAGCTGAAAAGCGGCTTAAGCATGCCATGACTGAACTGTACATGTCACTGAAGCAAGAAGGCAAGGACAATGTAACGGCTCAAGATATTAAGGATGCTTTGAAAACTGCTAAGCTCCAGGTATGTATGCAGGATTTAGTGTTGTACTGTAATTAAAAACCAGGTTCACACTAGCAACATAACAACATAATGGTAAGGTCATGCAAATGCAAAACACAACTTATATCAATGTTTTATGTCACCAGAGTGAACATCACAACATAATAGGAATCCATAAGAACATGCGGACATAATGACATAAAGAAAAATACTGATCTCTTCTTTATGTCATTATGTTGGTGTTCGTATGTCGTTATGGCACTGTGTGAACAATACATACAGCTCACACAAATAAATTCTGTCAGCACCTATATTGATCTAACAAACTTTATATAGCTGTATTGAGCTATTATTCAAGAACTTGATTGGACTTTCTAGTTAATTTTATACTAGATAATGAAAGAAGTTTTCAAAAATGTTAATGAGTCATTACTGAATAAGCTTTTCTCACCCCTTGTGTAACATTTTTAAATTTTGATCCAACGAAAACAAAAATATAGTATTTGAAAAGAGAACACCCAAATTAGTCTGAATTGAAATTTTGAAGTAATTTCAATGAATAGCACCAAAGTTATGAGCTGCCAAAGTTTGCTTTTTTCTATAGAAATGTTCAGTGGAGGGCAACAGCTTATCATGATTCATCCTCGGGGACCCAGGGCGAAAGGGGAGGGGAAGGACCGGAGGGGGAGGGGGAAGGAAAGGAAAAGGGGAAAAGGACGCCCTGGGCATTTGGCTACCCCAAACCATTTCCAACGGCAAAACTTAATCCTATTAGGGATATCCCACATAAACAAGGTCATATAACAAAAATATCTGGCACATCTCAATTAACGCTTGGATGCTATGACAGTTTAACATGTTTGTGTGTCAAGTCTGCACACCGAGATCAGGCAAAATTTGGTATTAAAGTCAAACTTTTCCTGAATCCTGTGGGTAGCTTTGCAAACACATCTTGTTTCTGAATAATTTTCGATACAACCAGCTTCTGTTTCTGTTTAAGGTTTTCACGTGTCCGCTCGCTTTGTTTAAGAGGTGTTGCAATGCGTGGGGTCAACTTGTTTACTTGTAATTTTAGACAAATCGAGCTCAACCGCACAAATGCTTCTGATTGGCCTCATTATAATTAAATTATAATGAGGCCAATCAGAGAGAGGATTAAGTTTTGCCTTTGGAAATGGTTTGGGGTAGTCAAATGCCCAGGGCGTCCTTTTCCCCTTTTCCTTTCCTTCTCCCTCCCCCTCCCCCTCCGGTCCTCCCCCTCCCCCTTTGCCCTGGGTCCCCGAGGATGATCACGATTGGCTGTAAGGCTTCTGATGTTACAATGTAGGGTAGAGAAAGACTAAGAAAACATTTGTTCTAACCAAGTACCTATCCAGCCTATCCTTGTGTCAGTAGAGAGTATTCACACTAAGCTGTGTATTTATTATGTGCAAGGAGCAAGGATGGCACAGTTGGTTAGTGCACGGCCTTCGGTGCAAGTCAGAGGTCCCTAGTTCGAACCCCAGTCCTGACCTCACATCCTTGTTTCAACTTATTTCCTTTCTGTGTAGCTTTAAGTAGCTTTAAATACCCTTAAAAAGGAGCACTGATGGAGAGAGGGGGTAAAATGAGCACACCGTCGGCTTCCTGGAAGATTAGCTCAGCTAAAGGAACTACCGATTTTAAACAAGGTCCTTTACTTTTTCTTTACCTTAATTGTATAATATAGGAGAAAGAATCAAGTACTTCAGACAAACCAAATGAATCTTCTAAGGACAGCCAGGAGCAAATAGGATTGATGAGCGTCATTAAATCAGCCATGTCTGTTGGTGGAAAAGAGGAATTAACATTACCAGAGTTTATGGATACCGCACTGTCCTATGCTAAAGGTGAAGTACCACAAATGGTCATTGTTTTGGATAAAGGTGAAATGGAGGATTACAATAAGGCGTCATACCTTGAAAAGGTGAATGACTCGATAAATCAATTTAACTTAAAGTTTACATACAATAAAATGTATCAGAAATGTTCACATGTTCATAAGTTCCACAAAAGAGAGGGATTATCTTCAAGGTAGAACCTTATGTAGGAGCAGATCCAGGATTATCTTCAAGAGGGAGTGCACCAACATATAAATTGGAAACTGCCAAGAGGATATTTTGGAAAAATGTTGAGAAAAGGGACTCAAAGTTGTTGCAGGAGGGGGTACACACCCCCTGCACCCCCCTCCCCTAAATCCACCCCTGTTATTTCAATCTAAGCTTCTTCCAAGAAGTCTCTGATTGCAGAGTAGAGTACAAACACTAAACTCACCATTTATATAATGGGTGTGTCCCTTGTCTCTTAAGTTGTTTGGCACAGCATGGCTCAATGAAGGCTTAAAGTGGCAATTGAACTGGAGATGTGTATCACCTGTCTTGTCTGCATGTACCATATCTGGGGAAAGAAGTGCCCCTTTTTAACATTTATTTCTTCTTTGTTTTAGGTGTTGAAATACCCCTACCAGTCCTTTGAATCCTTAAAATTCTACGTTCTTTCCACCATCAGCAAGCGTGGCAGTGCTTGGTTTAAATCACTTATTCCAACCTCCCAGATCCAAACTCTAGTGCTTTTGTACCTCTACCACCAACTATCGCCTAAGATCCTATGGTTTATTGTTCCATTGGTGATATTCTACATTTCTATGACAGCACTGATTGTATTTTCACTGCAAATGTTTCATGGTCGTCAGTCATTGAAGAAGCTAAAGAACTTCTCAAGTCTTTTACGAAAGTATGAAAATAGTTTTTGTCTAGCCTCCTCAGCTGGCATCACTGTTTTTGGGTTTCTTGTGTAAAAGAGTGGCGATAGGGGAGAATGGGGAGAGATGGGGAGAGAGCAGTCCACTCAGTCAAATAACCGTTACAAAGGAAGCTCAAGGAGGAAAAATAAGGAGTTGCCTACGGAGGAGGCTAGTTTTTGTCGTGTATACTTTATTTGAAATGCTAATGAATGGTTGACCAAGATGGATGGCTCAGCCAACTTGTCTTCGGACAATCTATCAATTAACTTGCTGGCACTCTAGTTAGCAATTACAACCAGTTTACCATTGTCTGCACTCTCACCGACAAGGGATGACATCAAAACAATGTTGACAAGTCAAGTAGAACAACAAATTTTGAACAAAAAAATATTTGGTGTCATATCCTCCATTGTCAATATACTTTTATTTAGCAACTGACAAACTAACAGCACCTAACCTGACTTCATATCAACACTATATGACTAAACTTGAAGGGTTCCATCTGAAAAAGGCCTAAGTGACTTTTTTGATGATATTTTTTCAATGGCATAAAATGGTATAGTAATTAACTTTCAGTATGCTGGAAAAATTAATCTCACAACATCCTGTTAAAAAGTCACTTTAGTTAGGTCATTTTCACAGGGAACCCTTCACTTACATGCTGTGCCCTGACTCAACATTTTGCTTCGTTAGGATATCAAATACTAGAAATAATGTGTATGCTTCAATCGAGTGTATTGAAATAAAGACTAAGTTAAATCTGAGCCCCCAGCACCGGGGTTTTCCGAAGTCTTTATTTACACTTGATGAAGCATACACATTATTCCTAACACCTTTCCAATTACATTTCCATTCATTAACATCAAATACTGTTGACCAATCACATGCTGAGACATACATGTAACACGTGACCCTGACGTTTCATAATCATACAAATTTTGTTCTATAATGACAGGCCTACTGCCATTTTTAAGCCAATGCCACAGTTACATGTGTCATCATTATGGACAAGTACTGTAGCTATAACAAGTTTTGTTTTTCTTCTTCATATTAGGTTTGATCCGCATATCAGTGAGTTAGACACAGAGAGAAAATTCGTATGGAATTCAGCAACACCATATTTCTGGTTCTTTGTGTTCCTTGTAATCACTGTGGCTGTGTACCCTCTGTGTGACAAGTCTTGGATTCCATGCTCGGAGCTCTCACTCATTGCACTGTTCTTCACTGGTAATGATAAAATATAACAGATTTTGTGTGACTGGGAAATCATCATGAAAGTGACACTAGCTTTGATGGCGTCAAATCTGTTTTTGGACAAAATGTCAAGGGCGAATCCATGATTATCCTTCATGGGGAATGCACCTGTAGCGAAATCAGAAACCGTCCAGAGGAACGAGAAGAGAATATTTTCGAATGAATTGAGAAAAAAGGACCTAAAGTTGTTTCAGGAGAGTGCACACACCCCTGCACACCCTCCCCAAAAAAAATCTGCCCCTGAATCTTGTATTTTGAGTGCACCAACATAATCACCAACGTCATCATCATCAACAACAACACAACACCATCATCATCACCATCACCTCCAACATCAAAACCACCACTCTACTACCACCACCACCACCATCACCCACAACAACAACAACACACCACTGTCATCACCATCAAAACCACCACCATCACCACCACCACCATCACCACCACCACCATCATTACCACCACCATTGTCATCATCATCTGCAGGAAACTGTGTAAACTAGTTTTAAAAGTTAAAAGTTAAAACTTAAAAGTTGTTCCTGTGTAATTAATGCAATAAGGAATGAATGGATATCTGTAACATCGTATAAAAAGAGTGCTTACATTACTGACATTTTGAGTCATCATTTTAATCACACTTACACCTCTATGAAATACTTTAATTAAAGTAGTTTTCACCCGAAGGTCCAAAATACAGCATTGTAGAGATGGGCCCAATGAACATAATGTTTACTTGCAAATAGAAATGACTATTTACTGTTTTCTTCTGCAGTGTCAGCCTTCAGAGGTCTGCCTGATGAATATGATGACTTCACAATGTATACAGTTGGACTCAAAGTCTTGACAATGGTGCTGCAAAGTTTTAGTAATATCAAAGGCTTGTGGGTACTTTGTCGTCCTCTTCTTACAAGTAAGATATTTCTAGCTAGAATATGCAAACACATTATTAAGGGGCATACTGAGGAACATGACGGTTTATCAGCAGCTCCCAGGCTATTCTCACCATGTTTTGACATATTCTCAGTGTTCATCTATTAGTTTACAGACCCAGGAAAAATTGGAATGTATTTGTATTTATATGATATTCATCGAAACATTTCTACCATTGAGAGCATGCATAAGATTCATTGACATCATCTATGTGTGTGTACTGTAATAACACACGGTTCTCGACCAATCAGAGTGCGCATAATATACCAATTATTATTATAATCTGTAATCACACTCGATTCTGGACCAGTCAGAGTGCGCGTAAGATTCAATAACGTCATCTAGGTGTGTGTATACTGTAATCACACACGGTTCTCGACCAATCAGAGTACACGTAAGATCCAGTGACGTCATCTATGCGTGTGTACTGTAATGACATACGGTTCTCGACCAATCAGAGTGCTCATAAGATTCACTGATGTCATCGATGCATGTGTACTGTAATCACACACCGCTCTGGATGAGTCAGAGCGTGCATAATATACGAATCTATTTAATAATATAATAATATCAAATCCGATACCTTCATCTTTACATCACTAGGACCATCACTAACTAAATTGTTATTCTGTGTGCTTCAGTTCCCCTTCCATACAAATTGGAGTTCGACATTAGTGTTCCAGGAATTCTACACATTGTTATACTAGTCATGCTAATCCTTATGGTATTTCGCCACTCATGGAGAGGGATCCACAAGATTCTTATTCCTCACATTGTTTGTCTTTTATGGTGGCAGTTGTTTACTGAATTGTTCCACCATACAACATGGCACAGCCTTATTCGTGCATCCATTGGCTGGGTAATATTCATCACCTTATTACCTCTAGCGGTAGTGTATATCTTTGGTGTCTTCCTGGCCAACTTTCTCCAATGGTTTATGGTTTTGGATCTGACAATGAAGTTAGCTGTTACAGCTATTTGTATTGGGGTATCATCTGTATTGATTCTCTACTCTAACATCGATATCCCTCAAGATGTCAGAAACAGAAGGAAGTATGTTTTAGCGGGTGTGGCTGTTGTGGTGTTTTGTTTATTGGGTCCCATATTTTACGTCAATTACGTACCACCTGAGAAAGGAGTGGTCAAAATGAAGCTGTCGTGGGAGGAGTATGATGCTCTATGTGGTCCTAAAGCACGCCTACAACACACCCAGGCTGCTCTTCAAGCAACTTGCAGTGATTACGTTGGAGAGACAGTCAAATGGAATGGTCGTGTGACGTCTGTTAAAGTGGCTTCAATAGATAATCGATTCCGTGCCTTGGTGATGGCAGTGCCTAAGGCTCTTAGACCAACATTGAAGTGCCTTTTGGGAGGAGAAGAAGAACAAGCTACAGAAAGGTATAAGAATCGTATTAATGGCATCAAGAAAGGTTACCCTAAATATTTCTCCCATTAGTATATTGTAGTTTCTTTATCCCATCAGCCTTGAGGCTTATTTACAATACCTACTGCTCGATACTACAATTCTACAGTGAAATTGCACAATGTGACGCACTAGGGATTCATTGCGCATGCGTCCTACGTCAACAGACGTAAAATGCCATTCAATAGACCATAGACCACTTTCAAAATTACTTGATACCGAGGCTAAAGTGGATAAAACAAAAGAAAAGCTGGTCATGGCTGGCTGGTTTCTTTTGTTTAGTCATGTTAGCCTCGTTGTCAAGCAAATTTTGAAAGTGGTCTATTTCACGGTTCTCGTCGTTCAACTTCAGCCTTGACAGCGTGTAATGTATTCTTTAGAAATTGACTACAGGCAGTGGTAACGTAAGGAATGCACACATCAACAAACAATCGAAACACTTTAACATTCCCCTGGCTATGGCACCACTCTCCACTTTTCCAAACTTAAGATTATAATTCTAATGCTTTATGATTCTAATGTTCTAATACTAGTGAGAAGCCAGCGTCGTCTGGTTGGTTGTTTAAGCGCAAGTCTTCTAAAGGCTGTAGTCTAAAGTCATTTGACAGGTACACGTTTTTGATGGGGATGGAGTTTGCATCGGAATATGGGACGTTGGCTGCATCAGTTACCGTTCCACATAAATACTATGATACAATGATGACGCTCAAGAAAGATAGCAAGGTAAGACGGTATAGTTACATGTGAGCTTAACGGACACTTTGTTATTATGAAATACACCAGAACCCTGCTAACACGAACCCTTTTAACTAAAAACCTCTCTATCTCGAACACAAACCCATTACCCTTGAGTCATTTTTTCAGTCAATTACTATCGGTTATCTCGAAGCCCCGCTATCTCGAACACCAACCCATTGCCCTTGAGTCATTTTTTCAGTCAATTACTATCGGTTATCTCGAACCCCCACTATCTCGAACACCAACCCATTGCCCTTGAGTCATTTATTCAGTCAATTTCTATCGGTTATCTCGAACCCCCGCTATCTCGAACACAAACCCATTGCCCTTGAGTCATTTTTTTCAGTCAATTACTATCGGTTATCTCGAACCCCCGCTATCTCGAACACAAACCCATTGCCCTTGAGTCATTTTTTTCAGTCAATTACTATCAGTTATCCATATCAAATCCCCGCTGTCTCGAACAATATTTAGTTTCCCCTTTCGAATTTACGAGGTTCTACTGTACTTCTTATTTTAGGCATCAAAGGGATTTTGCATGACGCGTGATTGCTCCAAAATTAGCCACGTGACGCGCGATTACGCACAGTTAGCTGTGTCAAATGCATGCGTGACTGGATCCGCACTCGAAACCATATGACTTCCTACACTAGTAAACTTATATCAAGCTCCCATAGACTTAGCGTCTTTTTAAACTGTTCTTGTAGGTCACCGTTAAAGGATCTATTAACGATGGACTGGGTTCACCAGCAATTAAGATGTCATTGAGTAAGTTATATATTGATGGGGTTCCTGCTCAAACACAGATAACTGTGGAGAAAGAAGACGTTTATGCAGGCCTAAAGCAAGCTGGTCGATACTCTGTGCATTTCTTCTTCTCTCCGTTGGTAAATGAACAAGGAAACGTTGATGATGATGACGATGATGATGATGATGACATTGGCGGTGTAAATCATTAAGGAATATAAAACGCGCGCATGTCTCTGTACTGTACTACACGAGGCGTAGCCGAGTGTTTCTCTTGCTTTTCAAGTGCTCTACATCTTCCAGAGTGTTTATATCACGGCACAGAGACATAAGCGATCGTTTTATAATTGCTTTTATAAAATATTTTCGACGTTTTTTGAGCGAACCATGTCTCTGTCCTCTGATATAAACATGGTAGCCAGCCCATCAGCGCGCGCGTTATATCTCAAATGTTTTATAAGGAACGATAATTTTTTAAAATTGCTAAACAACTGCATTGGACAACTATTTAAATCGTCACAATGACATTAAACATCGCTTTCTAAAGGCGCGCTGTTACACGGTACAATTTTTTCTGTGACTCGTCTCGTAATTGCGTTGCGAAACTAGTTGTGAACGATTAAATCACGTAACATCGCTCGAAATCATCACGAGAAGACGATTGCCGCAATGTTTTTCGGCGTTACGCCGGCGTTACGCGAAACTAGTTGCGAACGATTAAATCACGTAACATAATTCAAAATCATTGCGAGAAGACGATTACCGCAACGTTTTACGGCGTTACGCCGTGTAACACCCTGCAGTGGTTCGTGTAACTTGTTTTACAACGCCATTGCAAAAAAAGTTGCAGAAAAATTGCATTGTATAACAGTTTTAATTCAAATAAGTTAACTTCTAGCTTTTTAACATTAGAATTTTATAAAATAGAGTAGAATTTTTGCTGGGAGCCAGGCGAGCAGCAACACTAATCTTGGTGTGGGATTCCTGTGCGATTTATGACGTCACCTTGATATTGATCCGCAAACTCGATTTTTGTGGCTATTGCCTATAAGTAAGTAAGTAACAATAGAAAACTTCGGAACCAATCGAGCGCATAAGTAACAATAGAAAAACTTCGCGACCAATCATCGGTCTCGTGAATTCATCCTCCTCTCTCTCCCCTTCCCTTGATCCTTTGCGATTTTTTCTTTTTACCCTTGACTCTTTGCACGCTTTCTTTGCGAGTTTTAGGAGACGACTGGGGACGGGTCAGGATATATAATCATTGCCAACGCTAGCCGTTTGTGATTGTTTGAAAAATTGCTTTACTTAAAGTGCTATATATTTTGAACTGCCTGTGTCCGACACTGATCCTGGAGAATTATGTTCTGTAGTTCAATATTGTAGGTCAACTAGCAGTGTTCGTCACACAACGCACAGGAGATAGACAAGAAACGTTTGATATATCAGACAAAGCGGTGTACTTTCGTGAGTTTTAGGGGAACAGTTCTGCTAACGTGGATACACCAGCTGTTTTCTGCTCGCAGTATTTCACTTTCTAATAGAAACGGTTAGTATTTAACATTATTATACTTATAATGTATTGTATTAATTGCTGTTATATAATTATTGTAATTGCTGACCACCACTGTAATCCTGGCTCCGTCTATTTCGAGATACAGAGATACAGAGATACAAAGATACAAAGATACAAAGATACAAAGATACAAAGATACAAAGATACAAAGATACAAAGATACAAAGATACAAAGATACAAAGATACAAGGATACAAGGATACATCTTTCGTTCTCTTTCTTCGTCATCTTTCAAAATGGCTTAAAAAAACTCGAGACTCAATTGATTCATTTCCAAGATGTCTTCGGACGAGGAACCGGAACCTGCATTTAAAGAGTATATTGCATCCCGACGGCGAAAGAATATTGGCGGCATAACTGAGAGAATGAGTTTTCGTCAGGCGAATGTTTCAGTTGAAATCTTTATCGAATCGAATCGAATCCAATCGAATCTAGAATTAAATATAAAATCCTGTTACTTACCTTCAAAGCTCTTCATGGTCCGTCTATCTCCTAATTATATCCAAGAACTTATTTCAGTGTATAAACCCAAACGTAATCTTCGTTCTTCATCACAAGTTCTTCTATCAACACAGTCGTATAATCTTAAATCTTATGGCCATCGCTCCTTCTCTGTAGCTGCACCTGAACTCTGGAACTCACTGCCAATATCTCTCCGTAATGTATCAAGTCTGGCCTCTTTTAAAACTGAACTAAAAACTTACCTTTTCAAATTTGCTTATTCTTTGTAATTGTCTTTTGTTACCAATATTATTAGTACTTTTTATTAGCGCTTAGAACAGATTTGTATTTGCGCTTTATAAATACATTATTATTATTATTATTATTATTATTATTATTATTATTATTATTATTATTATTATCTTTTCCGAATTATTCGTCTCGAGTTTTTTTTCTTTAAGCCATTTTGAAAGATGACGAAGAAAGAGAACGAAAGATGTATCCTTGTATCTTTGTATCTCTGTATCTTTGTATCTCTGTATCTCTGTATCTCTGTATCTCTGTATCTCTGTATCTCTGTATCTCGAAATAGATGAAGTCCTGTAATCCAGCCTGTAGTTCTGCCAAGTGGTAAATAAACGATTATTATTTATTATTTATAATCATTAGATCACTTCATATCTTGTGCAAACACGCTGTCATTTCTCAATCTTCTGGCCAACACGTTCATATCATATAACGGCTAAGGTACCCAATCGATAGCATGCTAGCCCGTTAATTCATTTAAATCATGGGTCATGAGAGATTTTTAAGACAAACTCTGTCTTTCAATACTTCTGCTTACTCACGCTAGAACGAAGAGATTGTTTCTCTTGAGTTTCATTTAGCTAACCAAATATTTTGAGTCTTGAGTCGCTAAGTCCAGTTTTGCGCTACACAAAATCAACAAAGTTTCTTTAAGTCGTTATGGGTCAAAGAGAATCAAATCGCTTCCTAGAAGACTATGTCGTTTAAATACATAGAAACACGAGTGTTGTGCTAGCAACTGTCTATCAACCACCAAATCTCTTGGTGAGCTTGGCATAACTGAAACGCTGCGGAATAACATACGTACAAAAGTTGGCAAAATGGCTTTCAAAAAGAGGGATTTTTTTCATGGTTTTTTGTTGTGATATTGGCCTTGTGTACCCAGGAAGTAGTTGGTAAGTAAGATCTCAAAGAAAAACTGTTTCATTCAAAAATACAAGATGGTTATTCGCGGTTCTTCTTAGGAGTATTTCTCTTTGCAAACCCAACGTGCATTGCCGTGATTTTACGTGATTCAAATACTAACTTGCTTTCATGGGTACATTTGTCTTTGGACGTCAACTGATCTTGCCGATGAAATTCACATTTAAAGTTAATGTTTGATCCTGAAAAAGAAGAACTGTCTACTCCAATTTATCAGAGACGAGAACACACTTGAATTTTTTATACTTCCTCATTATCAATGTTTCAGTTTGCTTGTAAAAAGTATGCTCCAATGCTTTTAGAATGTATCAGTTGTCTTTGAACATAAACACATCAATTTATATTAACATGAGCGACTCGACAAATCAGCGCATAAGTTATTTTTTCCACTATAGAAAATTGATAAAGAAACAGAAGGATGTCGGAAAAACGAATTAAGACCCGGAAAATCGAAGACCCCAGAGAATTTAAAGTTAGAAAAATTCAAAAGCTTTCGCACATTTGTGGTCGCCATTTTGAAATTATAGACTGAATTATAGACAAAACACGCTGAGATAAGTATTATTTCGCTTCAGTGTTTTCCTCGTCTGCTAGCTTGTGAAAAAGTATGCTTTTCCACATGTGAAAGTATTAGGGCCATTATTGGGAGTACTCAACCCCTACCCTCCATACGACCCCAACCCCACCCACCCCAATCTCAAGACAGTTATGAGCTGGGCTTGGATTGTTCCCATGCTTCAATACCATTCACTGCAAAAACGCGCGAGTAAATTTACTCAAAAATTTGAGTATAACTCATTTATCCGAGGAAATTTACTCAGTTATTTGAGTAAAGGGTACGCAGTCTCAGTTAAAGGTACTCCGTTACTCAAATAACTGAGTAAATTGAGTTCTACTCAAATTTTTGAGTAAATTTACTCGCGCGTTTTTGCAGTGTTAAGACACATTAGCCTCTCAATAAATAAGCTTAGGCACGCTGGGTGTTCAGATTAAAAAAACAAATTGATAGCATTAAAAACGGATTAAAAGGAATGTCAGAGGGCTGAGTGCGTGTGTATACTTAATAATAGTATGAGCAAACACGCATATCACAATTGAAGGTCAAGTGACATTATTCATTTACATCAATCACTCTTAACGGTTTCCAAATGTCCTATGAACCTGATGGAAATAGAGCTCAAACCTTTGTCAAATTAGTGAAGACTTGACTATATTACATGGGTTTGCAGTTATTTCTTATAGTATATTGAACTTTTAGTGTTGGCCTTTGATGTGTTCAAGTGCGGCGTTGTATGGTTGTTGGATACACAAGTCAGTTACCGGTATTCAATATTATTGTGTATTCAAAAAACACGACAGCAGCGCTTGAAGCACGAATTACTGGAACATCACAAGGAAGCCCTTTACAAATGATCTCTTGCTTTTTAATGATTATTGCAGTCTTGGTAGAGTAGGAACTTTAAACTTGATAAAATGTTAAGAGTCGATATAAGAATCCATGCTTTATTTGCATTATGTGTTGGAGTAATCCTCTTGACATATACATGTGTAATTCTTGACCTGTACCTTTTTGTGGGCGGGGTTGTCAGTGGGGGCTTAGTTTTACAATAGTATTCAAGTATCTTAACTAATATTACCGATAAATATTTACTAACGCTGTTAGGTAAACCAGAACGACGTTTAGCCACAAGAGTATAAAATGTGTTCCAGTGAAGTTATAATATTTTTGTGTCATCGGCTTATTTGAATAGTGCAGACCTTTCAAAAATGCATCACTTTGTTTTAATTTCTTTTGGTATTCACAAATGTAAGCTCCTTATATCAAAACCACTTTCTTGGCTAGTTGCGTATCACGTAAAATAACTGGATATAAAATAGAGTATAAACTCTGTTTCAGTGAAATAATAACATTTTTGTGTCATCGGCTTATTGACCTTATTTGATTAGTGTAAACCTTCAAAAGTGCATGGGAGTTTGTTTTCACTCGTTCTGGTATTCACTAATGCAAGTTCCTTATGTCATAAAACCACTTTCTTGGCTAGTTGAGCATCACGAAAACTGCGAGTGAGTTCAGTAAACACTGGGCAAAGTCGACAACTCTACAAATATGCAGAAACAAGACCAGCAGCAAACATTACCATCAGAACTTGAGGTACAAGATGGTGAACAGTCAATAAGTGTTCAAAGTCTAAAGAAACGACGGAGAATGTTTCTGATAGTGGCTTTGACATTGTTGGTCATCGTTGCTATAGTAGCGATAGCTGTGCCGGTAGCTTTGGTCAAAAGCACTTCAGGTAACGACTGATTGTTTAACAGTAAAAATTTATGTACATTTGTACTTCTACTTCCTGTATAAATTTGGTCGAGCAGGCTACTGTTAATTCCATCTTTTGTTGTCCTCTCTTGAACGACTGAACATGGAGTCTCCCTCCCCTTTTCACCGCAGCTACAATAGCTAGCCAAGCATATAGAAATGATCGTGAATAAAGGTTGACTTACAGTGTTGCTCAAAATCCGTATTTGACTCAACTGTAACAAGATCTTCACTTAGAACTTGTTTAGTTGGCGTAACGCTACAATCTTTCACCATATGGATAACCCTGAATCAAGTTCCCCTTAACCAACCGCATAACATGCAGCTACAATGCGCTGCAAAATGTTCAAACTCTTGTTTTCTTATCCCTTGGGACGCCGAGAACAAAAGAGTTATCCCTCGTGCTACCATCTCGGTTCTAAATGATAACTGAATCAATTAAATAATCCACTTTCGATATATATTTGTTGAGTGATCATGCACAACGCAATTCAAGATGAGGTTCCGGGGAAATATAAGAATATATTAGGATTACTTGATTACTTCGTTGTTTCCCCGGAGCCTCGTCTTGAATTGCTTTGTCCGTGAACACTCGGCCAGAATATCGAAAGTGGGCTATTAATTGTGATGTCTCCTTTCAAGGTTGAATAACATTTTGTTATGCCCACATCCCATTTCAATATTGCTTTTTAAGGCAATATTTGGCCTAGTGATGGGGTCACATGTTTGATTGTTGGTTGTAAAGGCCCATGGAAAGAGTTGTGTGACAAGAACGAAACGAGTCAGGCTACACATGTAACATCATCTCCAGCCCAAAAAAATGACTTTCCAACTAATGAATTTGAATATTTTATTTGTCAGACTCGAAGCCACAAACTAATTCAACGACTAAGCCAGGTAAAGATATACACTACATTGCATGGAACTTCGTCTAGTGTCTTCTAAATAGAGCTGGTGTCCCCTTAAAAAAGGTTAACAATAGCGTTCACTCGGGCTGCGAGGAAGCCCCAGTAACAAAGCTTGCTTGCAAAGGCCTTCTGGGTAATTTTGCACACTACAATACATGGAACCTCCATTAAAGGGACACTATCGAAACTATACAAAGTGTCTTCTTAATATAGCTGGTGTCCCCTTAAAAGAGGTTAACAATAGCGTTCACTCGGGCTGCGAGGAAAGCCCGTGTTACTTAATATGGTAACAGTTGTTGCCCCGTCATTCGAGTGAAAACATGCTAACCAAGTCAGCCATCTTGATTTCTGGCCGAAAAAGGACTGGAAAGTAAAAAACAGGGTTCCCAAGTTTATTTTACCACAGGAAGCCCGAAAACGACACCAATTTCTTAAAGTCCCTATGAAGGTTACGAGATTATTTCTGATTTTGAATCTTGGTATATAGTACATTACTTATCCGAAAATTGTTTATCGATTGTCCTAATATTCTTCGAGAAATCACGCCCCAAAGTTCGCGATTTTGCTCCGCCCTTTCGACTTGACCGGTACTTGGAGGTCTGGGAACTAGTGACGTAAAACCAGGAACCGGTCAGTCCGAAGCTCGGAAGCGAAGCTTTTCTGTAAACAAACTTGCAATCTTAAATCCTTTTGTTCCTTATTTTTGGGAATCCAAGTAACGCATTTATTTTACAAAGAACTGCTATGGATGACATGAATTTATCAACTCTTGAGGACGATTACAGCGATAAGAGTGAAGAAAGTTTTTACGAGCCGATGTCCCCTAAATAGACCTCAAAAATCAGTTCAGATTGCGTCCGCAATAGATTAGGAAATCCTACGGTTTGGCCTTCCGTCCACACAAAAACGGCGCTTTTCTTTTTAAGAAGGTATTAAAACGGAGCAAAAAGATCCCTTTTCAAATCAATCTAGATTAGTGTGGACTTGTGGACATTTTGTTGGGACCCAGTATTGATCCTTGGGGCACTCCAGATAGAACAGGTTGTGGTTGGGAAGTCTCGCAAGTGTCTCGCTGGAAGCGATTGAATAATAGGTATAGTCCTTGAACCAAAGTAGGGATTGTGTCCCCTATATAGAGGGGCTCCCCTATAAAACTAGAGGTGTAAATATATATATGTACGAGTTTGTGTTTAAATCAATGGGTACAAGCAGTGCTTCAATGCTTGGGCTGATCTTTTCTAGGTGAATGGAGCTCATGTACGGTAACCTGTGGCAACGGAACCAGAAAACGTACACGTGCGTGCAGCCTTTCATCGTGTAACGTTACTATGGAAACGTCACCTTGCCAACTGCCACCTTGTAAAGAGTCCGCAAGCTGGCAGCAATGGGGTCAGTGGTCTCCATGTAGTAAGCCATGCGGAAAAGGAATACAGTCCCGGAATAGAAACTGTAGCAATGAGAAAGAGTCAGGGAGTCTGTGTTATGGAGTCAAACGGGAAACTAGAACTTGTAATCTTGCAGTCTGTGAAAGTACGTATCTTACAATATTGCAGTAATTCGCAGTGTGAATTGTTAACTCGTAATGTAAGGTATTATTAACTCGCATTCAAAGTAACATTTAGGTTGCAGCAATTTATTGACTCCAAATAACGGCCAAAAATATCTGTACAATCGCATGTCCCCCTTAAAGCCACCATACATAAACGATTTTCACGCTGGGAGTACTGCGGGAATGACTACCTTTCACTTCTTTCCTCTCGACGGACGGACTGACGGACACACGTACGGACTGACGGACACGTACGGACGGAAAGACGGACGGACTGACTGACAGACAGACAGACACAAACAGATTAATGTTTTTTCCATTCTCTGAGCAGAGTACCTGATTATTTAATTTTGCAGAAAAGGACTGTTCCGATTTGTTGCGCTCTGGAAAAACAGCTAACGGCATCTACAAAGTAGATCCCGATGGACGAGGGCTCTTCAATGTCTACTGTGACATGACAACAGACGGTGGAGGCTGGACTGTATTCCAAAGAAGAAAGGATGGATCAGTAGACTTTTATCGGAACTGGACGGAATACAAAACTGGTTTTGGAAACCTGCTTCGTGAGTTTTGGCTTGGCAACGAAAAGATTCATCGGCTAACATCATCACGGAATATTACTTTACTTGTCTTAATTGGAGATTGGACTGGAAAAGTTTATCATGCAAAGTACCAAGTATTTCGAGTGGGCAACGAGAAGAGCAACTATACCCTAAAAGTTGATTCTTATTCTGGTAACGCTACCGACTCTATGGCTTATCATGACGGCATGATGTTCACAACCAAAGATCGCGATAATGATGAAGAGACAGCCTCGAATTGTGCAATTGCTTATCATGGGGGTTGGTGGTATACATTTTGTGTCAAAGCCAACTTGAATGGCAAATATGTAGGGGATACTATTGACCAAAAAGGAATTGTTTGGTTTTCATTAACGGCGCCTGCTTTTAGATCTATGGAGACTTCTGAAATGATGCTACGACCAGGAATTACTGAGACTTAGCTTCACAACTCCTCTTCATAACTCCACTTCTTCAAAATGTAATCAGACATCGTACAGGGGAAAGCAAGACAAAACTGATCGCGGCAGCGAGCGCTATATAATGAATAAACTCTGTTTACAGACATTTAGGATGGTTGAAAAAGAGTAACTTGGAATATATGGCTTGGATTTTTTGAAGCCAGGAACGAAAGAATTGGCTACGTTCAGACTGTGTGCAACTCGGAAGCCAAATGATGAGTTTCAGATGACTTCACTTAAAGAAATTTGTCTTGGAGTACATCCGCTCCCAGTTTGTAAAAAAAAGCACTATATTTAACGTCGGAAGTTCCTCCAGCTAGAAGCAAAGCTAGAAGCTGGTCTCCCCGGAAGCCGACGGTGTGCTCATTCTACCCCCTCTCTCCATCAGTGCTCCGTTTTACGGGTATTTAAAGCTACTTCAAGCTACACGGAAAGGAAAGAAGTCGAAACAAGGATGTGAGGTCATTGGAGATCGAACTAGTACTCTGGATCCTCGCACCGAAAGCCGCGCACTAACCAACTGTGCCATCCTTGTCTAAATCATTGTGAAGGTTTAAAGCAGTTCCAAGGGTTTAACAAGCACATATCCACTCTGTATCTTTAGCATTTAGGCTATGGTTGGAAAAGAGTCTGGAATGTGACTTGGATTTTCTGAACAGGAAGAAATTGGCCACGCACCGATTTTATGCAACTCAGAAGCCAAATGATGGATTTTGTTACTTTACTTTTTTCAAACATTTGCCTTGGAGCGCTCCTCCTAGTTTGTCTAAATCAGTTTGAAATGTTAGCAGTTAAGTTATTTTTACGTTGTGATGAGAAAAACAGCTCTGTATCATAATTTTTGATTTCTTTCGATCATGATTTTTGATTCCTTTTTTTAGAAGATCCTGTTTATGACATGCTTTCATCTCGCCGATCATTTGGTTTTATTTTCACCGTTCAGCTTTTCTTGGTCGCTGATTGGAGGATCGTTCACATATTTATGGGTTTTTTAGCATTTTTGCACACCGATCCTGCCAGCCACCGTTTAGTTAGGAAATTTTAGACTGATTTCAGTTTCTCATTTTAGTGGATTTCTGCATGCCATGTTAGTATTTCAACATTAATGTTTTATATACTTGTTTTGTGAATGATTTAAAGTCACTGTTATTCTTGGTAGTTCATTGAATATCTTTGAGCAGTTATCCTGGAATGTTCCTTTTTCAAGAGGGGTGACCAGGTTTGTAGCACTACTTGACCGCAGCTGGGGATGGGCTTGGCGTTTTTCGAGTTTCAAGTAATCTGGGAACAACGGGTCCACAGCGACCTTTGAGCCGGCGGCAGTAAATGAATATTCTGTTCTTTCTTTAATAGGAAACCACTTAAGCTTTGTTGTGTACGTCCCTTTCTGGCGTATCTATTTCAGAACAAAGCTAGCATCCCGCAATATATGGTTCGCTGTATTTTCTTTGGAGAACAGTGTAAGTGGATAATACACTACATCATTGTATTCCAGTTAAGACAGAATAAGGCTTTCCGCGAGTTGCTTCTTCACATTAGGTGGAGTTGAATTCTTCAGTTTCCAAGGGTGGATAAAACAGCATAGATAAGAAAAAGACAAATGTTTCAGTCCATTTAAAGTGTTCATTTATACATATACCTAGAAGTTTAAAATGACGATGTCATTTCAAGCACTTCTCCCTTGACTGAAATAGTTGGAATCACATCCTTAAGACTGCTGTGAGTTATTGCCATTTGTTGAGTTGTTATGAGCATCTGCTTAGTTTTATATCCGCTAAGTGAAAGGTTGGATTCGGTTGCCCAGTTCTCGAGGTTGGACACAGTGTCATTTATCTTCTCTACAGTATCAGTAAGTTCCCGTGGTGAATATTGAAAAGATGGACAGTCAATGTTACTCTGTAGGTCGTTCACATAAAGATTAAACAATACAGGCCCTAAAATAGAGCCTTGTGGGACCCAAAAATAAACATCAACAATCTCAGATTGCTTGTCGTTGATTTGAACGAACTGCTTTCTACCACTTAGATAGTTAAGGACCAACTTAGAGCACCATATGAAAAAACAATAGCATGAAAGCGTTTTATGACAGCAGAATAATCGACAGTGTCGAACGCCTTAGAAAAGTCTGTATAGGCGATCTCCCCCTTCCTCATAACTTAATATCATCTTTGATCCGTAACAAGAGGTAGGTTGTTGAGTGACCCTTCCGATAGCCCAGAAACTGTCCTTTGTATTACATCGTGCTGTTCTATATATTCCAATAATTGGGCAAGAACAAGTTGTTCAAATATCTTGGATAGAACAGGAAGCACTGAGATTGGTCGAAAGTGATCTGCATCTGTTGGTAAATGGTTCTTTGGTATTGGAGATACACGGGCAATCTTCCAGGCCGCGGGAAAAGAGTTATTCTGAATACATTCATTAATAATATGAGTCAGCGGAGAAACAATGATATCTGCAACTAGTTTGATGAACTTTACATGTATTTGGTCTGGTCCAGTTGAACTATCAGATCTCACTGACTTCAGCTGATGTAATACCTCTTTATGGGTAACCTTGCGTAAGTGGAATGTGTTAGATATACAGTACGGCATTGAATCAATCATTTCTTGGAGATGATCATGAGTATGTTGAAGTAGTTCCAATAAGACGCTGAGAAGTGGAACTGAAATGTTCATTCAATACATCAGGGTCAACAATTATTGGTTTTTAACTTGGATGGAGAATACGGTGAATAGTTTTTCCAGAGTTCTTTGGGCTTTTTGGAAGACAAAGCATTTTGGTAGAAGGAACGTTTCAACTTCTTTTATTTTAGTTCTTATACTATTTGTAATATCGCGAAATGCTTGCCATACAACATCTAATTGAGTTTTATGCGCTAGTTGCCTCAATTTCTCCCTTTTATTCTGAAGTTCACGTATATTTTCAGAATTAAGCCACGGTGCTGGCGGTCTTGTAATCTTTGTCCTCCGCAATGGCGCATGTATATCTATGCATGATTTAAATAAGAAATTAAACAAGTGCAGTTTGTCATCTGGGTCATCTGTACCATAGACCAGATTAAATGGCAATATGGCGACATCATCAATACATGCCTTGTCGTCGAATCGTTTCTCATCACGAATCATCTTATAACGTGGTTGAAATCTAGTTACTCGTATATTCACACAGGCGTGAGGATCATCATGGTCACTTACTGTTGGACATGGCAGAACAGAAGTGTAGGTAATACGATTTGGCATATTAGTGATGATATGATCAATTAACGTTTTAGACTTGCGGCTTACATGGGTAGGAGTCTCAACTAGCTGATGTCAATTAAAGGATTCCAGCATGTCAGTATACTGCTGTCAGTATATAGGCTGTTCAGGTTTCAATAAATCGATGTTGAAATTTCCAGTAATCATCAGAAGGCCATCCCAGTTAATACTTAAACTATAAATAATGGTAAGTTGAAGTGCTTGGAAAGGAGGTTATTCCGGGCCATAAACCCTTAGAAATAAATTCGGAAAAATTAATTTCCGACCTCGCTGGGATTCGAACCCACGACCTTCGGATTTGTACTACCGATGCTCTACCAGCTGAGCTACAAGGTCAGACTGGGAGCAGGCCGGGGTGAAATAGATGTTGGGTCGCGGTAATTGATAAGTGAACTCTATGAATATGTGGACCGCGTAGCACTATGAAATACATGAACTAGAAATAATGGTAAGTTCATACTTAGTTGACTAATTAGATTTTCAGCTTTACCAAGCCAGGTCTGATAGTTCTGAATGCGCTTTGAACGGTAAATAACACCTACGAGCAGTTTGCTGTGTTTATTTCGGCCACGTATCTCAAGCCAAATATGTTCCAGTTCAGGTTCGATCTTCTCAATATCAGTTCTTCTCTTGAAGTTGAGTGATTCTCTTATATAAACACTGACTCCACCACCGCGAATCTTATCGCTGTTATGGTACAGGATTGAGTATCCAGGTATGGTCACATAGTTTATCAGATGCGGGTTGTCCTTTAGCCAGGTTTTACTCGTCGCTACGACATCAAATGGGTACTCTTTGATTGTTACTAGTAATTCATCAAATGTAGATAACATGCTCTGGGTGTTTAAATGTAGAATTTTGAGTTGATTTAGCCTGCTACTTAATTCTTCGTGATGATTTACATTATTTTCCGCTGAAGTAGTTTCCACAGAGATCATATCAAAAGAGGCATCGTGTTCATATTGATAAAATGGTAACTCAGTAAGCAGGCACCGCGTACATATCCGTTCTCTAGGCTTGTTGGCTCTGACGTTCTTTAATTCAGCAAAGGAAATGCCAGTGCACTTTGCATGGTATAGGTCAAAGCATTTGGTACACATAAAACGCCTGTGGTTAGTCCGAACAGGTTTACTGCACTCTAGACACGGAGTAGATTTTGTACCCTTCTTGATGTTTGAGCTCTTTTACCGACTGATCTGGCCCGGGATTGGTTGAAATGTCTCCACCTTGTAATAATAGCTGACGTAAGGCACACGAGTTAGAATAGTACAAGCAACGAGAGACAGACCTTTTGGGCTTCCTGTGGACACAATATGAAAACATTTTCTTCAGTGACGAGAGCAGGCGATGTCGAAGAGTTACGAGTGATGTAAATGTTCCAAAACCATGGATAAGGACATTGCAGCAATAATACCGAAGAGTGTAACCAAAAAGGTTCAATGGCAAGTGAATAATTCGCTCGACTGCTTCGACTTCCGTAACCATTCTTTAAGGGCGTTGAAGGATAAAAAATCCATTGTTCTTTGGTCTTGTAATTTATGCAAAACTGCCTTTCAACTCTTGGGTTGTGAGGAGAACCAAAACGCAGAATATACCAATTTTTCTCATTCTGTATCGTAAAAACCACATTACTTGCAACACAAAGTTGATTTACGGTTGCTTATTGACCTTATTTGATTAGTGTAAACCTTCAAAAGTACATGGAAGTTTGTTTCACTCGATCTGGTATTCACTAATGCAAGTTCCTTATGTCATAAAACCACTTTCTTGGCTAGTTGAGCATCACGAAAACTGCGAGTGAGTTCAGTAAACTCTGAGCAAAGTACATCGACAACTCTACAAATATGCAGAAACAAGACCAGCAAGAAACATTACCATCAGAACTTGAGGTACAAGATGGTGAACAGTCAACAAGTGTTCAAAGTCTAACGAAACGACGGAGAATGTTTCTGATAGTGGCTTTGACATTGTTGGTCATCATTGCCATAGTAGCGATAGCTGTGCCGGTAGCTTTGGTCAAAAGCACTTCAGGTAACGACTGATCGTTTAACAGTAAAAATTTATGTACATTTGTACTTCTACTTCCTGTATAAATTTGGTCAAGCAGGCTACTGTTCCATCTTTTGTTGACCTCTCTTGAACGACTAACACTATGAACATGGAGTCTCCCTCCCCTTTTCACAGCTACAATAGCTAGCCAAGCATATAGAAATGATCGTGAATAAAGGTTGACTTACAGTGTTGCTCAAAATCCGTATTTGACTCAACTGTAACAAGATCTTCACTTAGAACTTGTTTAGTTGGCGTAACGCTACAATCTTTCACCATATGGATAACTCTGAATCAAGTTCCCCTTAAGGTGTTTCAAAGTAGTTGTTGACGCGCTACACCTCTCATTTTAAATTCGCGATTTAATGGACTTCTTCTCGTCGGATCAAAATATCCTTTGGACCAATTATCAAGCAAAGATTGATTTTTGAATGATAGTAATTTTAAGTCAATCTGTGATTTTACAGCAAAGATATTCAATGATCGTTTAAATCAGTCTTTCTAAAATATCTCCCGTTTACGATGAGCTTTTGAAAAACGATAACATAGGCCTAAAACTTCACATTCATGCACACATACTTATAGTAAAATCAGAGAGTTTAAACAGAGCGATTTCGAGTACTAGACGCAAACATTTTTTATGCGTATTTTGCGTCGCAAAAACTAAGGTATAGCTTGTCATGCAGAAAAGAAATACTCGGCGCTCAAACATATGCGCCAAAATACTGAAAACACGTTGCTATATTGTTGTTCTTTCTCTCTGGTAAATTGCACTGGTTTAAGTGTTCATTTGGCGGAGTTATGATTTTTCTTCTGATAGTATGTGGGATTCACTAGCTGCGACAATTTTAACTTTCAAGCGGCGTAAGAGATATCTCTTCCAGTTATCACTGTTTAGAGCCCAAAATCACGGATATACTTACTCAAAGTATCGTAAAACACGCTGCAGAAATTTATTAAATTTGATATGTAAAGCAACATTTTAAAATTTCACTTGAATACAGTGCTTCAAACGCGCCGGAGTAGAATCAAACCCGTGTGTACAAATGCATGACGATGGCGTGATGCTTGCTGATTATGTCACGCTACATTCCTTCGCACCCGTGTTACGATGCATTTGCATATAGTACCTTTACACTTCTTTCGATGCAATGCCTGCAACTAAAAGTTCGAGAAGTAAGAAAAACCGTAGACTTCCTGCACGTTTGGCAAGAGAAAAAAAAAATGGGGGAGCCGCAACTAATTTTTCCAATTTCGAGTTTTGTGTGATCCTTTCAGTATAGTTCCTAGTTCAAATAAAACCGCGGTATGCAAATGCGTCGTAACACGGGTGCGAAGAAATGTAGCGTGATATAATCAGCAAGCATCACGCCATCGTCATGCATTTGTACACACGGGTTTGATTCTACTCCGGCGCGTTTGAAGCACTGTATTCAAGTGAAATTTTAAAATGTTGCTTTACATATCAAATTTAATAAATTTCTGCAGCGTGTTTTATGATACTTTGAGTAAGTATATCCGTGATTTTGGGCTCTAAACAGTGATAACTGGAAGAGATATCTCTTACGCCGCTTGAAAGTTAAAATTGTCGCAGCTAGTGAATCCCACATACTATCAGAAGAAAAATCATAACTCCGCCAAATGAACACTTAAACCAGTGCAATTTACCAGAGAGAAAGAACAACAATATAGCAACGTGTTTTCAGTATTTTGGCGCATATGTTTGAGCGCCGAGTATTTCTTTTCTGCATGACAAGCTATACCTTAGTTTTTGCGACGCAAAATACGCATAAAAAATGTTTGCGTCTAGTACTCGAAATCGCTCTGTTTAAACTCTCTGATTTTACTATAAGTATGTGTGCATGAATGTGAAGTTTTAGGCCTATGTTATCGTTTTTCAAAAGCTCATCGTAAACGGGAGATATTTTAGAAAGACTGATTTAAACGATCATTGAATATCTTTGCTGTAAAATCACAGATTGACTTAAAATTACTATCATTCAAAACTTCAATCTTTGCTTGATAATTGGTCCAAAGGATATTTTGATCCGACGAGAAGAAGTCCATTAAATCGCGAATTTAAAATGAGAGGTGTAGCGCGTCAACAACTACTTTGAAACACCTTAACCAACCGCATAACATGCAGCTACAATGCGCTGCAAAATGTTCAAACTCTTGTTTTCTTATCCCTTGGGACGCCGAGAACAAAAGAGTTATCCCTCGTGCTACCATCTCAGTTCTAAATGATAACTGAATCAATTAAATAATCCACTTTCGATATATATTTGTTGAGTGATCATGCACAACGCAATTCAAGATGAGGTTCCGGGGAAATATAAGAATATATTAGGATTACTTGATTACTTCGTTGTTTCCCCGGAGCCTCGTCTTGAATTGCTTTGTCCGTGAACACTCGGCCAGAATATCGAAAGTGGGCTATTAATTGTGATGTCTCCTTTCAAGGTTGAATAACATTTTGTTATGCCCACATCCCATTTCAATATTGCTTTTTAAGGCAATATTTGGCCTAGTGATGGGGTCACATGTTTGATTGTTGGTTGTAAAGGCCCATGGAAAGAGTTGTGTGACAAGAACGAAACGAGTCAGGCTACACATGTAACATCATCTCCAGCCCAAAAAAATGACTTTCCAACTAATGAATTTGAATATTTTATTTGTCAGACTCGAAGCCACAAACTAATTCAACGACTAAGCCAGGTAAAGATATACACTACATTGCATGGAACTTCGTCTAGTGTCTTCTAAATAGAGCTGGTGTCCCCTTAAAAAAGGTTAACAATAGCGTTCACTCGGGCTGCGAGGAAGCCCCAGTAACAAAGCTTGCTTGCAAAGGCCTTCTGGGTAATTTTGCACACTACAATACATGGAACCTCCATTAAAGGGACACTATCGAAACTATACAAAGTGTCTTCTTAATATAGCTGGTGTCCCCTTAAAAGAGGTTAACAATAGCGTTCACTCGGGCTGCGAGGAAAGCCCGTGTTACTTAATATGGTAACAGTTGTTGCCCCGTCATTCGAGTGAAAACATGCTAACCAAGTCAGCCATCTTGATTTCTGGCCGAAAAAGGACTGGAAAGTAAAAAACAGGGTTCCCAAGTTTATTTTACCACAGGAAGCCCGAAAACGACACCAATTTCTTAAAGTCCCTATGAAGGTTACGAGATTATTTCTGATTTTGAATCTTGGTATATAGTACATTACTTATCCGAAAATTGTTTATCGATTGTCCTAATATTCTTCGAGAAATCACGCCCCAAAGTTCGCGATTTTGCTCCGCCCTTTCGACTTGACCGGTACTTGGAGGTCTGGGAACTAGTGACGTAAAACCAGGAACCGGTCAGTCCGAAGCTCGGAAGCGAAGCTTTTCTGTAAACAAACTTGCAATCTTAAATCCTTTTGTTCCTTATTTTTGGGAATCCAAGTAACGCATTTATTTTACAAAGAACTGCTATGGATGACATGAATTTATCAACTCTTGAGGACGATTACAGCGATAAGAGTGAAGAAAGTTTTTACGAGCCGATGTCCCCTAAATAGACCTCAAAAATCAGTTCAGATTGCGTCCGCAATAGATTAGGAAACCCTACGGTTTGGCCTTCCGTCCACACAAAAACGGCGCTTTTCTTTTTAAGAAGGTATTAAAACGGAGCAAAAAGATCCCTTTTCAAATCAATCTAGATTAGTGTGGACTTGTGGACATTTTGTTGGGACCCAGTATTGATCCTTGGGGCACTCCAGATAGAACAGGTTGTGGTTGGGAAGTCTCGCAAGTGTCTCGCTGGAAGCGATTGAATAATAGGTATAGTCCTTGAACCAAAGTAGGGATTGTGTCCCCTATATAGAGGGGCTCCCCTCTAAAACTAGAGGTTTAAATATATAGGATATATATATATGTACGAGTTTGTGTTTAAATCCATGGGTACAAGCAGTGCTTCAATCCTTGGATTGATCTTTTCTAGGTGAATGGAGCTCATGTACGGTAACCTGTGGCAACGGAACCAGAAAACGTACACGTGCGTGCAGCCTTTCATCGTGTAACGTTACTATGGAAACGTCACCTTGCCAACTGCCACCTTGTAAAGAGTCCGCAAGCTGGCAGCAGTGGGGTCAGTGGTCTCCATGTAGTAAGCCATGCGGAAAAGGAATGCAGTCCCGGAATAGAAACTGTAGCAATGAGAAAGAGTCAGGGAGTCTGTGTTATGGAGTCAAACGGGAAACTAGAAATTGTAATCTTGCAGTCTGTGAAAGTACGTATCCTACAATAATATTGCAGTAATTCGCAGTGTAAATTATTAACTCGTAATGTAAGGTATTATTAACTCGCATTCAAAGTAACATTTAGGTTACAGCAATTAATTGACTCCAAATAATGGTCAAAAATATTTGTACAATCGCGCATGTCCCCCTTAAAGCCACCATACATAAACGATTTTCACGCTGGGAATACAGCTGCGCGAATGACTGTCATTCACTTGTTTCCTCTCGACGGACGGACGGACGGACTGACGGACACACGTACGGACTGACGGACACGTACGGACGGAAGGACGGACGGACTGACTGACAGACAGACAGACACAAACAATGTTTTTTCCATTCTCTGAGCAGAGTGCCTGATTATTTAATTTTGCAGAAAAGGACTGTTCTGATTTGTTGCGCTCTGGCAAAACAGCTAACGGCATCTACAAAGTAGATCCCGATGGACGAGGGCTCTTCTCTGTCTACTGTGACATGACAACAGACGGTGGAGGCTGGACTGTATTCCAAAGAAGAAAGGATGGATCGGTAGACTTTTATCGGAACTGGACGGAATACAAAACTGGTTTTGGAAACCCGCTTGGCGAGTTTTGGCTTGGCAACGAAAAGATTCATCGGCTAACATCATCACGGAATATTACTTTACTTGTCTTAATTGGAGATTGGAATGGAAAAGTTTATCATGCAAAGTACCAAGTATTTCGAGTGGGCAGCGAGAAGATCAACTATACCCTAAAAGTTGATTCTTATTCTGGTAACGCTACCGACTCTATGGCTTATCATGACGGCATGATGTTCACAACCAAAGATCGCGATAATGATGAAGAGACAACCTCGAATTGTGCAATTGCTTATCATGGGGGTTGGTGGTATACATTTTGTGTCAAAGCCAACTTGAATGGCAAATATGTAGGGGATACTATTGACCAAAAAGGAATTGTTTGGTTTTCATTAACGGCGCCTGCTTTTAGATCTATGGAGACTTCTGAAATGATGCTACGACCAGGAATTACTGAGACTTAGCTTCACAACTCCTCTTCATAACTCCACTTCTTCAAAATGTAATCAGATCGTACGGGGGAAAACAAGACAAAACTGATCGCGGTAGTGAGCGCTATATAATGAATAAACTCTGTTTACAGACATTTAGGATGGTTGAAAAAGAGTAACTTGGAATATGGCTTGGATTTTTTGAAGCCAGGAACGAAAGAATTGGCTACGTTCAGACTGTGTGCAACTCGGAAGCCAAATGATGAGTTTCAGACGACTTCACTTCAAGAAATTTGCCTTGGCGTACATCCGCTCCCAGTTTGTCTAAATCAGTGTTAAGGTAGTTCCAAGGGTTTAACAAGCACATATCCACTCTGTATCTTTAGCATTTAGAATATGGTTGGAAAAGAGTCTGGAATGTGACTTGGATTTTCTGAACAGGAAGAAATTGGCCACGCACCGACTTTAAGCAACTCGGAAGCCAAATGATGGGTTTCGTTACTTTACTTTTTAACAAGCACATATCCACTCTGTATCTTTAGCATTTAGGCTATGGTTGGAAAAGAGTCTGGAATGTGACTTGGATTTTCTGAACAGGAAGAAATTGGCCACGCACCGATTTTATGCAACTCAGAAGCCAAATGATGGGTTTCGTTACTTTACTTTTTTCAAACATTTGCCTTGGAGTGCTCCTCCTAGTTTGTCTAAATCAGTTTGAAATGTTAGCAGTTAAGTTATTTTTACGTTGTGATGAGAAAAACAGCTCTGTATCATAATTTTTGATTTCTTTCGATCATGATTTTTGATTCCTTTTTTTAGAAGATCCTGTTTATGAGATGCTTTCATCTCGCCGATCATTTGGTTTTATTTTCACCGTTCAGCTTTTCTTGGTCGCTGATTGGAGGATCGTTCACATATTTATGGGTTTTTTTTAGCATTTTTGCACACCGATCCTGCCAGCCACCGTTTAGTTAGGAAATTTTGGGCTGATTTCAGTTTTTCATTTTAGTGTATTTCTTCATGTCATGTTAGTATTTCAACACTGATTGTGTAAATGAACTTACACAGATATATGATGTATTTCAACATTGCTTGTGTAAATGAACTTACACAGATATATGATGTTCTAATACATAATGACTAGTATAAACCTTTACACAATAGGCGAGTTTCAGCAGCTGTATTGTTTGTCAACAAATCTTTTCAATTCCAAACCTCCGAGTGTAAATTCCAGGGGCGGATTCAAGTTTTTCTTTAGGAGGGCGTGCACCATTTTAGAAATCGGAAACCTAGAGGGTCCAGAGGATATTTTGGAAAAATTACTTTACAGTTAATACAGAATGTACACTAATATACATTTGTGAAATAAAATCTAAAAATTGTGACTCATAGTGTTTCTAACAAGTATATATTTTGTTGAGAAACGTTTTTTTTTTTTTTTTGGTTGGTAAATATTAATTTTCCTGGGAAACATTCTAGAGCTCATTGACGAATTTTTGGGGGGATTTTGAAAAAGTTTGATTTGCTGGGAAAAGTTGATATCTTTATGGACATAATGTTTCCTGGCTGGCAACTTGTGTGGGTTAATATCTGGCTGGGTCTATAGAACAGATATAATTGTCCCAGCAGCTCGTTGGCTACTCCTTTGAGAAAACAAAACCAAATCACTTTAATCTAGATCAGTTTAGTTTATTTGGATTCCACCTATGTACTAATTAGATTATACAGTACCAGTATTTACTAATATTTTTACATACTATATACAAATAGTAATTTATGGATATTTGATGTAACTTTTGTCATCTTTGTCATGTAAATAATTTTTCAAGCGTGTAATAACACCATTTGTACACCTTCCCCGATGATGGGTCAACGATTGTAACCCAAAAGCTCGGAAAAAATTAAAGCAATTGCTGGGTTTCATCCATTCCTTTGGGAATTCAAAAGACAATAGAGTGGTAGCCATGTTGGATGAACAAACAAGTGACGCTAATGAGAAATCGTTTGTTGAAGTTCATCCAAGATGGCTGCCGTGACGTCACATGCAACCCAAGAATACGTAGACGAAGCAGTTAATATCATTTAAAGATGCCTCCTACGTACAGAGAAATTTTCAACTTTTGATCTGTTGTTATCAATTAAGTATTTTTTGGTGTCTATGTCCCATGTTATTGTGACAAATGCTAACTTATTGATCTTCTTCAGCGGACAATCAAAAAATTCACAGGTTCAATGAGCTTTTATCAGGAAATTCCAAAAGTCACAGTACAGAAATATAATTACCATAGCTGGAAAGAGCACATCAAAATGAGTAAAACTTTGAAGTTTGAATGAAGTAACTTTCAAACTCACGAAGATATGAATTTTCCAAAATCGAAATTTTGTATGAAAACATTCGCTGGTAGGCAAGACATGCCTACCAGCAAAGGTTTTCTTACAAATTCACACTTTTCAAAAATTCATATTCTCGCGAATTTTGGATTGAATTCCTTCAAACTTCGCTGTCTTGCTAATTTTAACATGCTCTTTCCAGTTATGGTAATTATTTTTCTGTTTTACGAATTTAAAAATACCTGATAAAAGCTCATTGTAACCAGAGCTGCACCAATTACACTTGCATAAACCACAAGCAGTTTAATCCAGTACCAGTCAACCGACTGTACCTGCAATTTTGACATGTTTGCTGTGACTACCTACAACTGAAGACATTGTGCTAACTATTGCACTGCTCTAAAAAGGCAACATGGACTTTCTAAGGGTTTTAGTTTTTTGTAGTATTTTTGTTCATAGGTCAAGTTCAGTTTTTCATAAAAAAACGGGAAGACTAAAGAACCATCCATTACCTGCTCATGGGTAAGTCAATGTTGGTCAGTAATTACACAAAATAGTTGGCAGATAGGTGTGAAGGTGACAGAAAATGATATCCTTGACTTAAAAACTAACTGATGAAGGGAGTGAGAAAGAGACAGTAAACATTCAAAGGGACTCAGTTCCGCTCGGAGAAAGAATGTGTCCGATCCGAGCAGAGATTCGGGCTCTTTCTTGTTGTTGCAGAGTGCCTGAGGCATGAACAACAATAAAACATTTCACAAAAACAAAGAACTTGAAATAAAACAATACCCTGTAATACAAAGAACTCAAACCAGAAAACAATACACTTTGTAATACCAAGAAAAACCGGCGAAACTCGATGAGATTTTTCCGGCTTTTTGGAGTTCTGGTCCGACATGGTCCAAGACAACTCTAAGTTCGACATACAATCCGAGAACGTGTCTTAGTATTCTGGTTGTAAAAGTCAAATTACCTTGATAATTTGTTGTATGTCAGTAAATGTTTGTATTTGTCAGCATATGTAAACTAAGATACTCTTAAAAACTACTTTGTTACATTCCCTGTCGACATATTTTTAAGTATCATTGATTTTCTGTTCATTGTTCCGTAGATCGATGAAGCCACATGATTGACATATTTTGACATATTTTCACGTGTTATTGATTTTCTTTTCATTGTTCCATAGATCGATATGAAGACACAACATGATTGACATATTTTGACATATTTTTACGTATCATTGATTCCGTAGATCGATGAAGACACAACATGATTTCGGGGCGCCCATGGCGGTACCAATCAGCGTTACGACAGTGGTTAACAGTCTCAACACTAAAGTTTTGCAACGTCGACCATTACATATGGTTGTAATTGGAGGTTCAAATACCGCTGGGGGAGGAGTTGACAATGAGAGAAATCTTCATTACAATATCTTCACCAATTGGTGGAATCAAAAAGTTTATCCAATCTTAGGATCGCATCTAACTGCACATAAAATAGCTATTGGAGGAACTGGGAGTGACTTTTTCTCATTTTGTTTCCAGAATTTTTTACCGGCCGAGCAGCCAGATATTGTTATAATAGAGCTGTCTCTAAATGACTACGGGTACTTGTATGGTAAAGCAGCTCAACCAATGGAGCTTCTTACTCGCAGACTTCTGTCTTTACCGTCAAATCCCTTGGTCATGTACGTTCATTTTGTCGATAGAGGTCTTTACAAAGACAAGATCACTAACACAGAATGTAATAATATGGAAGACCTCGGCTTTGATAAGCTAGCACAGCATTATGGGATACCGTCGTTTAGTTGGCGAGAGTTTTTATGTCCGCTGACCAGTACAGGAAAGCGTCAAGCGATAAACACAGGAAAAGGTATGTTTAACGATGACGGTTCGCACGTGAGCTACAGAGCACATAATGAAGTGACTTCCAAAATGGTCCAATTCTTCACTGCTCAAGTCTTTCCAAGATGGGCCGCGTCCTACGGCCGGAGATCCTCGGTCAAGAAGAAGGACTACTTAGCAAATCTTCCTGCCTCACTATTCACCGATCAATCCATCTCAGACTCTGAACTAGCAAGTTCCATGTGTTTATCTTTTCTAACACCAGACTGGAACATCCCTCTAAAACAAACCTTATCCGTTAATATCACGCAGTCGAAAGACTTTCATTATGTCTCACCTAAGGAATACAAAAAAGAAGCCGACCATCCAAAATTCCGAACTGATGCTTACGGTAGTTGGGCGGCTAGAATCAAAGGTGCTCTGCTTAAGATGGAGTTCTTCATACCCGATGGCTCTCCGAAGTCTGTAGTATTGATTTACAGGAGTAAAGATAACGTTGGTAACAAAGCTTCAGCAAAAGTTTGGCTGGACGAGGACGAAGCTATCACAGTATACAGCAATAAATGCGGTCATCATATGTATCAAACACGATTACAGCCCATAGCAACAGAGGTATCCCCTGGTTACCATACTATTAACGTTCAATCCAACGGTCATGGATGGTTTGAGGTCAGCGGTCTTGTAGTTGGGTATCCTGGTTACCAAGACTACAAGGGATATCGACCTTTTAATGTGAAAGCAAAAGTATGGAGTTACGAGAACTTTAAAAAGTTACAATGTTGATATTACGAATATTGTGAATACTGACCAAAGACTATATCTTTTAACATTTCTTGGGAAGAGTGCAACGGGTCAAACTAATCAAATGTACTCTTGACGACGTAGGACAGAAAAACTTTGCCATGCGCGAAAACTGAGTGCACGGTAACCAATTTTCAAAATTTTCGCGGTTTGAGCTTTCAGTTTTAGTTTTGTTGTTGTTGTTGTTGTTGTTGTTTTTGCTGCACCCCCCTGAACAAAATCCTGGATCCACTCCTGCACAGAAAATCTAAAAAGTTTCAATAACCTAATAGAATAAAATTAACAGTTTAAATTTTAGCTTCTTTATTCATTTCTTCTATGCGTTAAAATGTATTTTACTGATAATTTCTCTAAATGAACGATGCGCGGTAACTTTTTTTATTCGACGCTTTCAACCTTTAAAGTACAGACTATTGAGTTTAGACTCTAAAAGTAAGACGAAAAGTCTAATGCTGTACAGTCGGGCAGATCTAGGTACGAAAATGTCAAGATTATATAGTTGAAAACAGACAGCACAAAGTTGAGAGCAAGATTTGGGCTCAAGTCTAAAAATTTATTCATTTGTTCATTTTTCAATTACTAATTTATTCATTTAATTCATTTAATTCATTTATTCATTTATTCATTTATTCATTTATTCATTTATTCATTTATTCATTTATTCATTTATTCATTTATTCATTTATTCATTTATTCATTTATTCATTTATTCATTTATTTATTTATTCATTCATTCAGTTATTCATTTATACATGTATTCATTTACTTTTTCATTTAGTCGAAACCGCGTTAAGCAAAATGTACACTATTCATATTTTTACAATGTAAATCGTTCTCGCTTGGGCTTCCTTTGGTCAATACTCGGGCGCACTTATCCGGCTCGTCTCTAGAGTAATTAGAGACCTTAAGCAACGAAGACGGCAACGAGGACGACGACGGCATAAGACAATGGTCCTTAATTACAAAATACAATAAACGCACGTGCAAATGAGCAGAGCTGTAAGGAAATCAACCGTATTCTGCAAAACTACAACGTGAAAAATCCAGATTTCACGCTCTGTAGAGAACGGGAACTTGAGGACGCAAACCAGTTTATTTTCCGTTCGCCCAGAAACTCTGTCTTTCATTTTCTTTCATTCCAAAACTCTGGTCTGAATGGCAATTCAAATTAAATAAGCGAAAAAAATTGCAGTAAATATTGCGCTTGAATACGTTTTGATGTCCCGTTTTCCTTGCCGTCGTCGTCGTGGTTGCTTAAGGTCCCTATTCTTCCTCACTACGACGAATTGACCAAGCCCAGTAAGAAAGAAAAAACGCGCTTGTTGGACAACGATATTGAGCCAGCCAAGTGTCGAACGCGCATTTGTATAAATATTTCATCTTCCTGTTCCAAAAAAAGCAAACATGCAGTTTATAGATTATTTTTCAACTGGGGCTGAACTGGAATTGAGTTTTTGCTCGGGTCGACAAGCATGCTCAAGAAACTGTTTATAGCTCCAAACCCAGTATTCTAGATTTATCGGTCTGTAGCTATAATAACCAGGAAAGTAACTTGAATAACCAATCACGAAACCACTTACAACATTGTCTCCAATATCTGATACAATACTAAGGCTATGGTAACCAGGCCTGACGTTCGTTGCTATTGGATACAGATAAGTAAGTTTCCATAGCGACCCCCCACATTTCTTAACAAACATTGTTGTAGCGTTTTTATCGTCCAATAGCATTCTAATGTGAACATCTTTGGTTTTCACGAGACGAAAAATCACAGCAACTGATCCATTCGTTACGTTTGTAGGAATGTGAAATTGGAATTTTAGAAAATATTCTGTTGTATTTGGTTTTGCTACCCATCCAGCGAAGGCATCAGTACGATGTTTCGTGTGGTTTATCAAAAGACGGTCCGATTCCTCGGGTGTGAGGTATCTAAAACCACGTGACTCCGTCAAGTTTGCATCCAGTGTTTGCTTTAGAGGGATTTTCCAGTTGGTTGTTAAGTGGGACCAACACATTGCGTTGGACAGTTGATCATCACTGATGGACGGGTCGCTGAATGACGGTTTTACCAGTGAAGGCGTACTATCCAGGTTGTTCTCTAACTTAGTGGTGCTGTCTGGATCCTCATTCAATACGTCCTTGAAATAATCAATGATCATCGATGCAATTTTTTCGTGTGATTTACACCCCACGTGGATTTTGTCGCTAGCAAACACACCAGGAATAAAATAAAGTTTTCGCCTTTTAGAACTGGACAGCGGGCATGCAAGATCCTTAATGCTAAAAGATGGTACCCCATAATGCTTTGCTAACTCGTCAAAGCCAAGATCTTGCATATTTAGGCAATCTACATTTGTATAGATTTCAGTAAAGGGAACAAAAACTGGAAGAATAAAATGTACATACATGACCAAGGGTCTTGATGGCAGTAGCAAAAGTCTACGAGTAAGAAGCTCCATTGGTTGAGCTGCTTTACCATATTTATACCCAAAGTCATTGACTGAGGTTTCAACTAACACAATGTCAGGTTGTCGAGCTGGCAAAACGTTTTGAAGGCAAAATAAAAAGAAATCACTTCCAGTGCCTCCAATAGAAGTTTTAACAACTGTCAAGTTAGAAGCAGTAGCATTATTCCACCAATCAGCGATTTGGTTGTAATATAGTTGTCTAGGATCGTCAATTCCTCCTCCAGCAGAGTTAGATCCCCCGATAACAACCATGGTCAATGGACGTCCTTGGCGGACCTTCAAGAGAAGGTTGTCGAGGGCATAAGACCGTTTGTCATGGAAAGTGGTGGCATTTTCATACCAAAAAATCGAACTGAAATAGAAATAAGTAAAATGAAAAGATTGAATAGGCCACGTTCGAGATCTCGAGAGGCTAGCATGATAGCGAGGCTCACAGGAGTATTCTGACGAAATAACCACTAGCAGAAACAGAATAAGTGTATACGATATTGGAAATTATTTAGAAATTAGTATAGAAACTAGTTTTCTGACCTAAAATCACAAATAATGTGTCATTGGATCGAAAGGTCATTAATTAATAATTCGAATAAAAAGCGACACATTATTCGTGATTGTAGGTCAGAAAACTAGTTTCTATACTAATTTCTAAATAATTTCCAATATCGTATACACTTATTCTTATTCTTCTAGGTGGTTATTTCGGCAGTTTACTCCTGTGATCCTCGCTATCATGCTAGGGATGTCGACATCAGTTCGGCTGTGAACACAATCTGACGGTACTACTGTACTCCAACCAAGGCCACCCAAGCAAATTTTCAGGCAAACTTTTTTAATATATATTGCTGGCTTTCAATTGACGTCACGGCGGCCATCTTGGTTGAACTTCAACAAAAGATTTCTCATTAGTGTCTCTTGTTCGTTCAACCAACATGGCTGCCACTCTTTCATATTTTGACTCTCAAGGGAATGATTGAAAACCAGCAATACGATACACTTTTGACGCTTAACATTAAATTTGTGCCGGGCGAATTTCTACTACAGTTTAAGATGCTTCTTGTTCAACCTCGATGTATTTCATTACATACAAAGTAAATTTTAAAGTGGTACTTCGATGACAATAAATCGTATAGTAACTTGAAACTTAGTAAAACCTATCTGTACGACTTCCAATAATCACCAAATCGACATTTTCTTTATATTCATACGAGACTAATAGAAATTGAGTCAAGTATTTTAGCAGTTATGTAGTGAGTAAATGATGTCATTTACTCAACCCTACTGTTCTTTTAGACTTAATATCAAAGTTTATCTTTGATAATGAACTTGAAATGCAGGTTTTTGGGCAGAGGGAAGCTATTTATTTAACTACATTCATCTTCAGATAGAAATAATCAGTTTTCAATTTTCATCGATTTTCATCCAAGTGGGCCTTTAAGCGAAATATTAAACGTTTGTACATGTTGAGATTTTTTATATACTTGATCGTGAGTGGAAAATTTGCTTGATCGGGTGGCCTTGGTTGGAGTACTCGCACTGCAAAGTATTGAAATGTGACGCTTTTACGCCTCACGTCACCTATTAGTTATGGTTTTCCATCACATTATTTAAAACATGGTCAGGGAGTGCAGATCCCGCCTATTAACGGTTTTATTGATATTAAGTTGTAATGTCCCTTATACAATGCAAATGGCGATTCTGATTGTGTCACTGGATAAAAATGCCTCGTTTAAACTTTGGTCGTAAATACGAGACATTTTCCACTGTTACAGAATCAAAATCGCCATTTGTGTCGGTCGAGCAATTTCAGTGACGTCCGACTAAATGCTAATTTCGAAACAAGATCGATCGCAATATTTAACGATAACGGTTGTAAAACAGAGATCAGAAGATTCTTTGATGTCCTCCGATATTCTTTTTTCCGATTATTTGTTTACCTTTTTCTAGTTCTTTCCAGTTTGTTGATCAGCGAATTCATTGTTCCACAATTCATGATGACAAGACCAAAGAGAATGACGAAACTTTCAAAAGAAAGCATCATCAGAGATCAAGTTGACAGTCAGAACTGTGACGAACTTTATACTTTGATATAACTTTTGTTGCAGCTTTTCCACCAGTTGTATATGTCACTCTAGATTAATTCAACCACGCCCCCCACCTGTTAAGAAACTTTATCTTAAGTGGAAGTTAAAAGATGCAGTGTTAGAACAGAAATCCCACCGAGGATACGTATATGCCACTCTAAATTAATCCAACCACGCCCCCACCTGTTAAGAAACTTTATTTTAAGTGGAAGTTAAAAGATGCAGTGTTAGAACAGCAAAACCCACCGAGGATACGTATATGTCACTCTAAATTAATCCAACCACGCCCCCAACCTGTTAAGAAACTTTATCTTAAGTGGAAGTTGAAAATTCAAGGAGATACGAATTTTCAAAAATCGAAATTTGTTTGTATCTCTTGCATAACTGTAAGTATTTTCATACAAAATTTCGATTTTTGAAAATTCGTATCTCCTTGAATTTTCAACTGATATCCTTCAAACTTCACAGTTTTACTGATTTTGATATGCTCTTTCCAGCTATGGTAATTGTTTTTAAGTTTGGGAACTTCTGGAATTACATGAAAAAGCCGTTAGTATGAAATGACTGTAGCAATTCACAAAATACGTCATTTACACGTATAAGATTGCAGAATACGTCTTGGTAACAGTCATATTCGAATTCAGTATGAAAAATCGGTTTAGAATAGTTATGTTACCAGCCTCTACCCCAAAATGCCTCCAGGTATCGGATTTTTCGAAAATGCGCCTTGTCTAAATAGAAATAATTTGAGAAACTTGAAGAAACAATACGTCGTAGAACTATGGAATTCTTTAATGTACGAATTTTCGACTAGCCAATACTAGTCTTCATCAGGCGTAAAAGGATTACAATTGGAATCGGTAAATGTATATATAAGATATAGATATAGGAAGTGACGTAACAGGAAATAGATATACAAGTTTACAAATGTGGTAAATAGACGGAAATTGCAGTAAAGATAAGAAATGGTAATACTTATAACAGCATATGTATAAAATGAATGGAAATAAAACTAAAACGTCTCGTCGCGTTTATTAAGGCCATTGGGTTCTAGAGTATTAGCTAGATTTATATAGTGAGCTTCTTTAGCTTTGCGAATGGCATCACGGGAAGAGCAGATTTGTTCAATAGGGATTAATAGAATGTTAGAGGCAGTATGATTAGCGCTGTTTAAGAAATGATCAGAAACAGTGGTGGGGGCCGATTTAATATTAGTTTTGTCAACAGGTCTTCTGTGTTCGTTAAATCTGTCTTTGAGTCGTCGTTTAGTTTCACCGATGTACTGTTTATTACAAAGAGTGCATTGGATCATGTAAATAACGTTTTTGAATTACAGGTTATATGAGAATTAATAGTACGGGTTAAACCAGTAGAGGAGAACGTTATTTCTTTAGTACCGTGAGCAATGAAATTACAAGTGAGGCAGCGATTAGAGTCACAACGAAAGATACCTCGTGGAGTAGTGTTAGTATTATTAGAAGAGGAGAGTTCCGGAAGTTTGGCTGTAACCAAAAGGTCTCGCAGATTAGGAGAGCGCCGAAAAGCAACAACAGGAAGTTCTGGAAAAACTTCCTTACAGCGATTAGAAGAGTGGAGTATGTTGAAATGTTTCTTGATGATAGATGAAATGGATGGTAACATGGGATTATAAGTTAGAGTGAATGGGATGCGGTTAGTAGATGATTTGGGCTTGGGTTGTAAAGCAACATGTCGAGGTATATCGGCAGCTCTGTTAATTTGGTTTTTAAAATTAAGTGAATAGCCACGTTTGAGAAGATATGAAATTAATTCAGAAGAGCGAATTTTGAAAGATTGATCAGTGGAGCAAATACGTCTAAGACGTAATGCAAGACTGTATGGGATGGCCATTTTTGTATGAGATGGGTGACATGATGAGAAAAGAAGATGCTGATGCTTGTCGGTGGATTTAGAATAAAGGTCAGTTTCAATAGAACCGTTAGCAATAGAAACGTTAACATCTAGAAAAGGAACGTTAGTGGAAGAGTGAGCGTAGGTAAATTTGATGGTTGGGTGAATGTTGTTAAGATAATCAATAAACAAATAAATAAACAAATAAATAAATAAATAAATAAATAAATAAATAAATAAATAAATAAATAAATAAATAAATAAATAAATAAATAAATAAATAAATAAATAAATAAATAAATAAATAAATAAATAAATAAATAAATAATAAAATAAATAAATAAATAAATAAATAAATAAATAGAGAATGCGTCTCGTTCCAGTCCTAAAACGTCTAGCTGATCTTAACTCCCCAACTGACCGCTGGACCAATCTGAGCATATCTCAATATGTATCTAAATAATAAATAACGATATGCGTCTCGTTCCAGTCCCAAAGTGTCAGATCTTAAACTCTCTGATACTTGATACTGGTGGACCAATCCTAACTAAAGTTAATCAAAGAGATTCCAAAAGTCGTAACAGTTTTTACTGTTAACTTGATGAGCGATGTTTTATTTTAAAAGTTTCTTGATTCTTTTTGGCCTTATCATCAAGAATTGTGGAACAATAAATTCGCTGATGAACAAACAGGAAAACATTAGAAAAAGGTAAAAAGGCAAAAAACACGGAGTTCACAGAATCTTGTGATCCCTGTTTTACAACCACTATCGTTGAAGTATGACTCACGATTTAATGATACGTAGTGGTTTCCATTATATTCCAAACATGGTCAGGGAGTCCAGAACCCACCTATTAACTGTTTTATTGATAAGTTGAAATGTCAAATCTAATTTGATTTTTCACAACCGTTATCTTTGAAGTGCGACCCATGAAGCTCGAAATCAGCACAGTTTTGACCGACATCACTCAACTGAATTGATCCGATACAAATGGCGATTTTGACTCTGAAAAATGTCTCGTATGAACGTTTACATGACGCATTTTTCTCTGCTACAGAATCCGAATCGCCATTTCTATTGTTCGAGTAATTTGATTGACGCCTGACTGAATGTTAGTTTTGAAACAAAGACACCAAGCAGGTGACCCGTCTGTATAAAAGCGTCACATTTCAACATTTACAGTGCGACAATTCCACCCCAGGCCACCCGCATACGTAAATTATCCAATCACAATCGAGTATATAAACAATAGAATCTCTACAAATTTTGAAATTCGCTTAAATATACAGAATTTGCTTTGTTTGTGTACTCTTGAATTAAATTGACATTGAACAAGAAGCATACAAGAAACATCTTAGACTGCAGGAACTCGCAACAAATCTGTTGTTGAGCAAAAACGTTTGTATCGCGACCGACAGCTTTAAACATTCAGTTATAGATTTTAGGTTTTTCTTATCTGCCCATCATATCAAGGGGGATGCTAGTCCAGTCCCAGACTCTCTTTCTTGCCGCTCCAGGACTCGCGGAGAAAGAGAGTCCAGTATAACTTGCATGCGCATGTGCAAAATGAGCCAATCAATTAATTAATTAGTATTTTGCGAGTTTGCAATATGCAAATGTCAGTGTTTGGTAGCAGTGGTAGTGATGCGTATCGAAAAATTCACAAATACGTCTTTCACAACTGTCCATCCGTAAATGCCCTGTAACTGCTCAAACTTTGGTAAAAGATTATAGTTGGTTTTTCCAAGTGCATAGCTCACTGAATCAACAAATGGCTTTCCGAAATGAGACTGATATCGTGTATACAAAACACTTTCTTCTTCAGCCATCTTGAATCATTAGATGACTTTAGGATTTGTAACCACGCGATCACCACATGAATGTGGTGATCGCGTGGTCACTAAACTGACATGCGCATGCAAGTTATACTGGACTCTCTTTCTCCGCGAGTCCTTGAGCATGAGCGGCAAGAAAGAGAGTCTGGGACTGGACTAGGGGGATGCAAATGCCCTCGATCCACGTTTGCCATCCCGCCTTGCGGTCCCTTATGGGCATTTACATAAGTCCTGCCCTTCACATGATTGGCGGATCAGAAAAACCCAAAATCCAATTGAAAGTTTGAATTCGTTGTTGGTCGCGATACAAGCGTTTTCGTAGTAAGCACCAAAATCTGCATTGAAAATTTGCCTGACAATTTGTGGTGGTCTTGGTTTGAGAAGTCGCACTGTAAGAATGTGTTTTAGCGTTTCAGTCTTTTATCTTCTTTTAATTTCAATTTCAGTTCGATTTTTTGGTTTGAAAATGCCACCACATTTCCTGACAAACGGTCTTATGCCCTCGACAACCTTCTCTTGAAGGTCCGCCAAGGGCGTCCATTGACCATGGTTGTTATTGGAGGATCCAACTCTGCTGGTGAAGGAATTGACAATCCTAGACAACTATATTACAACCAAATCGCTGATTGGTGGAATAATGCTACAGGCTCTAAATTGACAGTTGTTAAAACTTCTATCGGAGGCACTGGAAGTGATTTCTTTTTATTTTGTCTTCAAAACGTTTTGCCAGCTCGACAACCTGACATTGTGTTAGTTGAAACCTCAGTTAATGACTTTGGATATGAATATGGTAAAGCAGCTCAACCAATGGAGCTTCTTACTCGTAGACTTTTGTTACTGCCATCAAGACCTTTGGTCATGTATGTACATTTTATCAATCCGGTTTTTGTTCCCGGCTTTACCCAAATTTATGCAAATGTAGATTGCTTAAATATGCAAGATCTTGGCTTTGACGAGTTAGCAAAGCATTATGGGGTACCATCTTTTAGCATTAAGGATCTTGCATGCCCCCTATCCAGTTCTAAAAGGCGAAAACTTTATTTTATTCCTGGTGTGTTTGCTAGCGACAAAATCCACGTGGGTTATAAATCACACGAAAAAATTGCATCGATGATCATTGATTATTTCAAGGACGTATTGAATGAGGATCCAGACAGCACCACTAAGTTAGAGAACAACCTGGATTGTACGCCTTCACTGGTAAAACCGTTATTCAGCGACCCGTCCATCAGTGATGATCAACTGTCCAACGCCATGTGTTGGTCCCACTTAACACCCAACTGGAAAATCCCTCTGAAACAAACACTGGATGCCATAGTGACCGAGTCACGTGGTTTTAGATACCTTACTCCCGAGGAATCAGGGCGTCTTTCAATATGGCAGCCAACCCATCGTACTGATGCGTACGCAGGATGGATAGCAACACCACAAGAGAAAATATATTTTCTAAGATTCCAATTTCACATTCCTAATAACGTAACGAGTGGATCTGTTGCTGTGATTTTTCGTCTCGTGAAAACAAAAGACGTCAACATTAGAATGCTATTGGACGATAAAAACGCTACAACAATGTTTGTTAAGAAATGTGGGGGGTCGCTATGGAAACTTACTTATCTGCATCCAATAGCAACGAACGTCAGGCCTGGTTACCATAGCCTTAGTATTGTATCAGATATTGGGGACAATATTGTAAGTGGTTTCGTGATTGGTTATTCAAGTTATTTTCCTGGTTACTATAGTTACAGACCGATCAATCTAGAATACTGGGTTTGGAGCTATAAACAGGTTCTTGAGCATGCTTGTCGACCCGAGCAACTCAATTCCAATTCAGCACCAGTGGAAAAGTAATTGTTACTGCAGAGGTTTCCTTTTTATCTTTTCTTTTCTTTTCTTTTTTCATTAGGAAAACAAAATTGCACAAATTTGTACTAAATCCTTTTGTTTATCATCTCACAAAGACTAATTTTTTGGGGAAACGGAAAGATTGAGAAAAATGTAAACAGCGGTATAGTTAATAATGTCGGTATCCCTTGTAATGCTAGCAGGAAAAATATATATAATCTTACCCAAGAGAACTGAAGCGTTTGCCATCTCCCCTTTGAGAGGGGAAGTTGTTGTCTCTTTATCGGTATTCCTCTATAGCATTTCGTCTTCATAGTGTATTTCTCGCTTCATTACATTCTCAGTTTCTTTAATTTCCCTTCTATGGTAAAGTTTCTTCTCGAATTTCCTTTTCCTTTCACGTTCTTTTTCTTTCACGATTTGACTACTATTTTGGGAGCGCAGTTTATCATAAGAGCGAAAATTAGATCAGTGGAAGCAGGAATTTCAATTGTATTCTCAAAGTCTTTCAAAAGTTCATAGCAATATATAATGCGGTATTTATTCTATTATCTAATAACACAGGTAACCCAGGCTAATTACTTGTAAAGAGACATGTGTAATAAATATGGCTTCTCCTCAGCTATACAATTTACCTCTGAAATTGTGGAAATAAAGCTTAGAATTTAAGAAAACAAGTTTACTTACCATCTCGTCTTGACATTTGTCGATTTTGTGCGTTTTTAAGTCATTTTAGGTACCCCCTCCAGTTCCCCTACGTAAAAAATTCCAAGGTTGGTCACTTCGCTGAAGATTTTCCCCAAGTCACTCTACTTCAACTCGATTTTTTCGTCCAAAAACGAGGTTTCCTCCAGTTTCAAACACACTAGGCCAAAGAAGAATGTTTAACGATTCCTACAATGTAAGTCATTGCTAAATAACCTCTCTGGAACTGCTTGAAATCGGCCGTTAAATTTCAATAATCAGCCTCCTGGAATGCCGTCTACAGAAAACCTGGACGGAAACAAGGTCGTTACTCCACAGGAAACCCAAAAGCAAACATGATCTCGAAGCTGATTGGTCGAATTTCGCACTCCCCCATATTTAGAAATTTGAATTCCCTCTTTACTTGTTGAAATTCGACCAATCAGCTTCGAGATCATGTTTGCTTTTGGGTTTCCTGTGGAGTAACGACCTTGTTTCCGTCCAGGTTTTCTGTAGACGGCATTCCAGGAGGCTGATTATTGAAATTTAACGGCCGATTTCAAGCAGTTCCAGAGAGGTTATTTAGCAATGACTTACATTGTAGGAATCGTTAAACATTCTTCTTTGGCCTAGTGTGTTTGAAACTGGAGGAAACCTCGTTTTTGGACGAAAATATCGAGTTGAAGTAGAGTGACTTGGGGAAAATCTTCAGCGAAGTGACCAACCTTGGAATTTTTTACGTAGGGGAACTGGAGGGGGTACCTAAAATGACTTAAAAACGCACAAAATCGACAAATGTCAAGACGAGATGGTAAGTAAACTTGTTTTCTTAAATTCTAAGCTTTATTTCCACAATTTCAGAGGTAAATTGTATAGCTTGAGGAGAAGCCATATTTATTACACATGTCTCTTTACAAGTAATTAGCCTGGGTTACCTGTGCTAATAATCGCCAAATAGCTCCAATAAACGCCAGGCCTATGCAATCCACTTCCACAAAAATGTTCTTGTAGAAAGAATATGAAGGGATCGAAAATGTGTAGACTGTTCATAAAGATTCTTTGGCTTTTTCTTGTTACTTTCTTTTATTTGAATTGCAAAATACGGACCTAAAGTGAAATGATGAAATTAAGGTTGACCTTCTACGCCTACCTCTAATAAACGCCCCCAGCCCCTTGAGCTCTTTTTAAATAGATGTGTCTGTTAGAATAAATACAGTATATGTTTCTTTGTTTGTTTAATGTGGGCTGGAATGAGTTACCTTAAAGTGCCTATGTGGAAACGAAATTTGTTTTTGCGTTTTTTATAATTTTTTTAATTAACGTTTTTTATTTTTGTTGTTGTTGTTGTTGTTGTCATTTTCATTTTTCACTTTGAATTAAGAGGAATTAAGCATTTTCAGTTTTAAGCATGTTGTAAGCAATGAGCACAGAGTTTTTCATTTAGCTTATGTCTTATAGCTTCTTTTTTGTACTTATTCTCAACATTCACGTCTCTCAAAACTTTGTTTTGGCGATAAATTCAGCCAAGTCTGGTGTTTAAAAGATTTGGATTTGACTTCATCATAGAGTTATTGTCACTATCGATGCTTTCTTTGACACCATCTGCACTTGCACGCTCCTACGCTCAGCAGCAGCAGCACACACTTCCACATTATTTCTTGAAGTAAATATTGTTGTCGTAGCACACAAGGTTGGCTTCGCCGACACTCCAAACATTTTCCTAAGTCTTTGCAGGATTCTGTTGATGATTCTCAGATATCCCAGACGAAAATGGCGAATTCTCACACTGTACACGATAAAATTCATGGAAGAGTTGGAGAGGTAGAGAGTTCGGATCCAAGTGAAGTTTTCTGCCACTGCATCGACGTCATCATTTGAGAAGCTATATGCTATTATTGGAATCCAGCATAGCGCGAACAGTACGATGACTATTCCAATGGTTCCAGAAACTCGTCTTTGCATGGTTCTTTCGCGTGCAGAAGCCAATGTCTCCATTACTGGTTTAGGTTTCTTCAGTCTGCAGACTTTGTACAAGATACAGCCATATGAACAGATAATGATGGCAAAGGCCAAAACTATCAGAGATAACGACCACGAGTCGTAGGAGGCAATCTGAGCATTGAAAATACTATTCAAAGCAGCTGCTGACCAACAAATACACAGCGACACTTTCAACAGCCATTTTTTCATCAGTGCAGGATGTTGGTGAGGCTTTATGGTGCAAAGTACTCTGTCAATGCTAATGGCTGCCAAGTGTAGTGCAGAACAAGTAGCGGAGAATGAAGCTACTCCTATGTAGCCTGCTTCCAGTTCCAAAATGTTTTTCTTGGCAAACGTTTTAAGAGACATCAAGACGACAAGCAATGGCTGTGCAATCACGGTCACAAACAGATCAGCAACTGCTAAACTGAGAAGAAGGAAGTTGGATACTTTTCGGCGCAGTTGAGGTGTGGTCATTACAGCAAAGATAACCAGTAGATTTCCAAATGTTCCCACTAGAACAAGAAGAGAATTGATGACAATAAGCACTGTTCCTTGTGTGAAGACCATCGTACAAGGATTATGTACTTTATTATTATGCTTTTGGCAAACACCTCTTGAGATCTTGAGGATTCAGTACGTTTTTTACTGGTCTCCCTGAATCAGAATAAGCTTCTGTTGTTCGAAGTTGACTTCTAAAAGCAAGATGTTAGTTCATCTATCTTTATTGTCTTATCCATATAAGTTGTAACTAGAAACTGACAGTGAGACAACGGCTGTAGAATACCGATTGGTAAGGTTTCAGGTTCCTTTTGGAGCCGCAACTTCCCTCCGTCTTGGAAAAGCAAACTGAAAGATCTTGAATTACTTTTGTTACGTGAATACAAACACACACAAAAAGGACAGTTTCCTGAATATAAATAAACTTTCTTAAAATGATGAATCTCGATTTTTTTTCGGATAGCAAAGTTTTTTCTAGGGAACAAAAGTTTGAGAGTGATTTTTTATGGTCATTTATGTCTCGGAAAAAGTAATCATTAATAATTATAATTAATTATAATTAATAGTTAATCATATTTGTTTTAGGAATACATACTCATTTTACTCAAAAGAATAAGAAATCATAGGAAACTGCATTTCCCTAGATATTTCCTATCATAGGTAAATGAAAAGGATAGTAAATATGTAGGAAAATACAATTTCCAATGGTAGGGAAATCTAGGGAATAGTCTAGGAAAATGAATTTTCCTATACATATTTTGTCCACGTTCCTATCATAGAAAAAAAACACAATAATTTCCCAGATATTTTCTATCATAGGAAACGGGCCAAAATTCAGTGTTATTACCATATTGTTTTAAATGATATGCCACATTAAGAGGAAAAAGATAATCACTGGAATACAGCTGATATATGGATTTGTATTGTATTGTATTGTATTTGTGAGTTTTTAAATTGTATGCAGAGTATATCGAATGTAGGGGTGCGAATGAGTCTTGGAGATATTAGCAGAAATGCTACTCTGAAAATCCGAGGATAAATAAAGAATATTTATTTATTTTATTTTATATTTGTATAATTAAGGGGAATCATATAAGAAATGTATGGGAGTCATTTGGTGTGACTGTACGTAACATGAATTGATAACCAATACAACTGATCATCTTTCTAGAATCTATTAGCGAGATTTATTCACTCAGGACAAAGATCCAAAGCTTCGATGCAAAGAAAGCATTTCTCAAAAGCGGGGCAACATTGATATAGCGCTAGTGAGCGGAAATCTAACTACTAATTAGCATAATTGAACAAATAGAGGTCTTTTAAGTTATTTACTTAGTTCATCGGAGTGTCTTGGATCTTATTTAAATCAGGAAAAGGGAGGACACCATCTGCTACTATACTGATTCTTTGAGATTTGAAAAGGCAATATGAAATTCAGTTTTTTTAAAAGGTTTTTGTTTCACTCCTGGAATATGCACAGTCCCAAAAGAAACTAACTTGGATGAAAAGAATGAGACTTTCTTGCTCATCAATATTAATAAGATATCTCTATGTTTATAACACCCACCAATCCAGGAGCCTAGCAATTAATAGGGTCCCGATACTTCCCTAAAGGCAAATGTCTTTCAGATATATTTTATACATTTTCTCGAGATTTGCCTCACATATCAAACTTTCGTTGTCGTTAATGGGCTTCCTGTGATACGTTTTAGTGGGGTTCCTGTGTAAACGTATCCAGTCCTTTTTTGGTCACAAAACAAGATGGCTGACTTAGTTATTAGTCTTTCACTCTAATTCCTGTAAATATTCTCGAAATTTGGTACAAAAACCGAGATTTTTGAGAGGAAAAACAACCAGGATTCCAAACATGGTAAGTGCAATTTCCTTATATGGAAGTAAAAAGGTCTCGAGACGAATGGCAATGATGTATATACTAAAAGTTAGGCAGACAAGTTGTCCCGATCCCTTGATAGTTTTGCCGCAAAGTAAACATCAAATAAAACAAGTTACCGCGTTGAAAAACCTGCCAACCACTTGAGATCAACCCTACTCATGCAAATACTGGAAATGTGCCTTTCTTACTAAACTATATCGATATCAGTGTCATTTTGATGACTGATGACACCTGAGCTTGGGGTAAAATCGTCAATTTTAACCCTGGAAATGTTTCAAATTTTCAAGTCTTGTTTCAGTCAGGAAATTTTATAAAAGCAAACAGAAAAACAATTTTCGCTTCATAAGCACTTTAAAAATAAGTTCCATGCAGCTATATCATTAATGAGCGATCACAATACGATAATTTATTGGGCACTTTGCTTACTGATGCAAAGAACCAAAGAGTCTGCGTAGCCGCAGACTCTAGAGCTTACTACGCAGACTACTGACCAGAACGATCAGAGATACTTGAGTTCTAAATTCATCGATCTTAGTATAAGTGAAAAAATCTGGGGGGAAAAACATGGAGAACGTTAATTACGCACTGCATTCTCCAGGCAAAAATGTTTCCCTCTCCATTGATCATAACACCTCCACCATGACTGCTGGTTCATGTACGATGCACATTATACAGGGAACAGTGCTTGTCGTCATCAATTCCCTTCTTGTTCTAGTGGGAACATTTGGAAACCTACTGGTTATCTTTGTTGTATTGACCACACCTCAACTGCGTCCGAAAGAGTATCCAACTTCCTTCTTCCTCAGTTTAGCAATAGCTGATCTGTTTGTGACCTGTGATTGCACAGCCATTATTTGTCGTGTCGATGTCTTTTATCACGTATGCAGAGAGATGCATTTCAGAATTGGAAACAGCTTACATATGTGCAGCTTCACTTTCTTGTGGAAGTTCTAGTTATCACTTAGGCTGCCTATCAGCATCGACAGAGCAATTTCCACAGTCAAGCCTCACCAACATCGAAGACATCATGAAGAAAAGGGGACTGAAAATTTGTCTGTGTGTTTCTTGGGGAGCAGCAACTATAATTGGGAATCCTTTACCTTATAGGTACAGTAATGGCCTTTACTTTGACATTAGCTACATTCAGTTTGTGCTATTTTATTATAATTTGCTCCTATGGTATTATCTTATACAAAGTCAGGCGTAAGAAAACTGAACCTAGTGGGGACAACGTGCCTTACTGCACGCGAGAGAGCCATGCAAAAACGAGTTTCTGGGACCGTGGGGATAATTATCCTACTGTTCGCCCTGTGCTGGTTTCCTTTCATTGGATACCTCTTTTCGAGCAAGAACCTCTCTCCCGTAGACAAAAAATACTCGTGGATCCGAACTCTCTATCTCTCCAACTCCTCCATGAACTTCATCGTGTACAGTTTGCGAATTCGCCATTTCCGTGTGGGATATCTGAGAATCATTAACAGAATTGTACAAAGGCTCCACGAAATTCTGATAATGTTAGGGATGTTTGCTACTGAAAGAAATGCAGCCAATAATCCGGATGGAAGGCGAGGTTTTGGTGAAGCCCACTACAACAACAACAACAACAACAACAACAACAACAACAACAACAACAACAACAACTAACAACAACAACAACAACAACAACAACAACAACAACAACAACTAACAACAACAACAGCAATAATAATAATAATTAACAACAACAACAAAAGCATCGAAAATGACAATTCACGGTCTGACAAACCGCCGTCCGGTTGGCTTGTTGCATTTCGTTGAGCGTGGTCTGTCGTGCGGGAGGTCAGCATTTGATTCCTCGCTCAGCGGGGATTTAAACTGGTTGAGTTAGGGGAAGGCGTTGGCTTTGTAATTATATCTCCAAATGGTTAGATCTTCACGTCTTCAAGGATAAGGACGTAAAACGATAGGCCCCATCACCATTTATGGGGACCTACATATACAATATGTATATTTACAATACACTTTACTTCAAAAACATATGTTTTCCATAGATCGATACTTTCCCTGGGTTCAAAGTGCTAAGATTCACCTAAATAGTTTACTTGCACTTCAAAAAAGAGCATTTCGTTCAATCAATTTTTCTAATTCAAAAGATGATGCTGTTCCTTTCCTCATTCAATTTATCACGTTACTGACAATAATACTACTCCTGTCAACTTAATAATTTAATCAAACTCACTAGTGAAATACATCAATATAAAACAAGGATTATAAAACAAGGATGGCCACAAATCAATGTTTTATACCGATATATAAGATAAAGATTTTGGTTTATTTGCATAAACTTTAAACTTGGATTTTCTAAGCGAAAAGGGCGGAAAGCTTTACCAAGATATTATAAAATTATAAAAACGAAAAGAAAAGAGATGAAAAAGAGAACAATGCGAAACTAAGTAAGATTATTGAATAGCAAACTATAAATGATAAAAACAATTCAGAGGTTATTAGCAATATGATAAAAGATATGATAATCAAATCGTAGAAGTATTATTATCAATGTGTACTGTTTGATGTATTTAATAATTTCGGTGAAGTCATAATAATAACAATAATAATATTTGATACTTTGCCCATTTTAGCATTTGAAATATGATGAAATGCGCATATATAGTCGGCAGCTATTTCAAATGTATATATCGAGTAAAAGATTTGAAGTGAACTTTGTTTACAGTTTTGAGTGACATTGGAAGGCCATTTTTATTTTCTTATTTTAAATATTTGCACGATTTAAACATCTACGTTACGGTAGTGATTTTCATTGTGTTGTTTCATGAATTATTAATGAGTTTGATAATTATCTTTATACAACATGTGGTAGAAAGAGAGATGGAAAATATGTACTACGTCGCTTTTGAGGGTGCAGGTCCAATAGTTAACTGACATTTGCGGGCCAAAAAAATATTACCTAACAATTGGCCGAAAAATGAGTAGTTAACTAACAAATAGCCAAAAAACTAGTAGTTAACTGACTAAAAAATGAGAATTTAACCGACAATCGGGTACCCCATTTGACAACCTTAGAGGGGGGTTAACAGGTGTTACGTTTTCCTGGTATAAATCAAAGGGTCTTTTAACGGGTATTTACTGATATCGTCAATGATGAAGATACTTCAGTTTAAGATTTTGTTTACTCTTTGTTGTGTAGTCAGTGATGTTTGTTATTCGAAACGAACAATTAAGACAAAACATAATCAAGTAAAAAGTGGTCATCAAAGGTAAGAGATTATTACTTCTAACATAATGAACCTCTTTCAATGAAACTGTAGCAAATGACTATGAATATTCCTTCTTAATTTATAGCAGGTTTTTCTTTCGGGCCATCGATCGTATTAAATTAAACTTTAGGATAACTAAAGGGGTATTTTTTTGAAAGCCCAATTAGCAATTTTCTTAAAAGTTACTCCTCCATTAGCGCTAATCGGGGACTCGGTCCTGGAAAACAATAGCTTACAATCAACAGATATTGCAAACAAAATCTTAGATTGAATAAGATATAGGAACCGTGAGCAAATGGGCTTCTGAAAACTCTGAACGAATTAAAAAGCTCGCGAGGACCGTTTCTGTCATATACAGTACAATTTATTGAGAAAAAATATATAATTTCAATGTACATAATCTGCAAATAGCTAATGCCTAATCAAGACAAGATTATTGTGATTGACACATGACAACACTTCCATATAGATAACTGAATTTATTATAGAGTGCACGCCATATATCCGTGAAACAACTACTAACTATTTAGCGCATAATAGTATTTAGTTATCAACTATTTTGTTATCCGATAACTAAGAATTCATTCAGGCATAAACTACACAAAGAAAGACAAAGACCACCTTACAATTGCGTAGAATATTTTCAGTATTCCTATAATTTAGGGTTTGGGGAGGATATTTTCTAGTTTTTTATATATATTAGTCAAGGCGGGTACCTCGCATGGGACTTCATGTCCCGTTTGTACCCACCCCTTGGACAGCGCCCTCGTTTTATGTTAAATTTGTTTTGTTGTTATATCTACCTTCTTTATCTTGTATTTCAATTATGTTATTTCTTGTTTGTCCAATAAAGTTGTGAAAAAAAAATGATATCAACTAGTTTGTACATAATAGTGCAATAAGACTATACATAATAAGTTTTATTTCACGGATATATGGCGTGCACTCTACATTGTACTGATCAGTATCTGTGTTTTCATTTGTCGAGAGCCTACATACAATTTTTATAATAAGCGCGCCAGCGATCTTTCAGCGGTCTGGTGGTTGTCTGCGAGCCTGCGTAGGTCAGCGGACTGGTTGTAGTCTCAGTGTAGGTTACTACAACAGGGCTGATAAACAAGCGAACACGAAAGGTTGTCAAGAAAAAAATAGCTGTAGTACAAACAATAGATAGAAAAAAGGTACACAGAATAAAATCACAGCTAATTTAGAGTTTTTTCCCTTTTTTTTTTTCAAAAACGGGCTTAACTTTAGAACCTTTTTTGAAGAGTTTCTTTGTTTTTCAGCTCTGTTTGCTTACTAAAGTGCGTCATTTTCATTTTTCACACAGAAAACGCATAATAAAATGTTACATCATTCGACAACGATCGATGGCCACAGATAATTAATTCAGTTCATGAGTATCGAAAGATAATGCACAGCGAATTCTGGTTCCGGGTTGTTCGAAACTAGGTTAGCATTAATCCTGGGTTAAAATTGCGAAAAGGTTTTCTTTAGATTTAATCCTGGGTTAAAATCAATGGTTTTCTTTGGATTTAATCCTGGGTTAAAATCAATGGTTTTCTTTAGATTTAATCCTCGGCTAACGCTAATCGTCTTTTGAACAAATGTGACCAGAGTAATGTGTAGTCGAAATGAGGCCACCACTTTCTCTTGGCCACGAGGGGGAAAAAAGTCAGTACGAAATGTTTTGTCTACTATATAAACTAAAAATTCGCTTCCGTTTTAGATCAATGGCTCGCTTTGAAGATCAAAGCATTATCACTGGTCAGCAGTCTCAGCGTCTTGGACGTCTTCTCTTAAAGGTCCGCCAAGGGCGCCCATTGACCATGGTTGTTATCGGAGGATCCAACTCTGCTGGAGGAGGACTTAACAATCCTGGACAAACATATTACAACCAAATCGTCAAACTGTGGAACCAAGACATTCATAAAAGAAGTGGTTCCAAACTCAACGCTCACAGTATGAGTTTGGGAGCAACCGGAAGCGACTTCTTTTCGCTTTGTTTTCAAAACTTTTTACCAGTCCAACAACCAGACATTGTGTTGGTTGATGAAGCTGTCAACGACGTTGGAGAAAAGTACGGTAAGGCTGCCCAACCAATGGAGCTTCTTACTCGTAGACTTCTGTTACTGCCATCAAGACCCTTGGTAATATATGTTCATTTTGTAAAACCTTTCATTGAAAATGGTGTAATTACAAATAACAATTGTAAGAATATGGAAGATTTAGGTTTTGATGCTCTAGCAAAGCACTATGGGATACCGTCTTTTAGCATGAAAGATTTTGTATGTCCGCTGACCAGTTTCGGAGAACGAAGACTTGACAACTCGAAAATCGATATGTTTTCTGCTGGTAACCACGCAAGTTTCAAGACACACGCAAAAATTGCCTCAAAAATCATTCATTATCTCAAGAAAGCATTCAATCAAAAACAAGGCAATCCAAACGCGAATTTTGTACAGAACAACATCAATGGCATGCCTTCACTGGTAAAACCGTTATTCAGCGACCCGTCCATCAGTGATGACCAACTGTCCAACGCCATGTGCTGGTCCCACTTAACACCCAACTGGAAAATCCCTCTGAAACAAACACTGGATGCCGAAGTGATCGAGGCACATGGTTTTGGTTACATTTCGCCATTTCAAGCAAGGTGGATAGGACAATTTCGTACTGATGCAGCCGCTGGCTGGGTTGCAAAGCCAGGTCGCGTTCACCTTAAAGTGGAATTTCATGCTCCTCCTCCTCCAAAACCAACATCTATCCTGTTGAGATCAGTCGTTGCTATTTTAAAATATAGAAGTTTCATTCCTTTCTCTGTGAAAATATGGTTAAACGACAAGAAGAAGTCTTGCGTTGAAATAACTCTTGCAAATTCAGCATCTTCGATGACGTACATTAAAGTGTTTCCCATAGCAACCGACGTATCACCTGGTTATCACTACATTAATATCGAAGGGAATGTCCAGTGGCTTCATTTTCTTGGTTTGGCTGTTGTATATAATGGTTATCACCAATACGAAGGCTACAAGCCCTTTGACGGGACTATCAATAAATGTAGTTTGCTGGGTTAAGCCAACGGTTTTTGGCTTGTGATCTCATCTACCCAGGCAACATCGTCCTTACCAACTAACGAAACTGAAGATCAGACCTGTGGGATTGGAGCCCATGACGTTCCGACCTCTCGGAAAATTCGAGTCTTCAAGTACAGCTAATTGCACAAACATTGACCCTTTCAAAACATAGAAGCTGAGACCGAAATGAATATTGGGAAATCTGTTGATTAGGTGATTTTAAAGAAGCAAGTGGACGTGGACGCTTCAAACAGTGAATGAGACAAATTCAGGATGGGTTTATTCAGCAGATTCCTAAACAGAACGATTGAAATGCATATATTACTAGTGTACCCAGGAGCCATTTCGGTCTCAGCTTCTAGGTTCGATGATTTTGAAAGGGTCAATGTTTGTGCAAATAGCTACATATATGTTCTACTGCTATACTATATATTGTCTTTAACAACATTTGTATCATTTGTCAAATCGTTTGTACATTGCAGTTTGCATTGAAACTTCTGGTAAATTTACATATAGAGAGATTTTATTTTTCCGTGCGTCTGTACTCTAAGAGATGCACAGATGACGTCAAAATGTGGTGAGAACAAAAACGTACGTTTACATTACAGTACCGTACAGTGCATAAGTGCGTGACCGTTGCTCGACCAATTTTGACATCTTCTGTGCATCTATTGTTGTACAAACCCGCCACGGACAATTGGAATCTATTTGTTTTATATAATATTCCTCGAAACATTTCAACCAATTAGAGCGCGCGTAAGATTCAATAAATCTATGGGTGTTTGCTGTAAGCACACACCGTTTTCGACCAATCAAAGCGCTCATAATATACTCGATTATTGTATAAAAATTCATAACTTCATTGTGAGTACAATGTATATGCAAAGCCATATCCGGTTCATACTGCTTTCGGGTAAGAGGAAGTTGAAACATCCAATAAGAACTTACATCAGGAGCCTTTCTAGATATGGCTTCAGTGACCAAAGAAAATCACTTTCCTCAATCCCCCTTCTTGATGTTGCCAGAGCAATTGAGTTATGAGGACGATAAAACAATATATATATCGTACCGAGCCGCATTACAAATATTTCAGTAAATGTATAAGTTGAACAATAGACAGCTGGTCATTTAGTACATGTTTTACAAAACAGGCAGCCGGACATTCAGTGCATAGACTAATTGTCCGGCTGTCGGTTCTGTTAAATGTGCACTAAATATCCGGCTGCCGGTTCTGTTAAATGTGCACTAAATTTCCGGCTGCCGGTTTTGCATAACATACAAGTTATAAATTTGTTCTGTGTGGTAAGTTACACGGTTTCAACTCAGCATTGAGCGAAAAATCGTCGTTGCAAATCATTTCGTGTAACGTATCAACTTTTTAGAAGATGGTACGTATATTATTCCACGTCGCTTTCGGTGGTGCAGGTCCCATGTAGAAACCCGTGAGTTTGTATGGTTAGTAACACTTTAAAACAAGTGATTCGTGCATATTTCACACATGCTAGCTATTGTAGCTATAGAGGGATTCAACAACAGGTGGCCCGTTTTCTCGGTATAAATCAAAGGGTTTTTTTAACGGGTATATTCACTGATATCAAATTAAATGGAATTTTTGCATTTATATAGCGCAAATATCTATCTGTATATAATCAAATGCGTCAACAATGAAAATACTTCTGTTTAAGTTATTGTTTACTTTTTGTAGTGTAGTCAGTGATGTTTGTTATTCAAAACGAACAATTAAGACAACAAATCATCAAGAAAAAAGTGGTAATCAAAGGTAAGGAACACTAACACCCTCAATTATTTTGAATGAAGCTATAACAAACGATTATGAACATTACTTCATAACAGGTTTTTCTTTTTTCTTTTTCTTTTTCTTTTTCTTTTTCTTTTTCTTTTTTCTTTTCTTTTTTCTTTTCTTTTCTTTTTTGAATTTTGATTGAATTTCGCATACCGCCACTGAGGGATAAAACTGCTATTGTTTGAATTTGATTTTGAATAAATTAAGGTTCGATCAATCTTCGAGTGGTTGAAAACTACCGGCGGGGGTCCCCCTGGGGTAATTTATACTCTACTGTTTTGTTTACTCTTTGTTTTCTTGACAACGCCTGTTATATTTTGTAGTGAGTGAGAACTAAAAAGACTCATTTCGTGTTTTATGATTCCAAATGACTACAGAAGATAAAAATCAAAGTGTTCAAAAGTTTTGTTTACTCCTTGTGTTCTTGACAACGCCTGTTATATTTTGTAGTAAAATATGTTTCTTTTGTTTTCGAGCCCTTTTCAAATCTCCCGCCGCTGTAATGGGTCCTTTGTTAAAGTTAATCACTTCGTGACCAAATATGGAGGTCTTTTGTTTCTGAGATTTCCACCAGAATCTTTGATACGCTTTTTTTTTTTTCCCCTTTCCTTTCTTTCGGATCATCGATCATATCAATCTTTAGGAACACCACAGGGGCGCTATTGTAGTTTCTGACACAGGGTGCCCGCTTTTGAGAATCATTTCTGTAATCATTAGTGCTTCACTCGGAACGTCTGTTCCCATTGGTTCGTTGCAACAAAAGAATTTATTGTTATTATTGCTAGTTGTTTTATTTCTTTTGTTTAGATTATAGGGTGATAAACCAATTTATAGCCGACTTCCGAGATACACTTCACTTGCCATATACAAAAGAATCAAGACGAGAACGTGCATAAAGCTCAGTCATTCGTAACGAGAAAAAAGTTTTAGCACGTAGCCTAGTTCTAAATCCTTTATATGTGGCAGGTGAAGCATATCTCGGAACTGGACTATTGGAAGGCATTTTCCAGACTGTTTGTTTGTTTGTTTTTCAGCGCTGTTCGCTGTGCTGCTATTTTCGTGTTTTTGTTTGTTTGTTTGTTTGTTGTTGTTGTAGTTGTTGTTGATTTTGTTGTTGTTGTTTTTGCCGTTGTTTTGTTGTTGTTGTTGTTGTTGTTGTTGTTGTTGTTTGTTTTTCACATAGACAATGAATAATAATTACGGTTTCGGCCAATAACACTCACCTTGCCATTGATAATTCCGGATGTTGGATAAACAAACAACTGACAGGTAATGGATAATGAGAAATCTGACTTCCTCGAAGTCACTGTGGAGGAAACAAAATATTGTTAGTATGGAATGTCTTCCGATTAAGTTTTTCAATTAATTCATAGTTGTCGTCGATCTGTGAAATATATATTTACACTATATAAACTAAAAATTTGATTTTGTTTTAGATTAATGGCTCGCTTTGAAGATCACGACATTATCACTGGTCAGCAGTCGCAGAGACTTGGACGTCTCCTCTTAAAGGTCCAGCAAGGACGCCCATTGACCATGGTTGTTATCGGCGGATCCAACTCTGCTGGAGGAGGAGTTGATAACCCTAGACAAATATATTATAATCAAATCGTCAAACTGTGGAACCAAGACATTTATAAAAGAAGTGGTTCCAAACTCAACGCTTACAGCATGGGAATTGGAGGAACCGGAAGCGACTTCTTTTCGCTTTGTTTTCAAAACTTTTTACCAGACCAACAACCAGACATTGTGTTGGTTGATCAAGCTGTCAACGACAATGGAACCATATACGGTAAAGCGGCTCAACCAATGGAGCTTCTTACTCGCAGACTTCTTTTACTGCCATCACAACCCTTGGTCATGTACGTTCATTTTGTGAATCCAGATGGCTCCACTGGTACAATTGCAAATACTAAGTGCAAGAATATGGAAGATTTGGGTTTTGATGCTCTAGGGAAGCACTATGGGATACCATCGTTCAGTATGAAAGATTTTGTATGTCCGCTCTCCGGTTCCTGGAAGCATGAACTTGACAACTCCAAAATGAATATGTTTGCAAAAGATGGCAACCACATAGGCTTCAGATCACATGCAAAAATTGCTTCAATGGTTGTCAGTTATTTTATGAACGTATTCGTATTGAATGAATTTTTAGACGAGTCTGTAAAAGCAGTGCACAATCTAGATGGCATGCCTTCACTGGTAAAACCTTTATTCAGCGACCCGTCCATCAGTGATGATCAACTGTCTAACGCCATGTGTTGGTCCCACTTAACACCCAACTGGAAAATCCCTCTGAAACAAACACTGGATGCAAACTTGACGGAGTCACATGGTTTTAGTTACATTTCGCCATTTCAAGCAAGATGGATAGGAAAATTTCGTACTGATGCAGCCGCTGGCTGGAGCGCAGAAGCAGGTTTCGTTCGCCTCACAGTACAATTCTACTTTCCTCCTTCAAAGTCTTCGTCGAACCAGTTGAGATCAGTCGTTGCTCTTTTAAAATATAGAAACTTTTATCCATTCTCTGTGAAAATATCGTTAAACGACAAGAAGAAGTCTTGCGTTGAAATTACTCTTGCAAATTCAGTATCCTCGATGACGTACATAAAAGTGTTTCCCATAGCAACCGATGTATTCACCTGGTTATCACTACATTAATATCGAAGGGAATGTCCAGTGGCTTCATTTTCTTGGTTTGGCTATTGTATATAATGGTTATCACCAATACGAAGGTTACAAGCCCTTTGACGGGACTATCAATAATTGTAGTTTGCTGGGTTAAGCCAACGGTTTTTGGCTAGCGACTGCATCTATTGCAATTGATTTCGTCTACGAGTACAAATTCCAGAATATTGATCCAGGTACAACGTCCTTATTAACTAACGAAACTGAAGTTCAGGCTGGTGGGATCCGGGCCCATGACGTCACTGACCTACTCGCCGTGACCAGTTTGGGTTTTCAAGTTATATATATTCCCTCACTAGCACTTGTCTTTGACCGTATTTGAATCATGTCAAATCGTTTGTATGTTGTAGTCGGCAATGAAACTTCTTGGTACATATTTTAGAAATTTATAACTTCATTGCAGTTTTTACGGAAAGCCATACCATTTTAAAGACTTTCGGTAAGGGATTGTGAATCCGGCTATACCAACTTACGTCAGGAACTCTTCTAGATATGACTTCAGTGACCAAAGAAAATAGAAAAATTAGGTTCAGCTCTTTCTTTGTGTTGCAGAGCAATTAAGGTATAAAGACGACAAAACGATATACAAAACCAGTGAAAGAACGAAGTTACCCCTACAATTACTACAAAGAACTCTACAAACACCAAAATCACGGCAGTTTGTTAGAAACAAAAATAAAACAAAAACAAACTTGAGCCTCTCTCTTTTTAGTCATCCCGGATAGATAGGCTATCTATATCCGTATCGTACCGGTCGTTTTCCAAATATTTCAGTAAATGCGCAAATTTATATCCCTAAACACTATTGGGTTCCTTCAGGTTAAGTTCAGTTATAAGAAAATCTCAAACACTTTTTACGTCCTCTGACGGCCCATTTCCAGAAAGAGTCCATTTTTAATGATTTTTAGACAAATTAAAACACAAAAAAGAATTTTAAAAATCCTCTCCAAAACATCTTTTGATCTTAAATCACGCAATCCAAACAGAAGTGCATAACAAGTGATTTGAAAAATATCACTCATCCAAAACAGAATCAACAGGTGGGCAAATTGTATCAAACAGTTGAATTGAAGTCAGTTTGACAGAATACCCTTACCAATGATAAAGATACTTCAATTTGGACGCTTGTTGGTCCTTTGTCATATCATCAACAAGGCCTGCCTTTCGAAAAAGACAAAAAAGATCACGCTAACAAATATCCAAGCCCCAAATCATCGTGAAAGGTAAAAAAGAGAGGCTATAGCTATACTACTGGGATAAGTTATTTAAGATTTAAAAGTTGTATCGTTTTTAGATTTTTTATGTCTTTGGAATCAACAATTTATCATCAGGAAGCAGTAGTAATGCAAAATTTGTTTCAAAACACTAAAGTAGCAGCCTGAAAAAACTCTTGTTGATTGACTTTTTCCTTGAAAGAAAATAACCCTATGAATTTCGTCACAATTATGTTATCACTTTTTTACACCTTATGAAATTTCAAGCGTAAAGTTTGTCTTCACCAAAATGACAAAATTGAGTTTACAAAAATGTCACGAAAATAGACTTGTTCATCTAGTATAAGGCATTCTCAACCAAAATCAGTTTCTTCTTGTGTATGCGTTCGGAGACATTCTAAAAAACATCGAAAAATAAATCTTCGATCAGGATCCTAGTTATATTCGACCATAACCAAGGTTTTGTTTGGCTGTACCCAGGCTACTATTCTTCTGGCTAAAAAAGTGCATGAAAACCTCTCAAAGGGTGGCCATTCCATTAAAAATAGCCTTCCTCTCGAATGAGAGCAAAACGGCGCAATTTTTCAAATTTTTGCTAAATCTTTTAAATAAATTTGAAATCGACGTATCAGAAACATTTTCTATAATCAGAGTGAAAATAATTTTGCATGTATGGAGGAAGTGTATTATTATATCTTTTCTTGGGGCTTTATCTTTTAATAAGGGGAAGGTCAATCCAGAACAGTTTTGTCCAGTGAACTAACAACTACTTACTTTCAACAGGATTACACACAGCAATGTTGTCGTTTAATTTAACTTAAGAAACAACAACTCTCTTTCGTAACTAGAAACTGTCAAAACATTTTAAAAGTTCAGGCTCAAATAAGAACATGAAAACGAGGCTGGAAGGGCTGTCAATAATTGTATTTTCTAATTTTAACATTCAGTATATTTGTAAACGATGTGTTTTATGAAAAAACTGAAATTTTGCCTCTGTTTTAGCTCACTAGTTTGGTTCACTATTCAACATCCTTATAGACTCCAAAATCTTCTTGCCAAAATCCGAGATGGACGTCCATTGACCATGGTTGTTATCGGGGGATCCAACTCTGCTGGAGGAGGACTTGACAATCCTAGACAACTGTATTACAGCCAATTAGTCAAATTGTGGAGCCATATCTATAACTCAACTGGATCCATGCTCCACGCTTACAGCATGGGAATTGGGGAAACTGGTAGTGAATTCTTTTCGCTTTGTTTTCAAAACCTGTTGCCAGCCCAGCAACCGGACATTGTGTTGGTTGATCAAGCTGTCAACGACAATGGAAACATATACGGTAAAGCGGCTCAACCAATGGAGCTTCTTACTCGCAGACTTTTGTTACTGCCATCACAACCCTTGGTCATGTACGTTCATTTTGTGAATCCAAATGGCTCCACTGGTACAATTGCAAATACTAAGTGTAAGAATATGGAAGACTTAGGTTTTGATGCTCTAGGAAAGCACTATGGGATACCGTCTTTCAGTATGAAAGATTTTGTATGTCCGCTTTCCGGTTCCTGGAAGCATGAACTTGACAACTCCAAAATGGATATGTTTGCAAAAGATGGCAAGCACCTAGGCTTCAGGTCACATGCAAAAATTGCTTCAATGGTTATCAATTATTTTAAGACCATATTGAATGAAGTTTCAGAAAAATCTGTAAGGACTGAATACAATCTAGATAGCACGTTTTCATTACCAAAACCTTTGTTCAGCGACCCATCCATCAGTGATGATCAACTGTCCAACGCCATGTGTTGGTCCCACTTAACACCCAACTGGAAAATCCCTCTGAAACAAACACTGGATGCAAACTTGACTGAGTCACATGGTTTTAGTTACATTTCGCCATTTCAAGCAAGATGGATAGGAAAATTTCGTACTGATGCAGCCGCTGGCTGGATTGCAAAACCAGGTTTCGTTCGCATAAGAGTACAATTCTACATTCCTCCTTCAAAATCTTCGTCGAACCAGTTGAGATCAGTTGTTGCTCTTTTAAAATACAGAAACGTTTATCCATTCTCTGTGAAAATATGGTTAAACGAACTGTTTCTAGCCTTCACGTGAAACTATCCGTCTTCGAATTTATATCTAGACGAATCAAATCTTTTGAATTGATTCGTCTGGACGAGGTATTCGTCTCTAGTATAAATACGGCCATTAAGAAGTCTTGCACTGAAATAACTTTGAAATATCCAGTAAACTCGTTGACACACATAATGGTGTTTCCCATGGCAACCAATGTATTGCCTGGTTATTACTACCTTACTTTAGAAGGAATTGTCCAGTGGCTTCATTTTGTTGGTTTGGCTGTTGTATATAATGGTTATCACCAATACGAGGGCTACAAGCCTTTTCTCGGAACGGTCGAAAATTGCAGTGTGCTTTAACAGAATAAAACTAGTCGTTTTCTCTACTTTTGCTGTTATGTTTTTCCCATTTCATTACAAAGTTATTTTCCTGGGTAATTTGCCCTTTATTTGAAATGCATCTACTATACTATCTTATATCTTAGGTCAGCGGTTTTTCTGACATTTTGACGCTTTGAGAGTTATAATATATGATCGGGAAGGAAGAAGTTCGTTTATAAAAGTAGCTAGGGAGAAGGGAGTCCCAAGTTCATCTCCACTCAATTGAATTATTAAAAAGGGTTTGCGCAAAGAAATTTTGACAAGATTTAGCAAGGTATATGAAAGAGATATTTTTTGTTCAAATATAACAAATAGAAAAGTTGTTGTTGTTGTTGTTGCAAGTAGACAAAGTTAATTAAGACATTCAACAGGTCCATGTCGGACCCAGTAAAATTATTTTTTGCAGCAGCACTTTACTCACCTGTAGTTAATGAATATCCGTTCTGGTGGTCACTTGAAATACGACTTTCAAAAGATTAAGGCAAATAATAAGCTAATAACAGGATATTAGAATTGTAAACGACCCAGTTAAGGACTGATAATGGAGATGCACATCAATTCCATATACATCTATTTGTTATTGTTGTTTATTAGTGTTGTTCAAATCAATTGTCAAGTAAACATGGTCATGCGAAACAAAGATGGCTATAAGACTGATAAGACCCGTCAGACAAGAAGGTATGAGTTGATTCGTATTTGACTGGTTTGTGGTGTGAGTTGTTAAAATGTGAATGCTTTACTATAATTAGTTACCTGCGAAAATTGAGTTCTTAGACTACGATGCATTGCGGTCTATAAACAAATATACATCGAAATCAAAATTGATTTCAACAAGCTCTGTGTTTTATCGAGTTAGACTTGTTTTGAGAAGACTGAATAGACATCGTGAACGTTTTTGCCCGGGGGGGGGACTCCGATCGTAAATGGACGGGGATGCTCGTCGTACCTTTTAGGAGTCAAAATCTGCAATCTGGTACCTTTTAGGGTGTCTTAGACTTAAGTGGACTACCAGAGACATAGCTGGTACCTTTTAGGGACTGTTTTGGGGTAAATAAACAACCTAAAATAAGCATGAAAGGGACGATTTTGATGATCTGAATTGAATCTTCAAAGCACATCGATAACAAAGTGTTTCATTATTTTAATTCTTTATTATTGTTTTTGAATTGGTACCTTTTAGGGGTAGAAATGAATTGTTGTCACACCCACTCAGGTACCTTTTAGGGGTCATTTTCAAAATTTCCGACGAGCATCCCCGTCCTTTTATATATAGGAGTCCCCCCCCCCCCCCGGGCGTTTTTGCTTGTCACGCTTGTATACATATAAAAAATGATAAAATGAGTCTGTCGTTTAGGTTAAATGGCATCATTTTCGTCTTGGATTAACACTTGTTTATTCACTTTGTTCATTATTGAGATCGTTATACATGACCATGTGATTCTATTCATCTCGAGCAAAATATAACAGTCAGTCGTTGAAACAAGAGATTTTGATTGAAAATTTACTGGTTATTGTAAAACTAAGCAAATATCTCAAATGCTTGTTGAATCGTCTAGTCTTACAATTCATTTACTGCTCTCTGTTTTGTTTCTATTGTTCACTTGTTGTTTTAACTTAATTAATTTCATCACAGTTCAATTGTCTGGTTTACTGTCAGAAACGCCTCCTCTGATCGACGGAAATCTAACCTAGAAAGCCTCATCACAAAGGTTCATGAAGCACGTCCCTTAACAGTGGTTGCTGTGGGAGGCTCCAATACTGCTGGAGGAGGATTGGATGTTGCCAAGCAACGATATTTTGAGCAAGTAACTGATTGGTGGAACCAAAACGTGTACAAAGCTTCCGGTTCAAATCTTACTTCGCGAAGTCTGGGTACAAGCGGAACTGGAAGTGACTTCTTTTTATTTTGTTTCCAAAATTTTTTGCAACAACGCCAACCGGACATTGTTTTTTTAGAATTTGCTATTAATGACAATGGAAAAACATACGGTAAGGCTGCTCAACCAATGGAGCTTCTTACTCGTAAACTTTTATTACTGCCATCAAGACCCTTGGTGATATATGTTAATTTGGTAAACCCGGAAATCTTGAATGGAAAAGTTTTGAATACAAAATGTTGGAACATGCAAAATCTTGGATTTGATGCATTAGCAAAGCACTATGGGATACCATCATTTAGCATGAAAGACCTTGTATGTCCGCTGACCAGTTCTGGAAAACGAATACTGACTATAGATAAACGGGACATGTTTGCAAAGGACGGCTCCCATACAAGTTCCAGGTCACATCGAAAAATAGCATCGATGATCACAGAATATCTCGAAAAAGTGTTAACAGATGCACCAGACAAATCCATAGAGAATGATCTAGAAGACGTAACTTCACTGCCAAAACCATTATTCAGCGACCCGTCCATCAGTGATGAACAACTGTCCGACGCTATATGCTGGTCACACTTAACAAACAATTGGAAAATCCCCCTGAAACAAACACTGGATGCAAATGTGACCGAGTCACGTGGTTTTAGATATATTTCGCCTTTTGAAGCAAGATGGATAGGACTATTTCGTACTGATGCAGGAGGTGGTTGGAGGGTAAAACCAGGCTCGGTTCATCTTAAAATAAAATTCTTCATCCCTAAAGTCAAAAATGAATCTGTGTCAGAGAGGTCAGTGGGTATTATTCTCCAAGTAAGAACACAGCCTCTGTCCATTAAGGTCTGGGTATCCGACATAAAAACGGCCTGCATTGAAATGGTCCTTGAAAATGCATCGGCATCTGGAGTAACGCAGACTCGTGTGTTTCCCATAGCAACGGCAGTATCACCTGGTTATTACACACTTAATATGCGAGGAAGAGCAAAATTCCTTAAAGTACTGGGTATCGTGGCTGGCTATCGTGGTTACCATGGTTTCAAAGGTTACAAGTTGTTTGAAGGAAAAATTACTAGATGTTTAAATGATAACTAGATAATATGTTCAGGTTGCCATGGGGACCAACATCAAATGTTATTGAACACTTGTTTGTACGTTTGCTTCATTAATGTGCACGCACCATACCGTGGCCACCCAATTGCTTTTTCATACAAGTTCTCTGATGAAGCAGTGCATTCCAATATATAGCAAGCTCCAAAGAGACTAAGATCGCTACCGCTGATAAAAACACCCAAAAAGGTCCAGAATCTGATAAGCAAATTCTTTCAATTACTTCAACCAATGTCAGTGTGGCAACATGCATCAGACATATTTTTGTTGCAAATATAAATAAAATCTTTGCTGTTACGACAAAGCGAGTTCACGTGCAAAAGTATCGGTCAAACAAATTCTGGTTTTCTGATTGGTTAACTTGAGACAGAAAAATCCGTTGGGTGGCCATGGAAGCGCTCGTCGCACAGTAATATAACTGTATTAAGAGGGGATTTTTTTCAAGTTCGAGCAGTGAACGACAAAAACTCCTGAGTTGAAGAATAGCTGTTGTACAAAACTAAAACCATTTCTATAAGAAAGTTTAAGTTGTTTGTAAGTAGTTTTGGCCGATAAAAGTTGAATCAAAGTGTTAACCCAAAGCGAAAATTTGGATCAAAAATGAGATTTAGGCCTTCATTTGCTCATTTGCTGTATGTTTTCTTTATATTCAGCTTGAAAAAGCTTAATCCCAACACAACTTCAAGAAAAAGTCTTTGTACAATTCAAAAATCCATTTTAAACAGGAATTTTATCTTGGTACATCAGTTTTTAATCGGTAGAAAAAGGATTTGAGTGTTAATCCAGAACGAAAATTTGGATTAAAACTCGCACGAAGGTGTAGTTTTTGGCGCTTTTCGCCATTATTGCTCGTCATTGAAAAAAATCTCCTCTTAATTGTTTTATCTTCTTCAACGTTACTTCTGAAAATTTACAACAATGTAGATGTCGAGCTTTGGAGCAACATGCACTAAACAAAACAACAACATGACAACAACAACTACACATACAATCTCGTAACTATAGAAATGAAACACAACCGTCACCTAGCGAGCGCAACCTCATGCGCTGCCCCCAAAATAATTGAAACCAAGTGTTGAACACTACATAATGTGGAAGAGTATTTAGGCTGAAGGAGTTTCAAGAAGGAATGAAGTTATATATTGTTTCCTTTGAGACGAACATCAAATGTTATGTTAAAGCAAAGGAGAGCATTGAACGTTGTGCCGGAACAGTATTTAGTCTTGAGGAAAACCTACGTAGCATTTAACTGATGTAATATAATCATAAGATCTATTGTATTCTATTGTCGTTATATCTATTAACATGTATTAATTGTTTTATGTGTTATTCTTTATGTTTTTATGAATATATTATATCAACTGAGTGCTACGTAAGTTCTCTCATTAAGTCTGAAGGATCGAGTTTGAGAAGAAATGTTATATGCTATAATTTGAGGACAAATATTAAATTTGTTTGTGAGTTATAATGGTAGCTTCCTTAATTTACTGAGTTGTACTTTACTGACGAAAAGAGGTGTCCAGTCTTCCTCTATCACATCCCATGTTCTTCCTCTTCCCTTCTATTACCACAGGAAACCCAGTGTCTCCTGCAGGGGAGGCCAGCCTTCTGGATTTCAGTACATGTATATTGTTTTATTGTGTAAAAAAGAATATTTATTTTCATATTTATGTTATGGCAGGTCCACATCAGCCTTTCGGCTGCGTTTATTAACCTGCTTTATTAAATAAAGATTTATTGATTGATTTGCAATTTGTAAACTTAATCGAAGTTTCGTTTAACAATACCTCGTTTTTGAATATTTTCCTGATCTCATATATTCATTCAATTACCATTTTGATCCCTTAATATTATTGGAATTATTCTAAATCTGCAAGCTGATTGACAGTCCTCTAAAAACTAAACCTATGTTTCTCTTTCCCCTCGTGAAAACAGAGCGAACTGGACACCACTCAGACCGAATTGGACTCCACTCAATCCTATTACCACTATGAATATTTCTATCAGACCCCTTGAAAACTCACAAACTGATCAAAGTGGTCCCAGTTGCACGAATGATGATTTTTTAGTAGATAGTGCTATTAGCTCCTGGTACAACTTGACCTAGGAATACAATACCGAGGTTATCCATCTTTGACAGAGCGGCGAGAAAAGAGAAGGGGAGGGGAGGAAAAGAAGGCGTAACATCACTGCTTCATGCAACAATGATTCCAATCAGTACAGGTGACCAATTGCATCCAACTGTCAATTAACCTCCAGATTAATTAGTGGTAATTGAACAATTGTCTTTCCTGCAATCAAATTTGAGGAAATTGCAATAGCTATGATAAATACACTAATAAGATAATGTACGCAAGATGTTTCGGACTGAAATTCAAAGAGGAAAAAGAAGAAGAAGAAGAAGAGGAAGAAGAAGAAGAAGTCTCAAGCAATTGCAAACTTGTGTGAACTATTCAACCTGGGATATCTTCGCTTTTTGTGGCCATAGTCTTGAAATCGTAATCAAATTAAATTTGTGTTACGCGATGGACATTTTACAAAAAAATATAGTTTTAAAAGAACAAACGAGAAATAAATATATTATACTGCTCAAAATTGTATGTACAATTTATTTCTTCGGTAAAATAATTTAAAGTAAAGAATGGTCCCCCGTAACTCAATGGAGAACGAGGAGGAAAAAAAATGAGCTGACAAAAGGGAGGAATATGAAGAAGGTAGGAGGAGGGAGAAGAAGGAAAGAAGAAGTTCGTTCATAAAAGTATACGTAGCTAGGGAGAAGGGAATAGAATTATTGAAGAGGGTTTGTACAAAATTTACAGATTTTGACAAGATTTATCAAGTGGACAATGTTAATTAAGATGTTCAACAGGTCCCTGTCGGACCCGGTAAAAAGATTTTTTAAATTCACTTGTAGTTAATGAATATCTGTTCTGGTGGTCACTTGAAATACGACTTTAACAAGATTAAGGCGAATAATTAAAAATTACATCCGTTGGCCGAAAGGCCTTCGGCTTCATGGACTATTGACTCGTAACATCAGTGAGACCGATAAAGAACACCAAAATTTCAAACGTTTTATTTTGCCGAAAAGACAGATAATCTAAAGAAAAATATCGCCGAGTTAGCGCTCGTTGAGGTGTGACAGTAACTGAGTAAAACTTCTTTCAAAACACATCAGAATTCTCTACCTTTTTGTCATTGTTCACCTCACACTTGTACTTTAATAGTTGAAAAAAGCATAATTTTTAGTTTTAAGCAATATATTATTAAGAGAAGTTTCAAGGAAAAGTTGTTTTCACTTAAAAAATATTATAAACCTGGCTATTTGTCAGAGCTCGCATTTTCAGTGAAGTCAACATCAAGATCGATCCTTAATTTTTTTCCCCCTTTTGCTTCCTCAGACTTGGACGTTATCAGTCATAATAACTATGTCAACAACAGAAAAATCAAGAAAAGTTTGGTTTCAAACTAGTGATCAAAACCAGCCTTTTAGAGGCCTATCACGAGTAAACCACGAGTAGCAAATCAGAATGCAGGATTAGCCACTAGCTGGTTTATACTTATAAGCCAATAACAGCATATCAAAATTGTAAACGACCCAGTTAAGGACTGATAATGGAGACGCACATCTCATACATATGCATCTATTTGTTATTGTTGTTTATAAGTGTTGTTCAAATCAATTGTCAAGTAAACATGGTCATGCGAAACAGAGATGGCTATAAGACCCGTCAGACAAGAAGGTATGAGTTGATTCATATTTGACTGGTTTGTAGTGTGGGTTGTTAAAAGGTGAATGCTTTACTATAATTGAAGAGGGCTCTGAAAAAAAAAAAACAAAGTAAACTTTGATCAAATACTGAATTCTTCTCAGATGGAAAATAAAAGATTTTTCATTGAGGAAAATGTATTTTACGGTCAGAGCCACTTCGGTTGTTTTTGCACTGACCTCTTCATCTATTTAAAAATCGATTGGATCCAACAAATTCTGTGTTTTATCGAGTTGTTTTTAGACTTGTTTTAATTTGTAAGACTGAATACAAATTGAAAACGTTTCCACTGTTTTGCTTTCCCCAAACTCAATTCTGCTCTCTGTTTTGCTTCAAAATTGTTCAATTGTTGTTTTAACTTAATTGATTTCACAGTTCAATTGTCGGGTTCACTGTCAGAAACGCCTCCTCTGGTCAGCGGCCATCCAACGTAAAATCCTTTCTTGCAAAGGTTCACGAGGGACGTCCTTTAACTATGGTTGCCATGGGTGGCTCTAATACTGCTGGAGAAGGATTGAATATTGCTAAGGAACGATATTTTGAGCAAGTAACTGATTGGTGGAACAAAAACATGCACAAGTCTTCCGGTTCAAATCTTACTTCGCAGTGTTTGGGTACAACCGGAACTGGAAGTGAGTTTTTCTTATTTTGTTTCCAAAATTTTTTGCAACAACGCCAACCGGACATTGTATTTTTAGAATTTGCTATTAATGACAATGGAAAAATATACGGTAGGGCTGCTCAACCAATGGAGCTTCTTACTCGAAGACTTCTGTTACTGCCATCAAGACCCTTGGTAATATATGTTAATTTGGTACACCCGAGTATTCTTATTGGAAGAATTTTGAATACAAAATGTCGGAATATGCAAAATCTTGGATTTGATGCATTAGCAAAGCACTACGGGATACCATCATTTAGCTTGAAAGACTTTGTATGTCCGCTGACCAGTTCTGGGAAACAAATACTGACTATAGATAAAGCAGACATGTTTGCAACGGACGGCGCCCATGCAAGTTCCAAGTCACATAGAAAAATAGCATCGATGATCATAGAATATCTCAAGAAAGTGTTAAGGAAGGCACCAAGCAAATCCACAGAGAATGATCTAGACGATACAACTCCACTGGCAAAACCGTTATTCAGCGACCCGTCCATCAGTGATGACCAACTGTCCAACGCAATGTGTTGGACACACTTGACACCAAACTGGAAAATCCCCCCGAAACAAACACTGGATGCAAATGTAACCGAGTCACGTGGTTTCACCTACATTTCTCCGTCTAAAGCAAGGTCGATACATGTACATGCAGGATCATTTCGTTGTGACGGGAGTGGCGGTTGGATGGCAAAATCAGGTCCGATTCATCTTAAAATAAAATTCTTCATTCCTAAAGTCAAAAATGAATCTGTGTCAGAGAAGTCGGTTGGTATTATTCTTGAAGTAAGAACACAGCCTCTGTCCATTAAAGTCTGGATATCCGACGTGAAAAAGGCCTGTATTAAAATGGTAATTGCAGATGTACCGGCATCTAGATTAACACATCAGACTCGTGTGTTTCCCATAGCAACGGCAGTATTACCTGGTTATTATACCATTAATATACAAGGAAGAGCAAAATGGCTTAAAGTATTGGGTATTGTCGCTGCTTATCGTAATTACCACGGTTTCAAAGGTTACAAGTCCTTTGAAGGGAAAAATACTAAATGCACAAATGATAACTAAAGATACTTTGCATGTTTCCATGTAGACGAACATCAAATGTTATTGAACACTTGTTTGTACGATGGCTTCATTTATATAGGTGTATTGTATTGGCCGGTACAACAGGGAACGCGCTCCTGCAAACACACTCGTAGAACAAAGCTCCCTCGTGTGTACCAACGCTTTCACGCAAAACATTTATTTGCGCAACAAACGATTTGTTCCCTGATATTAAACTGGTTAAATATGAGGGAGCAAGCTCCGGGAGCAAATTATTATGGATGGGAAAAGAAGGAAGTGCAGCTTTGAATATTTTAATTTTTTCCTCTCCCACCCTTCCCCCTTTCACTTTAAGTCTCGTTTTGGCCTTTTTCTCTCCGGATCTATTTCCATCCCTCCGCCACAAGAACTAAAACAAAAGGAAAAAGAAAAATAGGTCAATTTCTGACCCAGTAATATGATTTTTTTCGGGAGCACTTTACTCACCTGTAGGTAATGAATATTCGTTCTCAGGTGGTCACTTGAAATATGACTTTAATAAGATTAAAGCAAATAATAAGCTAACAACACGATATCCGAATTGTAAATAACCTTTAAGGAATAATGGCGATGCAGATCTATTTCATATACATCTATTTGATGTTGTTGTTTAGTTTTGTTGAAATCAATTGTCAGACAAACACTGTAATGCGACCCGATGACTCTGAAACGCATCAGACAAGAAGGTAGGATTTGATTCATATTTGCTTGGTTTGTGATGTGGGTTGTTAAAAGATGAATGCTTTACTATAATTAGTTACCTGCGTCGGGAAATTGAGTTTTAAGGTGCATTGCGGTCTATAGACAAATGTACTTCAATTTCAAAATCGGTATGGCCATGAGGGTTCTGTATGTGTTTTGTCGAGTTAGACTTGTTATTGTAAGACTGAATACAAATTGTAAACGTTTCCATTTTTTGTTTTTGACGCTTATGAACGTACACAAAACTAATAAGTCTGTTTTTGATATCTAAAACACATGGTATTATAGTCTTGGCTTGACGCTTGTTCTATTCACTTTGTTCATTTATTGAGAAATACGTTTTACATGGCCAAATGATTCTTTAGATCTCAAGCATGAATATTTATCTTTAAAGAAAGATACATTGCCGGATTCAAAAATTACTGGTTAGTGTGAAAATAAGCGAATATCTCAAACACTTGTTGATCATCACTGTTACGTCCAGTCTTACAAATTGTTTACTGTTCTCAATTTTGTTTCTATTATTCAGTTGTTGTTTTAACTTAATTGATGGATTTCATCATAATTCAATTGTCTGGTTTACTGTCAGAAACGCCTCCTCTGGTCAGCGGCTATCCAACCTAAAGAGCCTTCTCGCAAAGGTTCATGAAGGACGTCCTTTAACAATGGTTGCCATGGGAGGCTCTAATACTGCTGGAGGAGCATTGGATAATGCTAAGGAACGATATTTTGAGCAAGTTGCTGATTGGTGGAACAAAAACATGCACAAGTCTTCCGGTTCAAATCTTACTTCGCGAAGTCTGGGTACAACCGGAACTGGAAGTGACTTCTTTTTATTTTGTTTCCAAAATTTCTTGCAACAACGCCAACCGGACATTGTTTTGATGGAATTTGATACTAATGACAACGGGAAAACATACGGTAAGGCTGCTCAACCAATGGAGCTTCTTACTCGCAGACTTTTATTACTGCCATCAAGACCCTTGGTGCTATATGTTCATTTGGTAAACCCAGATATTTTGAATGGAAAAGTTTTTAATGAAAAATGTCGGAACATGCAAAATCTTGGATTTGATGCATTAGCAAAGCACTACGGGATACCATCATTTAGCATGAAAGATTTTGTATGTCCGCTGACCAGTTCTGGGAAACGAGTACTGACTATAGATAAAGCAGACATGTTTGCAATGGACGGCGCTCATGCAAGTTCCAAGTCACATAAAAAAATAGCATCGATGATCATAGAATATCTCAAGAAAGTGCTAACAGATGTACCAGACAAATCGAGATCCACAGAGAATGATCTAGAAGATACAACTCCACTGGCAAAACCGTTATTCAGCGACCCGTCCATCAGTGATGATCAACTGTCCAACGCAATGTGCTGGTCCCACTTAACAAACAATTGGAAAATCCCTTTGAAGCAAACACTGGATGCAAACGTGACCGAGTCACGTGGTTTCACCTACACACCTCCGTCTAAAGCAAGGTCAATAGGATCATTCCGTTGTGACGCGGGTGGCGGTTGGATGGCAAAATCAGGTCCGATTCATCTTAAAATAAAATTCTTCATTCCTAAAGTAAAATATGAATCTGTATCAGAGAGGTCAGTGGGTATTATTCTCCAAGTAAGAACAGAGCCTCTGTCCATTAAGGTCTGGGTATCCGACGTGAAAAATGCCTGCATAAAAATGGTCCTTGAAAACGGATGGGACTCTGGAGTAACGGAGACACGTGTGTTTCCCATAGCAAGGACGGTATCACCTGGTAATTACACCCTCAATATGCAAGGAAGAGCAAAATGGCTTAAAGTATTGGGTATTGTCGCTGGCTACCGTGGTTACCATGGTTTCAAAAGTTACAAGTCCTTTGAAGGGAAAATTACTAAATGCACAAATGATAACTAGAAAATACTTTTTTGTTGTCATAGAGGCCAACATCAAATGTTATGTTGAAGCAACAGGAGATAATTGAACAATGAGGAACAATATTTTAAAAGTCTGAATGAGTTCGAAAATTAATGTTATATGTTATTTTTTTGAAGAGAAATATCTTATTTGTTTGTGAATTATAATCGTGATAGCTTATTCACTGAAATGATTTTGTGTTTCTGCTCATATGTGGATTTTCCGAGACGGTCTCTCTGTTCACAGCAAACATCACATGCAGAGAATGCCATACCCGTTGTTGTTGTATTTGATTTGAATATACACAAATTGCAGTATATAAGGGGCATAAAGCTACATTTCTCCATGCCTTAGCCTCTTTCCACATTTCACTTCTCAAGGGACTACCTGCCTGTGTGGCAAGGAGGAAACTGGATAAGAGGCAAGAAAGACAAAGAAAAGAGGGGCCCAGTCTTCTTCTCTCCCATGACATGTTCTTCCTTTTCCCTTCTATCACTACAGGAATCGCAAGAGTCGTCTGCAGGGAGGCCAGCCATCTGGACTTCAGTACTTGCACTGTTTTATTGTTCAAAAGATAAATATTTGAAATCTAAGCTTTATCGAAGTTTCGTTTAACAATACCTCGTTTTTGCATATTTTCTTAATCTGATATATTCAATCAATTACCATTTTGATCCTTTAATATTTTTGGAATTATTCTAAATCTGAATGCTGATTGACAATCCACTAAAAAATAATAGACCTCAAACTTCTTCACTGAAGTTTAGTCTTGAAGTTTCTTTTTTTCAAAGCGCAAATCTAAGTTAGAATTTGAAATGTTTTGGAAGAAATGGCGACAGAGACTAAAGATGAAAACGATAATGAAAGAGTGACAGCAGATGAAGTCGGTGTTCAGAGCTCGTGGAGGAGAAGACGGTCTACAAGTTTTGTCATTGTGGTGACTGTTTGTGGTATAAGCTTACTGTTTGCTGCTATTATCATTCCTATTCTTGCTGACACACAAAGGCTTGATGGTGCGTAGGATGAGCCATGCTCTTTACCTCTTGTAATATATCGTCTTTATTTGTTTATGGTCATCTTTATATTATTAGTTTCAAGCCAGAAAATGATAGACGATGCAAAAACAACAATTTCATCACATGAAGCAACAGCAGCAACAGTAAGAAGAAGAACAACAGCAGCAACATCATCAACAACATCAAGACCAACAACAGTAAAAAAAGGTCAGTATATTTGGAGATAAATGAAAGACATTTTTTATTTTCCCTCCATCAAAAACTGTAATTTTTATTGCCTTGTACAGCAATTTATTCATGGTCAGAATGGTCGCCATGGAAACTATGGGGACCATACAACGTGACCTGTGGTTACGAAAGGCAAGTGCGCATGCGTAATTGCACCGTCACACGCTCAAAGTATTATGGGATGCCATGTAAGGGACCATCGCTCGAAAACAGAAATTACAAATTGACTGATTGTCGAGGTGAGTAAAATTCGAAATTTGACATTATTACAATATTGACAAGCTATGATTTTGACTCCCATGCATATCACGCCATAGTTGCCGGGCGGCTAGTGCGCTATTCCCTTTCTTCTTCAGCTCCATATACTCTTCCCTTCTACTCGTCCCCCTTCTTTTCTTGTCCCACCCTTTTTTCCGTGTTCTTTCCCCGGGTATCCTTTCGCCAGGTAATAACTAAGTCCCCGGCGGACACACGATGCAACTTTTTCTGCAACAATGACCGTGTGTCCACCCCTGTAACAGCTCCACGCAACGATGCAGATATATGCGCAACGTTACAGAAAAAATAAAAGAAGTTGGATGAAGTATGTTGCGCGTAATGTTGTAGTGTGTCCGGTTCTTAGTATGATACTAGTTCTGATTTGATTTATTTCCCCTGAAGATTGCAATGAATGGTACCATCTTGGAAAGAGGAGGAATAACGGAATATATTCTATAAACCCTGACAAAAGGGGGCATTTCAATGTCTATTGTGACATGGTCACGGACGGTGGAGGGTGGACTGTCTTTCAAAGAAGACAAGACGGTTCGGAAGACTTTTATCGTACCTGGGAAGAATACAAATCAGGTTTTGGGAACCTGTCTGGTGAGTTTTGGTTGGGTAATGAGAAACTCCATCGACTTACGCTGAGATCGACAAGTCTTCGTGTAGATCTACAAGACTGGGAAATGAATACAAAGTATGCTAAGTATCGTACTTTTAGAATTGGAAGTGGTTTGACTTTTTATAAGCTCAAAGCTCAGTTTTCTTTTGGGACGGCCAAGGACTCCCTCAGTAGAGCACATAATGACATGGGATTCTCAACGAAGGATAGTGACCATGATATTGAAAGGGATTCAAACTGTGCAGAAGAGAAGCGTGGTGCCTGGTGGTACAGTGACTGTCACGACTCTAATTTAAATGGTTTGTACATGAGGGATACTCTCAGTGACAAAGCTGTCACATGGTATAGCTTTAATGGTAGTTTTCTTGCATTGAAGTTTACAGAAATGAAGCTAAAATCTCCGCTGGATGCGTAATAAAGAGCCAATCATTTTGTTCCATTAAGCGGATTATTAAATATGTGCAAAGCCAATCACAGGCTACTACAAACTCTCGGAATATTATAAATTCTTTAATCACTACCTCTAAAACTAATGTTATTAGTCAATTAGCGTATCACAGGCTCTGCCTACAGGGAGGGGGACCTCCCTCTCCCCTTCTCCCCTTCCCCTCCCCCTCCTCTTCCCCTTCCCCCGTCCCCTGGAGAGCCTATAGGCAGGCTATTTCAATAAAATTTCAAACTAGCGACATAAACTATAAATATAATTCTGATACATAAAAAATTGTACTTATCTATGATATAGAATAATATAGATAATAAAATGCAAAATAAAATTGTATTTTTTACCAAAATCGAACAATTTGATTGGTCGAGAGCCGTGGTGAATGAGAGTACATACAATGGCGCGAAAGTACGTCTGCTCGGTTTTCAAAGCAAGTTTTTCGAAGTGAAAAAATTAGTAACGACATAAATTTTACGCATTTTGAACTTAAAAGTCTGGAAAGATTAACTAGGAAGAGAAAAAGACGAAGGTTCCAAGTGAATTGCACCTATTGTGATGGCAGAAAAACAGTGAATTCAGTTACGGAAAAATGCCGATTTTCAAAACACAAACTCGCAAAACCGATCAATTGCGATCACTTCAATAACTAAACATTGTTTTTCAACTGTACTGAGTGTCATTTCGATTCATTTTTTCTTCTAATGAAGCTCGGAAATTGTTTTCATTGCTCATGGAGTTATAAAAAGCTAAGCGACAAGACACAAAATCAAACCATGTGCATCAACTAAAATTCCACTTTCTACTGAGTGCTCAAAACTCACCTGGTGGTTTAAGAATTGACTTTTTCACTCCTGTAACGTTGGTCAGGTCTACTGATTGTTCTTCAACCAAATTATTTTACAAAATTAGACAAAAAGTAGATACTTTTGATGGATTATAGGCCAGTTCATTGACACCGTTGACAGCTGTTCAAGTGTCGTTCAAGTGCCCAAAATTTTCTTCAACAGAAAAGCCAGTTTGAAGCCATTTTTTGACCAATCAAGTATAGCAACCAATCAGTAAGCGAGAATTTGTTTTCTTGGTCTGTTTTGTTCACAATTTTTGGCTTTATTTTTGTGGTAAAACTGAACAAATTTATGATGACTAGTCGTTGTACTGTATGTACTCTTACATGTAAGCTTCACCACGATATTCATGAGATGGTCAAAATTTGTAGTCACTTGGCTACACAACATTTTGGCTCTAATGTCATGACGCTTGAAATTTAATGAATTATCAAAAAAATATTGCATCAATTTCACTTTCTGCAGAGTTCCGATTGTACTAGTGCAAAGTTAAAAAAGGGAGAGAATTGAAGGCGAAATGGAAGAATTGTCACGTTTAAAGGAATGCGTGACCAGGGAGGTGGCGTTACTTATCAGTATTTCCCGCCAAAACTATTCAGCGCGCGCGGTGCATTGTTCGCACCTCTATCATTTCAAAGCCAAGCGTTTCTAAGTTCGCCGTTTTATCTTCTTTTTTCGTGTTTTCCTATTGATATTTGCGACATTTATATGAAGTTCTGTTAAAGTGGTCTTATATTAGGAGGCCTGAGATCAGAAAACCTCAAAGGTTCAAGTCATTAAGCGAAGTTCCAGTCAAATAAGGTATGTTTACTACACTCTAGTTCGTCTAGTCCATATCATTTGTACCGCGTAAGTCTTAATAGCTAGGTGAATATCATAATTCATATTTCTCTGCCAGTAGTGATCGCTTTTAGCTCTAAAAGAAGGTTATACATTTACAAAATGTGACGAGAGAGCCAAAAATTGTGTGAATGTGAAACGAAGCAAGCAGTACTTGGCCAAAATATAAACTGTGGAAAATCCTTTGTTTTCCACTGTGGGGTCCACTGTTTATCTTGTGTTATTATTGTGATGACTAGAGTGCTACGTAATACTTGTTTTAAACTTTAGTCTAGGACTTTCATTGCTTTTATCTTTTGTTTGAAATATTTGTGTTTGGCTTTGAGATTAGATAATTGAGTGACATGGTCCTCAAAGTGAAAATAATAAACCACACAAAAAAGGAAAATGGATCTTTTATTATGTACAGTCCTACAGGTTTTGATCTGTTGTTTACACTATTTTTTGGAAAACTCAAATTAAAATAGAGAAATTCCATTCTTTTGCTTGCTGAGAACTTTACCTCATAGGTACATATATTTAACTTTCTAACTTTTTTAATAATTCTATAGGTACACATTGACATTAGTTGTTATATAACTTCAATTCATTGATTAATCCATTAGGTCATGTTTTCATAAAGGGAAGGTTAGCCCTAAGCACCTGAAGTGCCAGCAGAGATGGGAGTTTAAGAATATAGCACCTAAAGGGCTAACTCATTTGTTTTTAGTGTCAACAGGAAAAAAGAAACAAAAGAGTTAGCCCTAGTGCTATAGAGGTATCCAACCCCCATTTAAACTTGCAACATAATCTTGGCAGTATGATAGCAAAGGCACATGACTGGATGTATAGGCAACTGGTCATGATGCCCATTGCCATGACACTCACTACATGATTACATGACATGCCATTTTATAGTCATGACACCCCATACATCTTCACCATGGCAGTGGGGTGTCATGACCAGCATTCAATGCAAATGCACTTAATACAATACAATACAATACTTTATTTTAGCACGTAACACCTAAGAGCTCATCAGAACTTGTTGAAATGCATTCATGCGTTTGTTGCAGTGAGCTTGGAATTGAATTCAACAATATTGTGCTTTATAATACACTCATCAGTATTACTTGATTCTGATTGGTCAAGATGAGCACAATTAATTGTTAATATCTGTACATAGTGCAGTACAAACAATCTGACAACTGAAATGTGAATGTATTATAAATAAAAAATTATATGATCTTATCCGGTACTATTTGGAATTAATAGGCATGAGTGTCGATTAATTTCAAATTATACCATTGAGGTTGTATACAAATATTATGCTTCTTAGCAATTTTGTATACATTCACATAGTAGTTTTCAGAGATTGACACTCAACGTAATTGCCACTGCGCATGACATTGCTTTCGGACAACTTCTTTGTAAATGGTGCCTTAAAGGGAGTAACACAGGAAACCCAGAAGCTCATTTCTATTGACCCCCCTTGTTATTATAGGCCTAACCCTAATCACAAAACTAAAGAACATTTCCTTTTGCCTTCAAATATTAAATTAAAACTCTTTAAGAGTAGTGAAAATTGAAAGAAAAAGGATCTGGAACTATAAGCATATAAAGTGAAAGCAATATACACAGACTCAATATGTACTACTCATTAGCAGTGCTCCTCTTTTTTCATGCCTATGACATAAATGCAACAATGAGTCTTCATATGTTGTTTGTGCTTATGATTCTGTCACTAGTGTAAACCAGGCTTATAACATCACAATGAACATCATAATGGGCGTGACATATTTATGTAAGTTAAGTATGAATGAGTGCTTACTAAACAGTATTACAACAAGGTGTTTTAGCTGGTCGTGCACCTTGTTGACCTGCAGCTGCCTCAGATTTTGGAAGTTCCACAGGTTTAATCACATCTAATGACCCATTACTTTGTTTGAGAAGCTGCCCTGTCTTTTCCTGTTCCTTAGCTTTCACTTTATCATAAATATGCCTAAAGATAAACTCAAATGCCTCTGTAACATTAGTAGAATCAAGAGCAGATGTCTCCATGAACAGCATGCCATGATCAGCTGCAAACTGGTTGCCTCGTCGTGTTTCAATCATCCTCAAATGCTTTAAGTCTGATTTATTTCCTACTAATATAACTGATAAGTCGTCACTTGCATGTTGATGTAATTCTTGTATCCATTTATCAAGGTTTAAAAATGACGTTCCCTTGGCAATGTCATATACTAGAACTGCCCCCAGTGCACCACGGTAATAAGCACTTGTGATGGCTCGGTACCTCTCTTGACCTACAACAAATGAGAGACTTGTTAAACTGTTAGACAGTGGGAGGCTTTGATATTTTGCTAACTGGTTAACAGGCAATCACTCCTCCAACTGGAGCATATAGAATAGCTTATAAAAAACACCGTATCGATCAGTCCTTGATCGTCTGTCTGCAATGTAACGTAGGCTAAAAATGTGTTGATATTTAGATTCTCCCGCTGTTCCCTCGTTTTGCCTATTTTTCGATTTGTTGGTAAAACTCAGTGGAGGAATGAAAGTCGGCAGCTCCAACGTCGCACTTCACAGTGTCCTCATCATTCCCCTGTCTCCAAACAATTACCAAACTATAGCTAAAAGTATAGTTAATAGAAGGGAATCAATAATATAAGAAAGCAATAGTTCAGTTTAGATAATTTAAGTAATTTAATTTAGATAGTTTAACTGCAAGTCCCAAAATACTTCGATTTCTGCTATCTTTAAATCCGAAGTAAAATAAAAGATATGTATGTATGCATGTATGTATTTAGTACTTCTGCAAGCAAACTTTTGCAGCAATTAAGCCAACATTCGGAAATATTTTCCACTAGAAAGACAGACGATTTTAAGTTTTAGCTTCCAGCAATACAGTAATTAGCCGTTATTGCCATACACTGATTGTTTTTATTTTTATTTATTTATTTATTTATTTGTATCTTCTTTTTTTTTTGATCTGATTAATTTGAAGCCCGGCAAATCGAAAGCGGAATTTTAACTTCAAGCGGTATGCCAGGAATGTGTCCTTACTTGACATACACTTATGTAATGTATCTTTTTTTGGATCTGATGAATTTCAACATTAAAATCATTAACGTTTTTTCCACGATAAAAGTAAGAATTTCTTATCTCCACTTGTGACATCGATGTGTTTTTCTTTGTCATACGTTAATCTCTGTAGTCATCGTCTCTTCATGATCTGATGAATTGTTAGCAAACGGGCCTTAGCAAACTAAGATCTCCAGACAAAGCCGTTTCGAATTTTTAGCTTCAAGTATGCAAATATTGCCCTGAAATTAATATATTGTGTATTTCATGGCTTCCGTTTGGCAAATACGATTTAAGTTTAATAGTTTACTCTCTGATTGTTTTTCTTTACTTATGTCACCTAAATGCTGTATGCTTTTGGCTTTACTTCCGATCGCATATGATTACAATAAAACGAATAGCAATCAGCTGATGTCTTGTTGCCATGCAAAGACATGAATAAATATGAATACGTCTTGAATGAAGACCCAAAAGAAATCGTTAGCGACCGAATCACCGTTGTGAAAAAAATCTAATTTCTATATTACAGAGTGTAAAATTAGCTGAAAATGAAATTTTACGAAAATGAATATTATTGGGCTTCTCTGTAGGCTGTTTATATCGAATATGTGCACTTAGAATGCCTAGCAGTCCTTTTGTGCTGTCGTCAATCACCCGACAAAATATCATTCACAGTGGAAGCGACGTTCATATATCGACTACCTCAAGCTACAAACCTGCTGTATCCCAAATCTGTGCGCGAATATTTTTGCCTTCTATATCAACGTTCTTGTGGGCAAGTTCCACTCCTATTGTTGCTTTAGATCCTAAGTGAAATTCGTTCCTTGTATAGCGAGACAATAAGTTCGATTTGCCAACTCCCGAATCTCCTATAAGCACAACTTTGAACAAATAGTCGTAGTTATCCTCTATGCTAGTTTGCCGCATCATTCTCTTTGGTTTTGCTCTCAGATGCTTGTGGAGTCGATGGAATCTAGACTAGAATCTAGGGAAAAAACATCACATTTAGTAATACAAGTCTATTTCGTCTCGTTGGCATCGATGGAAATCAAAATCTAATGTGTATCCAAGCGTTAGCAAGTTTGTAGATATTAACGAGAGTTTTACAGATTTTCAGGCTTCATGAATACAACAATTGTTTTAGCTTACCATAGCTTAATATAAATTGAATTCCTTCGTAAAATTATTATACCAAAGATACCTCCCTAGTGTTATTTGGCTAGCCACAGGATCATAATCATTTCCATAGATATCGCCCTACATTTCCATTATGCACTAAGATTATATTCTGGTTTAGTTAGGATGCTGTGTAATAATAAGACACACCTTCACAGTAATTTACGTCACCAACATAGCTGCCTTCGGTTCACAACGGATCTTAACCATGGTAGAAGCAAACTTGTAGAATCACTGGCATTTAGAACTGACGTTTACTACTGCTTTAAATAACTTGAATTATGCGTTGTTTAGTAAACGAGTAGATATCCTGCTCGTTGGTGTAGAATCAAAACATAATATTCAAGTACGACTCGTGAAATATAATTGTAAGTAAATTACACTCAAATCCGTTGCACATACGTCTGGGTATGAAGTGTTGTTTTTGAAAACTGTTCCAAGTGAATTATTTTGTTCTCTTAGTATGCAAATAATTACTATTCTACATGTCTTCTATGTATGATAGCAGGTGACTAGATTTCAAAAGAACCAATCACAAGTGGGTATTGGTTACTAACGGTGACGGTTAGTCAAAACAACTTCACAGGAAACCCGATATAAAAGAGCTTCATCTTGTTAAACAGGAAAAATATCTGAAAAACATTTTCAAAAGAAGCTTTTCACTAATTATGCTAGTTTTAAAAGAGTAAACGTCTAATTTGTTCAGAAAACTAGAGTAAATACTGAACAAATCTTTATGCGCTTTTTATTACCGTTATTGGACTTTTTATCTCTTTTTCTTTCTATCCACCAGTGAAGTTCATATCTTTATAAGAATGAATTCGAAGATGGAGCTCAGTGCAGTTCATTTCGTCCAATGAAGTTCTTTTCTTATAAAAATGATTTCGACACAGAGCTTCTGTCCCAGTAACATTGAGCCGGGCCACGTCCAGACTAACTTGGATAAATGCGATAAATGCATCTATTTTGCTGCTGTTGGGACTTCCGTTAACATGGAAATGTAGCTGACTGTGAACACTTAAAGCGTTTTTGAAGTGAAAGATTCGTTTTGAAATTTATTCAGGTTAATGTGTGAACGTGACTTGAGCTTATTCGTCTCCCAGAGTGGAAGTAGATTTATTTACTATGAATGTAAAACATTTTATGCTTTTTTCAAGGTAAAGATTCGTTTTCAAATTTATCTATAGTGTGAACGTGGCCTGAGCTTCTCCGTCGGTCTTCCAAAGTGGATGTGGTGATCACTGTGGACAAAAACATTTCAAGCGTGATTTGTTTTTAAATTCATCCGGATTAGCTTAGTCGTAGTCTGAGCTCCTCGATAGCTCTTGCAGTTGATATTCGCGTAAGCATTCCATTCTGATGCTCCTCATAGATCAGACTGAAAGTTGAATACTTGTTTTTCATATCGGATTTGTGGTAGAACTTCGAATTCTGTTTCACTATGAGAGAAGTGACGTATCTCGTTGTATTCCCGGGGGTCTTTACTCCCACTCATAGCCTAATCCTGTATTCTATAAAAATTAACTTTTCATCAACCGTGATCACGCGATGTCGATTGTTTTAGGCACTTCAGTGAGATATGGGCTTAACTGTATCAAGAACCCTTATTCCTCACTAAAAACCTATCACCTTTAATCTTCACAAATCTGCCTTGCACATACCAGCTGATTCCACAAGTGCAATGTTCGTATACTTAAACTTTGGTATAGGGATAATGGCAAAAACCTATCCAAGCATGCAGTCTATATAGCAGAAGATAGCCTCCGCGTGACGTCAGTATGTCGTATGATCCTTATTGTGACTCACCACACCCTGCCATTGTAACCAGCTGACAACGCGTGGTGCGTTGAACCTCTTACTTGCAGCTTGATAATATACAGGTCCCTACCAGTACTGACATCTGTTAACGTTAGCTCTCCTGGAGCGGCCTTTGTTTTAGTTGTAAAGAATTATACACATATACAGGTATAAAAATAGAAACTAGCGGGCATATTAGGCCTAAATTTACTGGTGTATAATGAACATAATGATGAATAATAGGGACAATTTTGAACAGTTTTTACAAATAAGGAATAGGCTTTTAGAACTTAATACTGCTTAGCTTAACACTATATCCATACTAAGCAGGATAAATTTGTAAACGCATCTTTTCTCTCCGTTTTCTTCGCGCCATTGACAAAAGAAAAACGTCGTTTAAGTGTGGTATAGAAATAGATACTAGCGGGCCTATTGCGTAAATTTGCTGGTGTATACTGAACATGATGAATAATAGGGATCAGTTTTTAAATCGTGGAATCCAAATCCACGAGTTGTTTTATAATAAGGAATACTTTTAGAACTTTTACGCTTACTACTTCGCTTAACACATCCGGGTAATTGAAATTTGAGTATTCTTTCGTCGAAAAACGAAAAACGCCACTTTGGTGTGGACAACAGGCATAGCCGTAGCAAATAAATTACCCGGATAACTGAGTGTGTGCGTAGCGTAAGGTTCAATAAACTGTACGATAAACTCTTGTAACTATTATCATAATAGTTCATAATAGAGGGCCTCTCGAGCTTCCATTTAAAGCAGTATGTACGCAGGTCAAGAAAGTTGTTTATTTCTAGTATATTGTGAGGTGGTATATTCTTTTAGAACCGTGAATTGTTGTTAAGACAGTCTAGAGTTCTGGCATAGGTTTGTGAGCTCTGTGCGACATATTAGAACTCATAATGAAGTCATTTTTTCTACGATCAAGAATATTTTGTATAAAACTGTTAAACAATAACTTCGTATGAATGTATAAAGGTTATCTTTAAAAAAGTGCGCAAAATCTACAAACAATTTTAGGGTATACTATCATATATATTTTTTAATTTCGTTTCCATCCAAGACTTGTATCTTTTTATCTTTTTTACCATACTAACACTCTATACTCATATATTTTGTTACACATTCCTTTGTAAGAAAAACTGGAAATCTGATTGCCTATGTGTTATTGTAGAGTGTCCTTATCACTTAGCTGTATTAATTATGATCTCTATCTTTTTGCATGCATGTGCAATAATCGTTATAAATATATCTTATTATTATCACTCAGTCAAAGCCAACGGAAAATCAAAGTTGCATTTTATCATGCGTTATAGATTTTTGGCATTGTGAAATTGTGTCAGTAGTTTAGTCATCAGTTTCAATTGATTTTATCAGTCTGATATCTTTATCTTTATTATTTCATATGCGTTGTCCGTTAAACGCCAAATCTTTGTTACTAAGTCCTAGTTCATAGTTCGTCCCCAATTAGCTCAGTTTTAGCTAAATAACTCGACACTTAAATGAAGTTTAAGTTTTACCTATCAGACACCGTACCAGCCATGTGCCGTACCAAACTGTTGCAATAAAATACATGGAAAATTTGGCGTCTATTTGGAACTGCTGGTTCGATTTAGAATGGCCCAGGCTTTTAGCAAACCAGAGCCAGACAAATTTTAATTGAGGATGGCTCTTGGAAAGTATGGACGTCTGATGAACAAGGCCTTAGAATCTTACGAAAGATAATTCAAATTCACTGAAAATACCCCATAATTACATTGGTAAATCATTCAGATGTCCATGCAAACGCACGCCCAAAGGTTGGCAATCTTGTTAACATTGATTATTGTATAGATCTTCTTTCAACAATAGGTTATTACAATCAACCAAACGACAAGCTCTAAAGAAATTCATTGTATTTATTTATTCATTAACAGTCCTCTTCGGTTGTATGTCTACTCATGACAGCTGCTGTGTCTAAGTGACCAACTCGTTAACTTTTTTCTCTATTGTTCTTTAGCTTTAATAACTCTAAAAGCCAAGGAATTACTTTTCTACAAACTTTACATAAGACGTCTCCGCCATTTAATTGGCTAATTATTACAATACTTTTTAAACTTTTTATTCGTTTTCTTCTTAGAAAACTAAAATAATTATAGTTCGTTTCCGTTCTGACATTTCTATCAATTTGAAAACTAAAATTATAGTTTTTATTTCCTCTGATTATAAATATAAATATATAGGATTATGATTATATAGATATATTTATGTCTGAAATTTTACTCTCTATATACATTTATATAAATATATATCATTCGTTGAGTTATTCTTAATAATACACTTGCTCAGATTGAGTGTCTAGAAGATTTTTAAATGATATATTGTCTCTTCTCTTTTCTTGATCCTTGGTTGTATGGTTGCTTCCATTCTGCGCTTGTTGGGTCTGGTTTCCTGCTTTCTCAGCGTAATAGGAATGATGTATACGAATATGAGTCCGTAGATTACTTGAACTGATGAACTTCCAATTACAAATGCTGCACTTGTAAGGCTTTTCTCCGGTATGCGTCAAGATGTGTGATTGCAGGTTACCGGAAGTGGTGAAGGCTTTAGAGCACTGTTTGCATTTGTACGGTCGCTCTCCGGTGTGAATACGAACGTGTCTTCTCAAGTCACTCGAGCTGACGAACGCTTTGGGACAGTAGGTACATTTGTGAGGTTTTTCTCCAGTGTGCGTGAGGATATGCCTTTGGAGGTTCGTCAGTTGCGCAAACCCACGACAGCAAATATTACAGGTGTACGGCTTCTCTCCTGTGTGGATCCTGTTGTGAATCTTTAAATGCGCAGCCAGTGCAAACGCTTTTGGACACTTCTGACACTTGTAGGGTTTCTGACCAGTGTGGATGAGTACATGGCGTTGAAAGTTCCACGAGCGAGTAAACACTTTGCTGCAATGTTGACATGTGTATGGTTTATCGCCATTGTTCTCCAACTCTTTTTCTTCCTTTGGTGACTCTAAGTCGTTTGGGGAGCTACTTCTCTTCACCCGCTTTGGCGACCAGGAATGTTCAACAGCTTCTAGAGGTGCTTGAGGTACTACAACAACCGGGACTTGATCCTTCAATCGAATAGGCTCCATCAGCTCTGGACTTGGAACAAGAAACTTTACAGCGTATCCACTGTTGACCATATCCTCAATCGTCGGTGGTGTGTGTGCAACCATTTCTGCAATTTAAAAAATAAATTTACCTGGTTAGAAATGAGTCAAAGGAAATGACACGTTGTATTAATATGAAAAAAATATGCCAGCATTCTTCAAGGAACCTCTAAAAAAAGATTGTGAGATATTAATATTGATCTCAAATGTAAAGAAACTGAATAAGGTTAGTCACATAATGTTATTTCCAATACGTCCAGGAGGCTCTTTTTTGTGGTGACAACCGGCGTAGCTTTTGATGCGAAAAAGGTTTAGTTTAACCCCTCTTAGGACCGCTGCACAATAACCACTTGTGTTATCGGATAGCCGAGGACTATATTTATCTCGTCTGTGGTTTATTTAGATTGAAATTTATAAGATAGAACAGTTTTGAAACCTGTCAAATTGGTTATTAAAACCGCAGAAGCATGCATAATGGTCTTTTCAGAAGCTTGGAATATAAATGTGTTTGTGATCGTCGAGGCCGAAGATGGAAGGTTTTGAAATGGTAGTCAGCTGCCTATCTGGCTTACTAGCCATTTGGATTCCAACAATCCATGGGATGGGATCTAGCTTATTTTTGTCTTTGAAAAGTTTTTTTAAGTGTTTGAAAAAGACTGGTTGGTTGGTTGGTAAGCTCTTGCGTTAAGAGTTATTGTTCATGATCATGATGACCACTTGGCATGAACCGGAAGGGTTAGTTTTGAATGCTTCTTTTTGACTGGGTACAGCACTAATTAGCTGCTCGGTGTGTACCCACTAACGCCGACTGCGAAGACTCGTAATTGATTTGAAAATCGACTTAACTTAGATTACTTGAACAATTCACTTTACAAAATGATGTTTCAAAAAAGACATTCTATTCAGAAGTGATGAATAATTTATTGGGGTAAATACCATACTATGATAATCATGGTTTTTGGATTTTCATCGGCCGAATGAATCGAACGTATTTTAGTTTTGAATATTTTTTCTCACAAATATTCTGAACAGCATTGAAAGTCGTGAGCCCCTAGTTTTCAAGATTTTTCCCTCTTCTTCTGGCAATAACTAAAAAAATATCATTTGAAGTGGAAACATATCAACACTAGAGTTGAGCCATAAAAAACGTTGCAATGTAAAATTAAACTATATTCATAGGTCTTTTAAGTGGAAAAATCTTTTTGAACTTGTCTCAAAAGAATCCGTAACACTTGGGCAATAGAGATTTCACAAAAGCAATGAAAATAATAATTTGAGTTTCAACTTTTGCAGAATCAATTATTCAGCGACTAAATACATGTAGTCAATACTTGAATGGATAACAAATCTGTATTTGTTCGCTTTTCTTCAGAATTAGTTGGGCTAATTTACTAAAAACTATACGAAATCAATGTCTTGATATGTGGGAGGATTTTGAGGCATTTTCAGAGCAGAAAAGAAATCTAGAAAGTCTCAAAAACGGCAAAAAATAACTTAGCTCTAAACTTTGACCGTTGACAATTTAGGGATTATCGATTCATATCTGATTTATGTGGCTTAAATGTTCATTAGTGAAATTATGTCGTGGACATTGCATCCCCTATAAAGTAGTCTACTTCCTTTTTTATATTTTATTGATCACGTCCTTTGTTCCATCCTGATTCATATCCGCTATCTTAAGTGATAATTATTTAAGGAAGAGTTCTCACAATGAACTAAAGTTGTAAAGTTGTCAAAAAGCTACATTATGAAGCACTAGGGCTCGCTTAAATCAAATGGAACTTCAGCACGATTTAAAACCTAAATAAACTGAAGGAAACTGCTGTTGTCTTTGTGGAAACTAGCCACACTGAAGTGCCGAGAAGATAATCTGCTTCGGGGCTATCATGTTAATAAACCAACAACAACATACAATTATCAGGTTTTAAAGAGATAATAAAAAAATACTCTAGCTGCTACTCACCGAAAGAATTGTAGCATGGTTTCTTGAACTCTTTTTTCTTGATCAGGAAAGATCGTGGCATTTTGTTGGTTTAGGATTAAAGCTGGAGTGCGTATGAAGAAAAGGAGTTGAATGTTGAGTATGAAGAAACTACCGCGTACGAGAACTTTGGGTCTTGTCCTGAGTGATCGACCTACACGATGGCTAATCAACCAGTGAACTGAATTGTGTGGATGCAGACAGGTCTTATTATAGCCCTTCGACAGGTGCAGGCAAGACTGATGGCAAACAATTCTCGCACTTGTGAATCTGAGTTTAGCCTCACCTAGTGCCTAGCTGAATGGCTGTGTTGATCACTTGGGAACAAAGGCTTAGCAAGGCTCCCCCGTACCAACTCTAAGTATTAATTTATTAAAGACCTGTTTTACTCTTATCAGAGATTTTCAAATACCCACAGGTTCCAGCCATGGATAATAAAACCTAAGTTACAATACCGCTAGCTTATGGATCCGATTGGCGCAATTTAGGCACTTGGGCTAATTGCGCATGCATGGACAAGTAGTTTGTTCAAAGCTTGTTTAGTGCTAGTGGCAAGTGCTATTGACCAATCAGGTGCAGGAGTTTCAAATAGCTATCGAATTAAGGAAGGCGAGAAATGACTGTGAGGTTTAGAGAAAGAAAATACATTCAGCTGTGTAGTTTCTTCTTTTTTCCCCAAGAGTCTATCCCACGGGTGCGCACGTTAAATACTTTTTAATATGGCTTTTCTGTTTCGGTTGTCTAAATCTTACGACAGAAAAATCTAAAAATTTGAATCCTATTTATTTCTGCTGTGGTAAATGATTAATTTGTTGTTCACTTGATGATGACAGACAAAGGTTAAGCTATTGACAGGCCATGCTTTCTGAATTATTGATTCCAGACCAAAGACTCTCTTACGGTCAACAAAGCCAAAAATACTCAGATGAAAAGTTCACAAAACCACCAACATTTTGATTATCGATAGACATTTATTTTTGTACGTTGCTGCATTTTCAAACTTTATCTCAAAACGGCTCACTTCTTTGCTTAAAAGTTTATTCATTGTCTTTTATAAACTCCGGGGCAAATTTGACTCGAACTGACAGAGTACAGAAAAAGGTGATAAGCAGTGGAAATTGCCTTTGTTTCGAATACCCAATTAGGGTTCTAAAATGATAAGCTATTGTTCTGCGAACGGGCTGCCGCTACTTCGACCATAGCAACGCTCGCATATTGTGCAAGTGTTGCCGTGAAGGTAAGATACCACCAGTAGAAACCACTTGCTCGCAGGATAAGGCACGTGCATTCTAAAGACAGGTGGATGAGCTTCACGTAATGGCCAATATCTCAAATTTACCTACACACTGTCTCAAGTATACTCATCGAACAATTCTCCTTTTTACACACTAGAGTTACACTTTTTTTCTGTCGCAAAATCCTAAACTAAAGGGCGGAATGAGAATATTTCTTGGTGCGTTATAGCCTAAGGGATTTCTGGTGCCATGGAATTAAGGGCTTTAAAAGGAGTTAAATTCCTTTCCCCTAACAACGAGGCTCGAATAAAAGTCCTTTTTATTTGTTCTAGGCAGTGTTGTAATTCTCTCTAATGAGAGTATATATTCATTGTTTAGCTATTGTTGTCTTTGGAATTTCCGTTGTTCAGCATAAGAACGTTTCTGACGCAAGAACAAAGTTATTCAGCTGGACTCTTTCAGTGGCTCACAAGATCGCCAACGCCGAATCTCAGCGCAACGAGGCGTTTATGCCCTGATACCTATGAACAAAACTGGTCATTAAATACATCCTTTCTTCGTATCTTTTCTGAGTCCTTTAACTTTAGCATGGTGTAACTACACGTAAGGTATTGTTCTCTTTGAATAATTTTCGTCCTTTTATTGTTATGTTCATTTTGAAGTCTTGAGCAGGTACCATGAGGCTCATTCAGCCGTGTAACCTCGAATGGAAACAAAATTTCTGTAATCCAGGATAAATTCATCGATTTTCACTATTTTTTCTCGTAGTGTAAAAGTTTGTTAACTTTAACGTCACAGCCGTAGGTACACCATTGAAATGCACATTATAGTATCAAGTTGATTAATGAACTTTTTGTTACATTAATTATAAATTAAGTAAAGCTAAGTATCGTTTCGCTCAAATGCCTTCAAAGTTTTGATTTCAGGATCGCATTTCCCAAATTCGATAGTCAGTGGAAGACAAATACGTGTTCTAGAGATCTCAACAAAATGGTTTGTAACTGAGTCCATGCCTCAGTGCGGCTTGTGTCGCCTTCTGTCTTCATTTACAAGTTAAAGGGCTAACGACAAAAGGGTCAGCTGACAAGATAGAGTCTTTTTTTATTTGTTTCAAATCTTTTCTTTTGTAGGGTTTCAGTGTTTTCACTCGAAATCTCAATTACCAAAATAAAACGGTCGTGAGATTTAGCTTTTTTTTCAAATTTTCTTCCATAAATTTAAAGTTAGCTATTTTTTATTGGTCGAATGTAAAATAACTAGAAATATCTTGATTGAGTTGCTTCAATATAAGTCAAGTTTTCCTGTTGAATTTTGACAGAACAAAGAAACCAGTCAAATGCCAAGAAATTAAAGAGGTTTTTGATTGAAAAAATGAAAACCTTTTTTTCTCTGTATTATTTTATTTCAATATTTCTCTCTATCTTCCACTCCAAAAAAAATCGATTTATGTCTTGTTTTGGTGAATCATACAAGGAAATACTTACAAGTCGTAAGATGTCATATATATTCTTTGCATTTTACCTCTTTATGATTCCTTTCTTTTATACTGTATTGTATAGTTATGTGAAGCCATATTTATTTTCTTTGTCAAAAATAAATCGCAAAGTTTTAACTGCAACCAATATCCTGCTCTTTATTGGTATAATATCAGTAGCTGCCTAATAGACGAAAAAAACTATTTTTTGCTTATTCTTAAAAAGCAATATACACAGCTTCTTATAAGGCCATAGTGGACAGGCTACATAGCCATTAGATCGTGTAATCGATCAGTACACTTTACTAATTAACAGTTTGAGTTAATATAGTTTAGACTAGTCGAAAGGCGGCGTCTTTGAGTTGAATCATTTAGAAGTCCGTCCTAAGTACCAAAACTCACCCACCAGAAAATCGTCAAACTTAATAAGAAAAAAAGTTAAATAAATAAATAGAAGAAAAATGAAACCGCAAGCTTAATCACAATGGTTAGTTTATACAATAAAGCTCGTCAAAAAATTAGGTTACTCAGTTTCGTAGCATGGAATATTGGACTACCAGCACAGTATACCGCCACCAAACAGCTATGCCTCAATATTTAGGTGAATTGGACGGGAAATCATTTCCTACATATTCCCATGGGATTCTCCATATTTCAACTTCCCAGGGCGGGTACCTGGGTTAAAACCCTAGCACTGTGTCTGATTTTGTGTTATTTGTGCCAGCAGGGAGTCCCTTTTCAAGGACAATGATAAAAACTGAACTGCCATGAATTCAAGAACGTTTAGACCATGACACATGAAATGACTTAAATGTATAATACAAAAACAAACATGCTGTAAACTCCATTCAATTTTTCATTATTACCCTATATATATACACACAAGTATATAGCTAAGATTTCGTTATTGCGAATCTTACTAATGATGTATATGTCCCCATTGGGTGCATTCAGCCGTACAAAGAGACTTTGTTAAAAACCCTAGAATTGGGAATACTAGTATAGAGCCAGCAGAGCTGGGTACGAAAAGGGACGGGTACCAGTTTGAAGGCATGTGGAGGCCTGAATGGCGCACCCGTGGCAATGAGATGAAGAGCTCTTTTGTCCAACTTGGTAATGAGTCAGTTTAAATCATTACTTTGCCTTCAAGCTACAATATTACAATTATCTTTGGCTTTCTATTTAGATCCAAGATGATTAAACTTTACCTTAGTTTAGATCTCATGCTATCTTTTAAATAAGCGTGGAATCAGTGAACAATGGAATTGTCAAAGTATCTTAGTTAAATGTCAAATTCTTGTAATCTGTAAAATGCCGCTATTGAAAGAAATTGAAACAATCATTTTGTTAAATTAAAGAAAAGAAACGTAACATTGTAGTTTGACCGTTATTTGATACATTTTACAAAATGTCGTTTCGATATGCGACGAGGAATCAAGATTAAAATAGTTACGCGACGTCGAGCAATTTTTATTGTCGCTAAACAAACCTCACTGAATTGGACAAAAAAATTAGGTCGTATCATAGATTAGTGCTTAACTAGATATTTTAAAGTATTTTGGCTGCAAATTGACTTTCTTTTACTGTACCGGAATATCTTCAATACTCATATGACTGAACTGGGGTGAAGGGCGGAGTCTCAAAGACTTTCATCTGAAACCAAAGTAAATTCATATCGACTTTTTGAAAAGGCGGCTAAAACTTTTAATTCTTTCTTCTACAAAGCGGCACACTCCCAATAAACTAGGTTAGTCTTGTCTTTTGTATTGTTTACTCTGATCAAACAAGTCCACGAGTATCATCCACATGGTAGGGACTTCTAAGCTGCATGGCTGTAAATCACTTCTTGACAGGCGCCAGCCAAGGCTCGTGAGGTCGCACGTAAATCCATACTCATCGTGATTAAGATGATACAAGTGCTTGCGGCTCAACGCGGCATAAACATTTTTTGGTCGATTTTGTTCTTCTGTTAGAATTCGAAAACTAAGGCCCCAAGTAAAGGCTTAACAAGAAGTCAACTTTTTTTGACAAAAACTGAAAATCCAATATTTTCGGGGAAAAAATTCATGTTTCACCAGGTATAACTTAATATTTTATAGGGTTGTCAAAAAGATTTTAAGTTGCATGAATGAACTTTGACCGACGGCATTGCTTTATGACAAAAGCTTTCATTTGGTCTAAGTTTTAACCGGCCGATTTTTTTCGCTTTTCTCGGCAACTCTTAACCGATGAAAACCTTGCAAAAAAAACTCAAAGTAGCTGGCAATATTGCCGATCGCCGGCGCTTTTCATCTTTTTGACAACCCTGGTTTTAGTCTTCGTGGTATACTAAACTTATTTTCAATCGGCTGTTTACAAATCACTAAGGAATATGACATTATTTGAAAGCATAGTGATTTCTATCATCTCCTTTTCAAATCACCAAAGTTTTTTAAAAAATCAAAAATTCTCAAATGTTTTTGATTGTTTTGTATAATTTAATATTTTAGTTTTCGTTGTATTCCAATAACGTTGCAGTTTGCCGAAAGTGTTTTTTGAAAGCAATTATTTCAATGTAAAGAAGAGAAATGAAGGATTAGTTTATTTTCAATTCAAATAATTATTTTCAAGTATTTCTCCCCAAATAAAGCAACCAGGTCCTGCTTGAAATACCTGCAGTGCATTGACCAATAGAATTCGCCCTCTTTCAACATTAACTGACCAATCACCTTTGGGATCGATTTTACCTGTAAAGGTTGCAAGAATGTTTACAGTTCAAGGCATTATTAAGTAATTAGGTCATCGTGAATGGATATCATTACACAATGATAAATACTTCACTATGAAATACTATATGGAAGATAAAAAAGTGTAAATGATTTAAGAATTGAATCTAGATTGTTAAATAACAACTGAGTTCATATGTTAGAGACCGTCAAGACGGTAGACACGTCTTCAAATGGAAATCTTTAAATGAATGTCCTAATTTGTACTAGAAATGAATTGACAAGTTAGTGTTAGAAAATTGGGAACTCCTCTTGGACGAAATTTCGTCGAATGAGCTTCCTTTTGAAACCGAATTTCCCGTCGAAGATGGTTTTCCGTATTTAATATGAATCAGTCGGCAAATGGACGACTTTACTCCCTCGCCAGGTGAGGCCAGACTTGATTTTTTTCCCAATAGCATACCGGCCTATTTTGGATGACTACTTTGATTTGAGCAACAGGTGAATCAGTGAAACTCTCAGCCATTCAGTCGTCAAAAACAAAATGGTTATAAGTCCTTTAGAAATATGATATTGGTTAGAGTATATTAGTCCTAAAAATAGTATGTCCTAATTAAGCTCTTCAGTACTATAAAGAAACAGGCCTTTGAATTCAGATTTTAAACTGAAATGATTCTGCTCTCTAATAATGCACCAGTTAAACATTGCTTGTCGAATATGAGAAGCGCGCGGGCTGTTCGTACTGGCATCACTGGTCATTGACTAACAAACTCAATGCTTTGTAGACGATCCTATTCACCGGGTATCGTTTTATTACCGGGTTTTTTTTTGACGATCGAATACAGAGGGAAAAGGAAACCTTGCAAATCCTCTTCCACCCAATATTCCCCTTATTTTTGACGTCAGGATTCGGCAAATTTACGGATTCGACATTTCTTGATTGATTTGCTATCATTGTATTACTATTCGAAGACAAACGCCGACTATTACTCTATTAGTATTACCCTAGTTATCCGACGATCGGAGATCGTTCGTTGCGGAGACGAAGAGCAACGAACGATCTCCGACCCTCTGATAATCAGGCTACTATTAGTATAAGATCTAAATCCTAATGAATGTAATAAAACTTTTTGTTGTCTCAATGATTACGCATTCGGGTTAGGTCCACATTGATTGGGATGAATTTAAAAACGCGTCTTTCTTGCTCGGGATATAGACGGGGCTCTCGTGCGTCCACTCTAAAGCGGCGTTTTTTCTTTGTTGGAGAAAACGCTGTTTCATTGTGGACAGCGCGCGTAAACAGAGAAAAAAAGATGCAATTTAAATTTGTTAGGCCTGTGTAGCTTTAAACACTATAATCTAAAGAGTCTGAAATGGGATATTTGATTTCAGATCATCTGTATGTAAAAAAACAATCTTTGGACTAAGCCATAATTCTCATCTAAAAATCAATATAGTTTTCATCGCTGGATGTAATAACAATCATTCAGGCATCAAATCCCGAGTAACAATGGACCAAAACCTGGCAAGGAAAGGATGATTTACGGCAAGGAGTCTAATTTTTGATGATAAACGGTGAAATTTTCGATGTCTGCTGTACTGTTATGATCGTAGTGGCCTTATAGCCAATTCAAGTCAGAACAGTGCCGTTTGCATCAAAAATGTCATTCTTTTCATGATCAAAAAGTAGAATCATCCTTGCCGTAAATTATCCTTGCTTTGTCGGTTGGTTTTTGGTCCAGTGTAACTCAAAACCAATGATGTTTTCATCTCGGGAGTTAATAACATGAATCAGTACACTTATAAAACATCAAATTATTTATTGTTAGAATTGATCAAAGTATCATAATGTCTTTGAAAGAGACTACGAGGGTGTTTTCTTGTTTTATTTTATTTTTCATTTTCATATTTATACAGGAACATTTATTTAGCCAGGCTAGTTTAAGTAGAGTCCTGTGTAGTTAAATAGAATTAAAAATATTCACTGTTACAGAAAGTAAGTACTTACAAAATGTATACTAAATTCATGTACAGCACATAGACAAATTTATCTACAATTTTCTATTTGAAAATTTGACATTCATGTTTGAACACTGAGAATTTTCAAATCATGAACCACCATTAAAAGACATTCTAATAGAAAAACCTATATCTGGAAACTAATTAACCAAGGTTCCACCCGAGGTCAGGTACGTTTTTCTTGTCTTTTAATTTGTTAGGACAACAGAACGTAGAATCAACACTCGGAACACCTTAATTGCAAAAATCTTTCTTTATTCCTTATTCAGCAAACCTAGTACGTTTCAGTTTCCAATTTTAAGTGAATAATTACTACTTAGGAACAACTGTTTCATATTAATTAATTTGCTCTCTTGAATTCGGTCAGTATTCGTGGGGGCCTACAAGGGAGTCAACGATCATGGATCACGGAAAGGTATCATCGCGAATCTTGAATAACTACCTGTTTTTTATCCGAGTTACAAGGGTTGAAAAGTTCGGCAAGACAAAACTAGTTCAGTTCCCCAAAAAAACGTGACAAATTTTGTGCGTAAAAGAGAAAGAAAAAGTGTCGAACTTTACAATTTCACAAAGTATAAAAACGTTCTCGTTTCTTTATCTAAATATGGGATATAATAAGGATGAACATTTTCGGTTTATACATCCTTCCTATTATACGACCTTACAACATGAAACTAACAAAGTCTTTTGGAATCCAAGCGAAGATTATATCAACAAGGGCAAATCATTACTAGAAAACTAGTAAGAACTACATCGTATCGTTACACTTAGTTTAATAAGGTGTTAAATAAATCGGCTAAAACTGAAAGAATAACTGGGATAAAATGTTATAGTTTACGTTGAATCTGTTGAATAGGACAGCGAATTCACCCGGCATTAATTTACTAATGTGGAACATTCATTTTGCCCAAAAAGCGCGATGTGCCTATCGCGGATATGATTTCTTTTAATCCCGAATCATGAAAAATAAAATTGCTTGATCAAGCGTCACGTGGGACCCATACGTCCCTGTGCATATGTTAAGACTCTTCCTTACGACAAATTCCATGTGACGAACGCACTTGGTATATGAAATTTGGTCGCATTTTCTCATTCACACTAGCAATGAATATTTGTCAAAGAAAATTTGTGATAGAAAATTTGCTCGATTTAATGCGAGAAAATATATGGACGTAAAAAAATTGAACAAATAAATAAACACTGAGAAGTGTGGTTGTAGTAAATACTAATTAACATCTGATTACACGATAACATTGACAGTTAAACAAAGTCTAATTACTCTCGATACAGGTACCATGTGGTTCACGAAGATTTTCACACGTTTATTTATCGTTATTTATCATGAGAGCAGCTGAACGCGTTCACTAAAGTTGTATCAATACAATTCTTACATAGATTAAATTTACTTTAGAAGTTGTTTGAAAAAGTATTTTACATGAGCCCCTTTAACTTACGCGCGCAAATGAATGGTTACTAGGTAAACAATAAACTTGTTTAATTGCTCATTTCATGGCGTTTAACCTAGTTAACTATATATTGCTTAGAAAACATTTTGCCATTTTTTTAAAGTTAGCCTCGTTAAGGATACAGTAAACCTTGGCGAGTGTTGTTCACAAAACTGTTTGTATGCGCGATGAATTAAAACAAAGCATGACAAAGTGTATATTATTTATCAGAAAACGAAGTTTTAAAGCTGACATTACACGAGACATTGTATGAATTAAGTTGAATGTATGATAATTCCATACCCTGGGTGCTAGAGAGATTTTTTCCCCAAACATTTTATCTTACGAACGCGGAGATAATTCTCGCGCCAAAGAGATAATCCTTGGAAAAAAATGAAAAAAAAAAAAAATCCCTCTGGCGCCCAGGGTAATGATTCCCACCAACCATTTGTGTAAACTTAAAAAACAATTTAACAGAAAATTGATAATTCATCGTAAAGTACATTTACTAAGTTTTAAAATGCTATACAGTTTGTCAGTAATGATTAACTTTGATGTGGTGCACAAACATAACCAGTTTTGTGAAAGATGTCAGCCGGAGAAGGGATGCAAAGGATTATCTTAAACTACGCGTGTATATGCCGGAATAGTTAGTATGTCAATAATAAACTTGTATTGTTCATTTGGTGGCGTTATCAACCTTAACTTTATATTATATTAAAAAACGTTTTATCAGAAACGTCCTAGGATTGGTATAAATCTAAAAATGTAGCGACAGTGAACTTTAAGTGTTTCTATTACTCAATTAACGATTCCACATCCATGCACGTGCCTTGATTTCTGTTTGTTAAACAAAATATTAAGCACTAACTATAGGGCTAAAGCTGCCTATATACGAGCAAGTCTCCTTGACTGCCTTTTTGAAAGCTAGCGTGCCAACTTTGTTTGTCAAGGAAGAGATTTGCTCATGTAGACAGACAACAAAAAAACTTGACAGTCAAGTATTTGGCCTTGAAGTTTATTTCGTGCACAAAGAACTTGTCAAAGAAAACTTGTCTTTCGTCTACAGAACATGTTTTTCTTGACAAGGACAACGTGCCAAGAAAACTTGTTGATCCATGTATACACGAGCAAGAAAACTTATCAAAGAAACTTGTCAAGGAAAACCTGCTCGTCTAGATGAGGGCTAAGGCGCTGTTACACGCTGAAACTTTTATCTGAAACTTGTGTCGATCGCCGATGGCGATACGAATTTCATAAGGGGTGTTGCACGCTGAAATTTCGTCCTGAAACTTGTTCAAGTTTCTGTTGCAGGAGTAGAAAGCAGTCCTTTTCGTTAAACCGTCCGTGAAACCGACCCGGGGAAAGTTTCAGCTAAATGACCATGTTACCCGATGCGTTGTGAAATTTGTCTCGCAACGGCGATTGAGGCAAGTTCCAGAGGAACGTTTCAGCGTGTAACAGCTCCTTTAATGGAAAAGCACCATGCACAAGGGACATTATGTAGAGTGATACTAGTATTGTGTTGACTGCGGGTAGAATTGATGTCTGCGTGCCTGAAGGGAAAAGCTCACCAAGGATTAGACTGATGCTTGCAGCACCGTCTGAATAGAAACGCCTGAATAGAAAGAGTACAATGCCGTCTGTTTATCATATGACCGTTATGCCCATCTCAATTTCGGTAAGTCGAGAGTCTTGCGTTGTAATAACAATATCTTTATTGAGGAAACTTTTTCATTCAAAATGTTATTTTCAAAAAGGACCTCTAACAATAATCAATAAAGAAAAAAAAGCTTACCTAAAAATTATATGAGTTATTAATTCAAAACTGACTGCTATATATAATACTATAATAGCTAAAGTACAATAATTACTATTAAAAAAATCTATTGTACAAGACGGAACTGAAACTCTCCGCTTCAAAAATTTGAATATTTTAATTTTTAATGTCTCCGTGGCGTATTCAAGTCATTGACTACTCCATCGTAACATGCTCTTTGTTCTAGTAAAGTTTGGAAGCCTTATCCTTGCTTTGTGTATTATGTTCATGATGTTTCTAATACGTTTCCAGATTCATGGCATTCTCATGTAATCGTCCTACAATTTGATATTTAAGGGAATGTAATTTGACCAGAAAAAATCCCTATAAAATGAAGCTACAGTTGGATTGCAAGTGATGCCATGGAAGCCATCTTGGATGATAACCTTTTTTCTCGTGTTTGCGTGCGATGAATTTCGGCGATCGCCTCGCTTGAAAGAAAGCTATCAGACGTTCCATGACGGACCACATATTGAAAACAATAGCAATAATATATCCACGTGTATACGAGCTGTTTCTTAAATGATTGTCGGATTAAAGAAATTAAAACTCAAAGACTGAATGCTAACTTGTTATGGCTCGTCATGTAATGGGCAATTCAACGAAAGATTGCTCACTCCGTAGCGCGCGTTTGTTGTACGCTCATCCAAAATAGTTACCACCTTTATATTTTATCAAATTCTGTGTAGTAAGGAAATGCTAGACATGAACGTTTTTGCGGCATTTCAACACATTTTCAGTCGTTTTTCTGCGGCAGTGTTATTTAACTTTCAGCCAATCAAAGCGTGTGTAATCGTTGCTTTACAAAATTGATTCAAGACAATTTCCATACTCCTTGTAATGAGAGGTTCGTCTGGATAACGAGACAATATTTACAAATCACTTTGGATAAACATCTCAAATATATTAAAATAAGTGCTCATATCCTCGTGGGTTTCATCTTACTATAGCAGGTCACCACTAGTTGACCATTAGCATCAATTCAATCTATAAATTCCTCTTTAAGAGGAGATTTTTTCAATATCGAGTAAATATATAATGGCTAAAGGTGCCAAAATCTAGCCCTTCTTGCTAGTTTAATCCAAATTTTCGCTTTGGATTACCACTCAAATTCTATTTTTATCAGTTCGAAATTGATGTAATAAAACAAAATGCCTTCTTGAAACTGTCTTTGAAATTGTACAGAATTGTATCTTGCACTTTTATATAGAACTTAGCAACTTTAGCACAATTAAGAATATAAGGCAATTGAGCGCCGACTAGAGACCAAATATTGGATTCAAATTTTCACTTTTAATTAACGCTTTAATTCGACTTTTATCAATCCAAACCAACCACAAGCAACCTAAACTCTCTGCAAGAAATTGCTTTAGCTTTGTACAACACTTGTTATTCGACTGAGTGTTTTTAGTTACTCATAATGCTAGAATATCTCTTAAAAGTGAAAGGAGGCAGCATGGCCGAGTGGTCAGAGCGTTGGTCTCGCAATCTGGTGGTCCCCAGTTCGATTCCTGCTCTGGCCACTAGCTAAGACTGAGTTTGTTCCGATTTCGATAAGTTCAAACTCAGTTTCTCGGCCATGCTTATAATATAGCCAACTGGTTCGCCTCCTTGCCAGTTGGGATTCTCAATCAACTACTCTATGTTGTTATTATACTTCATTTCATTTCAGTTCATTTCAACCGCATTTGATTATATACATATAGATATTTGTGGTATATAAATCTTAAACATTATTATTATTATTATTAAAGTAAACCTAGGCAGAAAGCCTAAGTGACGGGTGGTTGTGTGGGATGTTCCACAATTCGATTTTCCTTTTCTTTTTATTGCACGCACTACCTACGTTAGTTACAAACCCTGTGTGGTAGAAAATGGAATTGATCATCTATTCTATTGTCTTATAGCCTGTTTACATGAACTTAGGATAACTCTACCACTACTGAGAGCTAACTCTTTTGTTTCCCTTTTTGGGAACTTTTAAACTAATCGCTTACGCACAAACCCCGTGTGGTACAAAATGGAATTCATCATTTATTCTATTGTTTAATAGCCTTAAATACTTAAGGTACTGGAGTAACCCTAGCACTGCCATCTCTTTTGTTTCCTTTTTCCTGGGAGCTTTTAAACCAAAAAAGTCATTTTTAGTGATTTCTTAGTTTCAATAAAAGGATGTAACAATAAAAGGTGAAATTCGACGACTCAGGCTTATTTCAGACGCATTCTTTAGATGCGCCGTTTTCATTTCATCTTTCAGTGGGAGAAATGTAGAATAAATAAATGTAGAATTTATTTATTCTTATTTATATTATATAGGACATGGCTCTAGCGAGAGTGAGGAACGCCAGATTGCTTTTAAAATTACAATAACGTGACGCCACATGGAATCTAGGTCGTCTGAACTAGGGCGCCATTGAGCAATTATTGATATCTACAGAACGCTTTTCAAAATAAAATATTCTTTTTCCATTTTTCAAAACAAAAAAAATAAAAACATTTCTTTTCCAAATTAAAAAGCTGGTTAAAATATCTCGTCTTGTCATCATGATTCGCTAACGTTTTTGATTTGACAATACAAATCAGCACTGAATCAAAGCCAGTAGTTATTGTTTATTGCATGTTTCTACCAAATCACGATGTATTGAATGAGGGTAGCGGACATGAAAAGAAGTACGTCCGGGTACCTCATCACTGAGTAATATGCTCCCGGCGTTTCATTTGGATACAGTAACAAACCGCCAAATTGGACAAAATTTTCAGGACAATAAGGATAAACTAATCATGATTGACCGCCTGAGGAAATAAAAATCCAGTTGAATTAGAATTACAATGTCAGATTCTGCCAATGCAACAGAATCATCGTTTTCCTGTGGGTTACGGATCACCTCATGCATGTGTTAGAACACTCAAGCACCCGCTAGTGAGAACACACATCACTCTGTAGGCAAATGTATAGAACACTTGATCACGTAGTGGAAAATAGGTCACCATATGGGGAAATGCATACAAAAGTTGACCACCCTATGAACCGACCTCCTACAGTGTGAAAGAAGAATTGATCGCTCCGTGAATAGAACATTTGATCAACGGACTTTGAAGAATTGATCGCTCCGTACCTAGGGTGATACAAGAATGTGGGTCGAATACCGTGTTAAGAAATATAACCAGCCACCCTAGGAAAATAGAACATTTGATCAACGGATATAGCGAATCAAGATGCTTGAATGTGAAAGAAGAATTGATCGCTCCGTAGAGTAGCCGACCACCTAGCGTGATACAAGAATGTGGGTCGGTCACCGTGTAAAGAATTATAACCAGCCACCCTAGGAAAATAGAACATTTCATCAACGGGTATTTTATATTGTGAAAGAAGAATTGATCGCCCTGTAGAGTAACCGACCACCTAGCGTGATACAAGAATGTGGTTCGGTCACCGTGTAAAGAGATATGACCAGCCACCCTAGGAAAGTAGACCATTTCATCAATGGATATTATAGCGAATAAAAATTCCAGTGATATATCGCGAGGAAGAAAAGTTGAGCTCCGGCCCGGAAGGGCTGACTCAGACAAAATAACCGACAAACCAAATGGATGAATAGAACACTTGATCACCGATTGGAAGAAATGATCATCTGGCTCAGAACAATTGTGCTATAAAATAGACCACCAAGTGAACTGAACCACCAAGTGAACTGAACTCCTAGTGTTATCACCGGGTAGTAATACGACCACCTAATGTGAAATAAGGAAAACTTGATCACTCTGGTCCCCCTATGATGACCGACCACCCTTGGAAACTAGAACAATCTCGTTCACCGATCAGAATAATGGAATAATAAAAATATAAGAAGCGCGATAGGAAGAACTGATCAAGTTGGGTTGTCACTTGTCATTCCGGGCTTACTGGCTGGGCATGTGAACTCTTGTGAACTGTGGTTTTTGATGTGGTGTTCTTAAACCATTCTTAAACCTTTTCTCAGGATTCTCTGGGTTCAGTTCTCGCGCAACAAAACTCAACATGTGAGCTTGAGCAATGCATGGAACGAAATCATCGGTCGAATGAAATGACAGTGAGTGTGAGTGCCAGCAGATCTGGCCCCCTCCCCCTCTCTTTCTCCTCCCCAATCCCTCTCGGGCCTCTGGTACCCAGGGTAAGCAGATCATGAACCACTGGAGATTCTGCTCTGAAAATGATGTTGATTATTTTAAAAATAAAACAACTGAGTCATTGCGACCATTCGGTCCATCGTTTGAATGAAAAACTAACCAACTATGAATGGCTACTCAGTAGAATGGAAAGGATATTTGATCATGCCTGGAAAATAGGACAGCTGATTGATATGGTTACTTAGCAAAAACTCATTAGTGAATAGAGTGGAATTTGATATCGAAGCCTCCAATTTTTTTCACTAACACACGTCTTTTATGATCATACTAGTCTCGCCACAATCTAGCACCTCATTTTTTGTATAAACTTTGTTTAAGAAGCCGGACTGAGACGAAGTACGTTATATCGAAATTAAAAAGACGTGAACAGAATTGAACAGAAAAGGAATAAAAAAATGGCTGGCGGATGATTTTGAGCCGGATCAAGCAAGTGCCCTTATATTCAACTCAGAACTCCAAGAGCTTCTTTTTTACTTGTTTTCAATCAATATGAACCATCTCGTAATGCCAAAAGTGCATTGTTTTAAATTAAAGAAATATAAAATCTTGAGTAAAACAAAGTGTTATGTAGTTGATTGACGTTTCTATATTCAAAAGTCAACATTTAATTTTGTAATGTATTCGCAGCCATCAGATGTAGTACTTCTACTGTTACACATTATAGCTGTCTCTAAGAGCTCCGTTATATGTCATACCTTTGATACAATCAGTAGAAATATTCGGCCTTTTTTGTAGAAAGACGGCATGAAACATACAAACATCGGTTGCTTTGTGTTCTTGTTTGTTGTGCAGGTAAGTCCAAAATGTCGGTCAGTTTCACTAACAACTTGAACCGACCAACGCGTTAAATCAACTTTATCTCGGGAAAAATATGTCAATGAGTTAAGCAAATTCTGTTTGATCTCTTTAGTTTCCAATAATGTAAAAGTTATATCAATTCAATATTGGCTGTTTCGTTTCCTAAACAAATGGCGAATTCTGATAAGGACATTGATATTGATTTTCCCAGGAGTTTTTACTGGAAATCGGCATTGCATCCTCTGAAGACATAGGTAAGTTTAACAATGTATATATAGATTTTACTTACATTCTCTCAGTAACAATATACTATTTATTCTCTGTTTGACAAAAGTTGTTCTTATTCTTTGCTCCTTACTATTTGAAAATAACAAAAATGGGTAACAAAGAACAAGAAATGAAACGTGAAAAAGGGTCCTTGTTACGTTGCACAACAATGTAGATACACGACTATTTTTGTGAAATGAATTTGCGAAACTCGAAGCTTCTCGAAATATTACCTTGCGAAAGTATAGCAAAGATTTACTAAACCGGGCGAAATAAAATAAATTACATGTTGCTGTCAATTTATTCACTAACTACACATCTGCTCAAAGTAGAATTTGATCTTTACTCAAAAACAAACCAATGACCGTCAACCCTACAGTGTTTTTTTAAAGAGATCGTCATTACCGCGCGTTCAAACTAGTTTCTGATACCACAAGCATTAAACCAATTTTCCTAAAATTTCTTCAGTCAAGATCTTTTCATTTCCAGCGTTTCACCCACTCGACTAATTTTTACCAAGAATTTCTTACCGGTCGACTTGCTCGTTAGTGATAAACAGAAGTCAAATTGTTCGTTTGTTTTATTGGTTTATAGTTAGTTTTGTGCCGCACATAATAAGGGATCCTATATTATTGGGATCAGATGGTTTAAATCGAGATCAAATATTAACTGATTTCATAAGATTAGCTAGGGGATTAGATATCATATATGTCTTGAATTTTGTCGGGATTTTAGGATCAGATATTCGACTTGGAGTCAAACAATGATATGCGAAAAACACCAAGCTGTTTGTATACAGCACTTTTTTCATGACGGCACGATGATTAAAACTGTCAAATTCAAGACTAACAAGTTACAACATCAAGTAACGAGTATCAAACAACGAATTGTAATGTTTGTTCATTATGAATTTTCTGTACCTTTTGAAATATAGCTCTCATCCAGACATCTGGCCCACCATTTTTCACATGTCTGGAAACGTTTACTTTAGGAAAATTTAATGAACCAGTTTGATAGAAATGGTAATGTAAAACATTTGAGATGTGAAGGATTAGTCATATTTATTTACAAAAAACAATTTTCGCAAGGAAATTAAAAGAAAAAAATTAAAAGTAAAGTTGAATTGAACCCGCGCGAATCGGGTATTTTATGCAAGGTGCTGTATCATACATAAGTGTAATGAAGATCGAGAAGGGAAAACGTTGAACCCAAAATTTGTAAACGACCAGCCTTAGCTTGGCAATAGGTGGGCACTATGTCTTTTTAAGGTCAAATATTTACTGCTTGTTCAGTCGGTACGGTTGAAACCACTTAGTATTTTGAGATCTAGGATGTGATCTAGGATCGAATTGACAATGTTTTCACTCCGTTCCTTTTCATTTTCATTTTTCTTTTCTCTTTCCTTTTATTTACTTTTTCCTTTCTTTCATTTCATTTTCTTTCTACTTGATATGTGACACTGATTCTGTTTTTGAAGGGATATGTTTTTCTCGTGACAAGACGAGTGACAAGTTTATTCAAAGAATTTTTACTTTGTCTTATTATTGCAAAAAGTGAGATCAAAGCTAACAAATGTCTCCCAACCACACAACCATTGCTACAGGTAACGGTCAGTGTACGTTAGTTCGTGCGTCCGTTCACTTATATAATTGTCAACTTTAGAAATGAGTTTGGGGACCTATAGAGACGGGATCTCTTTGAATACAGCTTTAGTAGTAGTAAAACTGATTTTGTCCCTTATAAAGAAGAATATTCTCACTTTAAACACAATATTGGGAGGTATAGCTGCTCCTAGTAACAATCCCCAAATCCTTTAATTCACAGTTTCCCCAGTCAAAAAATCGTATCTAATTACACGACATCAGTTCTGTTTCCGTGTAAAAGTAGCGACACCGCGGGAAAATGTATTACGCATGAGTTGCGTGACAGTTGTCAAACGCATCCCAATGAAAACATTCGGCAGTGATCAAACAAAAATTTGCAGGCAAAACGTCCCGAAAAGCTCACTTTGAGGACATCTTAGTACATTCTGTCGCCTGTCTTTTGCAGGTAGTACTTTCCTATTTACACCCGTGCTCAAAATTAAGCTCAAAGATATGATATGGAAAAACCTAAAGACTATAATTCTTCTCGCGCATGCGCAAACGTTTGACCGCAGTGTTAAAAGTGGCCATTACCGAGTGTAACTCAACATGGTGCCCCATGGTTGTAACGTCTTGATTTCTGCAGGTCCAACAGGGTGCAACCCTGGATGGGTTTCCCACAAACACTCATGTTACAAACAATACGATGACAAGTCCACTTGGCGCCAGGCCAAACATGCATGTGAGGCTATTGAGTCACATTTGGTAACCATAGGCAACGTTGAAGAAAATGAGTTTATTTACAATAAGCTTGCTAAGAAAAAGACGGTATGGATTGGGTTTTACCGCGATCCCGTAGACTTTGCTTGGGTGACAGGGGAACGTGTGTTGTACACAAATTGGATTAATGGAGAGCCTGGTGATGTGAATGAGGAGTGTGCTGAGATGACAGACTACAACTCTTTTCATGGGAAGTGGAATGATAAAGATTGTAGTACAATGCAGGAATACATATGTGAACAAGGTACGCTACCCATGCCCTCTCGTGTTTAACGTCCGTAAACGTCCGTAGTTTCCATCCATTAAAAAAATTTCATCATGTAGGCAACCCTCCCAGTAGTTTGCCCCATGTGAGCCGGGGAATCCGGATTGATGCCAGATTCCGGGTTCCAAGAGCTGGATTCCTGAATCCAACAGCTGGATTACTGATTTCAATGGCTGGATTTCGGATTCCAATTTTTGTTTAAATTTCCAGATTGCTTTGGCCTGGAAAATGTAACTATTCGAGTGATTCGAGTGTAGATTCGGGATTCCAAAGGTGGATTCCGATTTTCAGTATAACCTGATTCTGCATGGATTCCAGATTCCAAAAATCAAATTGTTCGTGGATTCCGGATTCCCTGGCAGGGGCGAAGTAGTCATAAAGTGAAATGGCAGGCTCGTTGGTTTTGCATTTACCATTTTCATAGAAACATTGTACAGTCCTTTTCCTTTCTACTTTAGCTACAAATAGTCTTATTGTTTATATAGCTATTTCAAAAAAGGTTGACGGGGCGAATGGCAATCGGCGATCGGTAATGGCACGACCGAAAGGAAACTTGGGGTAACAAGAATTGCTTCATTTTCATTGATTAAATACCCAAGCAATGCCAGTACCATGCAGTTAAGATCTTATTGGACAAAGTGGTCGATAGGCGATTCATATCTCCGCGCCGAATAGCGGTCTAATAGCGTGACCACAGTTCCTTTCGGTCGTGCAATTGCCTCGTCAACGTCAACCTTTTTAGAAATAGCTATATACTCTTTAAAATTTCACGTTTAGATTTGTATGTGAGCGGCTTGTTCAATATTAGCCAAGGCATGTTATTAGATGGTCACGTGATCAGCGAATCACAACCCTCTACAGATTTTGACTGCGTTCTTCACTGCTTACAAACAGTCTTGTGCAAATCTGTCAACTTCTACGACGGTCTGTCAACCAAACTTTGTCAACTGAATAGTGCCTCTTACAAGGACAATCCCGAGGACTTAGTGGAGGACAACGAGGCGAACTATTATGAAAAGATCTCTGATTGAACAGCGGAAAAAACGACTTATACCGAGTTACTGTTAAAAAGAAATAGAACATCGACAGAGACGATATGAGTTATAGATATTTGTGAAACTAAATGAGCAAGCAAGGAATTCGACAGGAACTAAACCAAATATTAACACATGCATAGTAACTAAGGCCAGGGCAAAAAAACAAATTTCATTTGCCGAACGCAATTAAAACAAGGTATAAATAGGTAGCTAGTGTTCTTTGTGGTAATTAGATTTGGCACATGGAAACTCTAGTCGAAGACAGCTTCACAAATTTCGTTAATCTTACTGTTTGGCACACGAAAACTCTTTCCAGATAGAACTTCACATTTGCCGAACACAATTGTATCGAACGCCACTATCAAAACAAGGCAGCGGTTAAAATAGGTTAAGAAGGCTCTAGCAAAAAAAAAGATAGAACTTCACATGTGCCGAGGTGCAATCACGATTCGGCATATGCAAAGTCCGATGTAAATCAAGCCCAAATAATTATTCCTTCCGTTTTAAAATATATCATTTTTTACTTACTATAGACAATTTATTAAGACTTTAAACACAAGCTTATATATTTTATTGGAATTCTTAATTCGCTTCAAAATGATATACAGACGTTTTCAAAAACATTGCCCATCAACATATATTCGAATACCGTAAGACGCAATTATTTTATTGATAACAATGATAAAGAAGCTCCGTAGAACAAAATCGCAATATATTCAAAGACAAAGCTATTTTCTTGTAGCCTCCTCCGCAGGCAACTGTTCGCTTTTTCGCTGGGCCTAATGTGTTAAAGATACGTAGTGGCCTGGACGTCAGGCAAGAAAAACCCTCTTCTTCTTTTTTCCCACCCCCTTTTCGTCCCCAGTCTTTTTTTCTTCTCAAAATTTCGCACAGGAAGCCCAAAAGGTTGCCAGCGGGGGAGGCTAATTTTCTTGTTGGCCAGGTGTTATCTCTTTAAGTATTTGAGTATATTTCATGGACAATGTTTTTGAGAATGGTTGTATTTTCCCATATAACAATATCATTATTTGAAAATATTTTGTAAATTATCGCTTTTTTGTCATGATTGAGATGGCTCATCTTTAAAATGTTTTTCTGAAATTTTGTACTATCTAATTGAACTATGTAACCAGGCCTTATCACCAAAACGAGGCTGTACATAATCAAGAGCCTCAATCAAGTTATGTACAATAATTGCACTAAAATGCCGTAATGTAACGTCATCATTATTACCAAGCATTACCCTTTCAATAGTGCACTAAATAACATCAAAATGAGAATGTAAATAAAGTGCTTTGATTGTAAGAGTTTTGTTCAATGCACTAATAGAGCAGATTTCGTAAGAGTATGAAATGGACCGCGCCGTGCCGTAACCTTGTCAGTGTCGTGTTTTCTATAATAACATCAGGAAATTCCTGCCGTAACCGTGCCGTGCCCGTGTGGTACCGTTTTCACAGTCATACGAAATCTACTCTATTACACCCTGATCGGTAAATGTATGTTATCGACCAATCATGATGGAGAAAGACCTTCACTTCCGACAAGAATCTATTGACGTTTACACGAAACTTTTCCACGCAAGAGGTCAACGTAAAGATTCTTACGTCTGGGTATGAAACTCGTCTGATGACGAAATCGCAACGTCAAATGTACCCAGACTCACGATGCAACTTTTTCTGTAACATTGCACGCAACACAGTTGCACTGTGTCCACCCCTGTAATATTGCGCGCAAGGTTGCAGAAAAAAATGCAGAAGTAGAATTCGATTAAACCTGCAAATGCTACACGCAACTGATGCTTGCACTGTTGCACGGTGCAACTCCATTTTGCCCACAAAAAGTTTCAAGAAGAGTTGCATCGTGCGTTCAGGCCTTTAGTATTTTCACTTATTCGATAAATTTTCTCTTCCCCCTTGTATTGAATATTTTTCTTAAAAGTCTTCAGTTAATTCTTGTTCTCTTGTCAGTGCGTGTCAATGTTTAGCTGCAAGCCTCACAAAGTGAAATCAACTGCTGATACGACGAGCCATCCTTTGCTACACTTCTAAATGTCGTTAAAAACGCTTTCTTTTGTGAAGCATCTAAATTCTGCAAGAAAGAACAATAAACAGGTTACGGAAAGAAAAGCAAATGCTTAGGAATAACAGTGAACCTCTTTCTCGAAGGAGAAAGAAAACCCCTGTGATATGGACATATGGCGGATAGAGTGATTTTATTTAACTTATTTATCTCTCATAGTGTTTATATCACAGTATAGAGACATGAACGATCGTTCTTTCAACATTTTTTTGCGAGCCGTGTCTGTTCTTTGATACAACACGGTAGCCAGCCAATCAGCGCGCGCGCGTTATATAAAATGTATAAGCTGCAATCGAGGTTTTGCACGGTCACGTGACAGATGTTTTTACCTGATTTCTATAAAAATCGAGAGCAAAAGCACAGAAATACTTCTGGTCGATTTCTTCTAATTTATTCATACGACCTAAGATGTGAGGAAATCTAAAACAAGTTAAGGAAATATTTCAGTAAAAACAATTAACTCAACATAGTAACTTAACATAGTCCTCTTTAACGTTACCTCTCGCGCGTTTGGAATTTATCGGAAAAAATGTACCAATAGATCTGTGATGCTTAATATAATTTTTAATAACGTTTTCATTGTATAAAAAAAGGATACAATGCTCTTATCCACTTGTTGGTTGAGGCGCTAATGAAAAAGCACGACAAACTCCATACTGCCATCGATAAAGGCGTTCTACAAATAAATTAAACATCAAATCAGTGATAGAAAGACAAACCACAAACAAACAACAGAGATAAATGATGTACGTCTAGTATTCAACGTTTTCCTCTTTAGTGCTGATGTCATGGTACATACCTTTGTACAAAGCTTCCTAGAGACAATACAACCCAATCGCTAACTTCTGCCTGTTGGCCTTGACAATGCAGACCTTCAAAAACCTGCAAATAGGAAAGCGAACTTTGTCACTAGAGAAAAGATAAGCACTTCAAATGAGCAGTACATTACTGAATCTGTGTATTTTGCTTGTGCTTATGCTTATGTCACAAGTGAAAAGACAAGCACTGCTAATGAGCAGTACATCACTGAGTCTGTGTATGTTACTTGTGCTTATGCTTATGTCACTAGTGAAAAGACAAGCACTGCAAATGAGTAGTACATTACTGAGTCTGTATATGTTGCTTGTGCTTCTGCTTTATGTAACTATCGTCATTCTAATCTAGCTATATTTATTAGTTTACCTTAAACAGTACTTCGGCCATCAGTTCAGGATAAGGTTGCTGACTGGATAAAAATTCTCCAATGACTTTATTCATAATTTCTTGTGACGGAAAAAAATCGAGAAGCAGCCTAGGAAGAACACGTGACACGATCTGTGCTTCCGCTGGAAAGCCCTTGCGTATCCTAGCAACGAAGGAAGAAACGTTAGCATCCTAGCAACTGTTACCATGGAAATGACATTGTTTACCTATCAAATAGTACAGTGACTCTTTCCATGGCGATAAGCAGTCGATCTTCTGTGGGAAATTCAGTAGTATCTGGCTGAGGGTAAATACCACTTGGTCGATCACCTATTTTACCTGTACAAGAAAACGATTACCATACGACTTTCATGTAAAGAAGTTTTTAACTTTTGAAACTATCGTATTGAAATAAAGGTGCATTCATTCATTCATTCATTATTTACGGTATCCTAGTATATGTAGTGATGGATAATAGTAGGATTTACCTGTGTACATACAAGTGATAAGTAGGCCTAAGGCTGAAATGGATCGCTGAGGGTTTTGCATTGATAATCTGTAATACAAGAAGACGATAAAATTTGAACTCGCAGGGTGGGAAAAAGAAAACAAAAACCAGAGAAGTAAGAAAAGAGAGAGGAGAGGAGACGAGAGGAGAGGTGAATGGAAAGGAAGAGAGAAAATGGGAAAGAAGAGAAGAGAAGCTAAGAGGAGACAAGAGAAGTGAAGAAAGGAGAGGAGAAGAGAGGAAATGAAGGAGAAGAGAATATGGAAAAGGAGAGGTGAAAGAAGGAGAGGAGAAGAAAGGAAAGGAGAGGACAAGGGAGGAGAGGAGAGCCTTTTGTCTAATTACCTGTCCACACTAAGTTTCACTAAAGAATCACTTTCTGTTGAAGACAAAGCGAATGACACAACAAGTCGTTCCAGGCCCCTCATAATAGCATGGTACACGGCTGGTGGTGTACTTTCCTCATTAGATGAAGCAAGTCGTACAGCAACCTAGAATACACAGCAAAACCAAATAAATCAGTGAGCTTGAACCTGACGAACACATCTGGTATCAACACTGGCAACCCATTTCGACAATTATAATACACTATACAAAATTACTCGATTCTGATTGGACGAGAGGAGTACAATTAAATCGTTAATTGTACTCTGTAGAGTACCTATTAAGTCGCTATGGCAACGACAACGGCGCGAAGTTGTTATCGAAGTTCCTTCTTTGAAATATTGTCTACTCGTTTAAGTCTGCACTTTATATGAAAACATGCTATATATGTCAGACATTTGTCTTTCCTCGACGAAATTTTGTATAGTGTATTATAAATAAAAAATCGCACGATCTTCTCGTACAATTCAGAATTAATAGTTACTCGTAATGTTTTGAAAACTCTCAAATAGGACTCGCCTAAAGGCTCGTCCTATTTTGAGAACTTTCAAAACATTACTCGTACCTATTAATTCCGAATTGTACTCAAGATCGTGCGATTTCCTATACTAACTGAAAATATAAGCTTTGGCTGGCGAACGTCCTCGCTTTAAAGAGCGAGGTTGGGTAGGGAGTTTGTAAGATGGTTACAATTCAATGTGCAATGAAATGTCTCTTTAAATTTACCTTAAGAACGTTTGGCTTGAATTCTGCATCAGAGATCTCGTCGTTGTAGTGTTCAATAAGGTAAAATACCGTGGACCACATGACAAGTAGATGCTGCTGGGCCAACATGACCGCACTAGTAACATTAAAAATAATGATGATCATATGAATGATAACGATGATAATGGTGATGATGATGATGATGATGGTGGTGATTATGAAGACGATAGAAAGTAGTAGAGGGTTTTGAGTGGGTATGGGTACAATTACAGTAATAATACGACATTTGCTCCAAAAGATAACAGTATTAAGATGCACAAGCCACTATACTATGATCGGATTAAGATTTGTATGATGAATGATGCAATGACATGGAAGGTGGTAGTGATGATGGTCGAAGTAGTGACAGTGGTGATTTTGATGATTACAATAATGACAATGATGATGATGGTGGTGGTGGTGGTGGATGATTATAGTTCTGAGTCCAGTTGTTTGAAAGTGGGTTAGCATTAACTCAGAGTTAAATCTAAAGAAAACCATTGGTGTTAACCCAGGATTAAATCTAAAGAAAAGCATTGGTGTTAACCTAGGATTAAATCTAAAGAAAACCATTGGTGTTAACCCAGGATTAAATCTAAAGAAAACAATTGGTGTTGACCCTGGATTAAATCTAAAGAAAACCATTGGTGTTAACCCAGGATTAAATCTAAAGAAAACCATTGATTTTAACCTGGGTTATAACTGTGCTTTTGATTATGCATCTGCACTATGCTTGTGATAGTGAGTGGTATCGAAAATAACTCAATATCAATAGTGCTAAACACAAATTCTGCAAATCTCTTACTTCTGGAGTGAGTTAAGTCTTCTTCCGAGATACTCTGTTAGTGTAGGGATTAAAACAGCAACGACTGAAGGAACGTGTGACTCTAGAATGTACATTGAACCATAAAGAGCTGACATCTGCAACAAAAAGTTAGATTAGCTTCTCGATGTATGAAAACTAAAGTGTCTGACGATGTACGTACTTGAAGTGGAACGTGGGGACTTCTCAAAGCAGTTTCTGTAATCTTGCACACTTTCTCAGCAGTTGGTCCCTCCTACAAAGCAATTTCACAGTTTAGAGTTTCTTTGTACATAAGTTTCATGATATTGGGTGTTTTGTACAGTTATCTAAAGCTCCTTCCACGTTATCTCAGTTCTGATGGAGAACACTTATATTATTACAGAATCCGAATTTTATTCAGTTCTGAATACCCTGTGGTGCTGGAAAGGAAAGTAGCTTTTATATGACAAAGGAATACTTCAAGACATGGAGAACACCCTAACTTTAAAGGACAATGGGCTCATTTGACATTTGAAAAGGATTTCTAACTATTTTCAAGAAAGCGGAAGCCTTTTTTATGAAACTGAAAAATGGGGACGTAAACTTCAGGTCTGGTGGAAAACACCCCAATTTTGGTGGAGAACACGCATATTTAACACTAAGAAACGATTTATTGTATTACAAAAGAAGCTGCCAGGTGGCAAGTAAAAGAGATTTAACTTGCTTTAAGTGTGGTGGAAAATACCCTAACTTGGGTGGAGAACCCGTGCTCCTTTAAATTTCTTACCATTTTCAAGAAAGCTGAAGCCTTGCATATGACTGGTAAAGAATACTGTGTTAAAAGATCGTCTTCTGATGGATGATTTTGATGAAGATCAAGTAACGTATCCAGCACCCACTCAAAGTGATGGCCATCGATAAACAGATCAGAAAACACGACCAACTGAAACAAAAACAAAATCAATAATTATTCAAATTAATGCATAACTTCGATTTCCTTCTGTATTACCTCATGGGCATAGTTATGAGGGTGTCAACGGAGTTGATAAAGAGCGCGCGCACGCGTCATATAATAACAGTTAACTGACATTTGGTCTAAAAATTAGTTACTGTAAGTGAGAAATGAAAATTAATAACTGACATTTAACTTATTCGAGTGAAAGCGATTGTACAGCTGAAAACAATTTGCTAAGAGTTATTAGTACTAACTGACAATCGTGTGCCCTCATCAGCCCGCCCTCACTGACACCCTCATTTTGTAGCTTAACGTAATAGAGAAGATGCACCGATAAGTAAGAAGGTGAAACAAGTACGTGAGATCACAAACGAGGATTCAAATCGGAAAAGCACTGATTCACAAGGTCAGCCTCCCTAAACATCTTTCCCATTCCACTCACCGCTTTCGTAGCCTCGGACAAAAGCATTAGAGGAGTCTTGGGCTGTACATAAGGAGACATCCATTGTTCAAAGAGTTCCAATAAGAACTGTAGACATGAGCGAATATCAAGTTTTTCAGGTTTGGCCATTCTAGGCACTGTTACCACTACGGCTGCCTCGTCTTCATCGTCGGGGTATTCTTGAAGCTGTGCTTGAGCTTGGCTATGAAGTCCATTTAACGAAATCTGAAAGACAAATAACCACAGCGAAGGATCAGATCAGAACTACTTGGCATTGGAGATGGAATGGTTGACACTCCAATAATAGCCAGCTGTATCGTATCATCACATCAGTCTATTATTCTAGGAAGCTGAAGAATCCTTACTTACCTTCCAGATCCCAATTTTACAAAGTATCCGTAACTTGCAAATACTCGTAAAATCAATATCGTGATTTATTTTTCCGTTTTTTTTTTTTTTTTGTCATTTGCAGAAGTCACTGATAACCTTCGATATGAAACTAAAGGCCCGTACTTTTCTAGCACGTTTTCGTGCAACAATGTATACAAAACATAGCGTGCCGTAGTTGCGGGTTTAGGATCGAGCCTAGCGCTACTTCTGCAACTTTTTCTACAAAGTTGCGCGCAACATTTGTGGAGTAGACGCACGGTGCAATTGTGGTGCGCGTAGTAACAGGACTTTACGGGAGCTCGTACGTTACGTACACTTGGGGAAACGGGACAGTTGCGTATTAAGAGTATCAGCCTTTTAAATCAACTGGCAGACAATCAGTGAAAAACCTACTTGTCCAAATGTGTAGTCATGGAAACCAAGTATTCTGTCCACGTTCAGACCGTACAGCGGATTATCAAATAGTAACTTGTTACTAGTCCACGTGGACGTGTTTCCATGGCTGGAGATGAAGCTGTTTGAACGATGAAAACTTGCTGATTGTTCATGTTTGACGTCATCTCGTGTTAGATACGACCTTCCAGCCCTATATTACATAATGATGGAATTGATTACTGAAAGGTAATTCTTTGGTGTTTTCCTTTAAGATTTTTTTAAAGTATCAAGTCCTAAAGAGGAAAGCACTGAAGAGTTAACTGGTGTCTCAACCACTGGTTACTTTTGTTCAACAAATTGAATTACCTTGTAATAAGGGTTCATGATGCTAGTTTCAAGTTGTCAGCGCCTACCAATCACGAGCCCTTATTAAACAGTAGTTCAATTTGTTATAGGAATTTGAAGGAACTTGAATTAAACAAGGGAGCAGGATCACAGGCTTCTCGTTTCATTCTCCCACCCTTTCTTTTTGTGACAAGAGAACAGTTGAATCACTCACCCTAAACAACAAGTGTTGACAAACTCTTCTTCTACTAAGCCTCTCACCACAGACAACTTTTTACCAGCTCTGAAATCAGCGAGACAAAATGAAAATTATTCAAAAACGTATGAACATAATATTAACGACCGTACCCCTTCGCCCCAAAGGGGGAGAGGTGGAGGTGTGGACTGTGCACTTTCTATCCCTTCCCCCCATCAGTACGTAGTTTTACAAGTCTCCAAAGGTACTCAGAATAGAACGACAGAATTGCTGACAACGACAGGAATTGAACCATGAATCTCTTGTATAAAAGGCCACACACTAATAAACTAAGCCAAGTGAGTCCATGATATACTACTGACCTGCTTCCCAGAAAAGGCAAATCACGGTGTCTAGGACTGTGTAGATAGCCACCAGCTGAGCAGTTTCCAGGGTATGGGTACAGAGTGGTTTGGAGAAGAAGAGAAGCAATGCAGCGTACAGCCAAACAACACGAGTGGGAAGCTTCCATGTCCTCCTAAAACACAAACAAATTGGTATTGAAATATAGTACATGGGCAAAGCTTGGAAATGCAGCAATCCATAATGAAATATTTCACTGTTAACTCATTCTCTGCGGACATTACCCGGTTTCTCACACCTAACTTACGTATGGGCCCAGCATTAAAGAGAATCGGATGGGAAGGAGAAGGGGGGGGGGGGGGGGGGAGGGGGAAAGAGGGGAACGGGGAGGGGGGAAGAAAAAGAGGGTACTTTAAATAGGACGCTACGCAGGCTAAATGTAATCCAGTAGTTTTCCTTTAATTAGACTTTTCATAAATGTGACTCATGTGTAACACCAAGAGGAAGTCTATAAATTGTATAGTGTGCATGTAGTTACATTACCTCTGGAGTAACGTTTTCAGGGAGGGGTGGTGAGCTTAGGACGCCAAGTAGAGCAGCCCACGTCTCTTCGAACTGCTGACGATTTATCCAGCCTGGTAAATTAAAATAAACCACTGATTACTAAGGCCTAGGGCAAACGTCGAATCTAAGTCGCGTCGAATACATTTAAAATAGGTGCGACAAAGAGTCGACTTCATTCCAGCGTGGTAGCAAACGTCGCACCTGTGCCGAACCGCTGTCGCATTATCCAACTTGGCAAGTCGAACCCATGCTAGAGTCGAATCAATTAATTTGAGTCGAATTTAATTGCAGCAAACGTCGCACCATTCATGCGCCTATTTCAAAATAAATGGGTTCGACGAATTAGATTCGACTAAGATTTGACGTTTGCCCTGGGCCTAAGAACACTACTCCAAGACTATTAAAATGAATCACGCTTTATGTGATAAAATCACACCATGAAAGGTTGGAGTGTCACGCTCAGTACACGAATACGTTACACTCACGGCACAGATGCACCGTATGTCACGCTTACACCACGAATCTATTCAGCAAATAGCACTGAAATATAGCCAAAGAACGGATCTATAGCAGCAACATCTGATGTCACGCTCACAATACGATCTCACACACGTCACGCAATCACTCACCTAGTATATTGACTCTCATGACAAATTCATTCAGTACATCTTTCTCTTTCAGAATTTCTATAGGTAAAGGCGGTAACTCCGTCTTGAGTGGTCCCTCAGGGGTTGGCATCCATCCTAATTTCCATACAATGGGAGGAGTGCGGGCGTAACTATTTACCAGCGGTCTTCTGGCTAAACCTAAGAAAGCCAGTCTAAAGGGTTCATAAAGAAATTGCGGGAGGACTGTGCACGACTGGGACCCAGGCCTTAGGTACGTGTATGTGTAGCTGACGAGATCTGATATCTGGTCACATGCTACTGTGATCGATTGGAATTCTGGAAAGAGAAACGTATAATAGGTTAGCACTGTCATTTGACTGTCTTATCTATCAGCTGCCTACATGTCAGCGGAAAAATTGTTCAGCAAAACCTTTTGTAGCTATTTAACTAATAGATTCCATTTTTCCGTGCGTCTGTACTCTAATAGATGTACAGATGACGTCAAAATGTGGTGAGAACAAAAAAGTACACCACGAGACGAAGTGACTGTTTTTCTCACCACATTCTGACGTCTTCTGTGAATCTATTAGAGTACAGACCCATGGAAAAATAGAATCTATTTGTTTTATATAATATTCGTCGAAAAATTTCAACCAATCAGAGCGCGCGTAAGATTCAATGACGTCATCTATGCGTGTGTACTGTAATAACACACGGTTCTCGACCAATCACGTAATATACCAGTTATTATCAATATAAATAACAGTAGAAAACAACATTCCAAAGATTACAGCTTTGTTTTTGATCTTTTTTCCCCTTTGTAGATCAACTTGTTATTTTTATCAAAAGTGGTGCTTGGGCTCCCTGCGCTTCTGATCTGTCGCCCTCTCTGTCCCAGTATCATCTGGCCACTAACGCCCTATGTACCTGTCCTCTTTATTTGATTCCTAAAGTACATTACGGTCAGTCCGTCCATCCGTCTGCCTGCCTATCGCTAAGAAAAACAAAATAATCTTACCGTCTTCTCGGTCAGAGTTTGGATGAATGTCGCTGTCGTTAATGACATGGATGAGCTTTTCACAGCCATTGAGAGAAACTGTTATGGAAACTACTATCAGTTATCATGCAAAAGTTAAGTAACAACAATTAAGCATTGTTTATACCTGCTCTTATTAACGTGTAGACGTGATTTATGGCTTGACAAACTAACGTCACGTACTCTACATCATTCACACTTTGAGTGTAGTCCATCATAAGAAGCTAAAACATCATGAAAAAGTTCTTAGTCCAAGAAACCTTAGAATGACAATTTCTTTGATGGATGATTGAAAGACAAAAGCTGAGTCTGTTTACCTTTCCAAGACAGACCAAAGCAATCTTGAGTTCAAATGTGCTTGGTAATACTCCATCAACAAACTTATGGTACACCATCTTAAAAACAACAAACAATCAATTCATAAAACATCTGTACATATAGGTTATTGGTTGACTTAAAAACAACAAACACTCAGGTATTCCCTGGTTAATCGACCAATAACATATTTATTATACAATTCTGCAAAAATCAATACAAATGATGTCGTTTTTATTGCCACTTTTGACTTTGATTAGCGCGCAGATTTGCACCGGGAAGCCATTCAAATGTTACTAACCTAATACGGTCTCATATTTTTCGCGTTCTTGTGTATATTACGTGCGTTCTTTTGAGAATTGTATAATTAAGCAATTTACAGTTATGAAGTAAGGACGTCAAAGTAAATAGACATTGATTGAGTGGAGTATCGTTTTGTGGGCACATCCAACCAATCCAGAAAGAGCAAAGAACTTGAAATAAGGGTAGAGGTCAGAAACCGAGAAGCTCTTACAAGGTGTCTGAATAGAAATAGACTAAGCTATAAAGTAACAACAACAACAACAACAATACAACAACAACAACAAAACAAACAAAAAACAAAAGAAAATGAAACAAAACAAGAAAAACGAAACGAAAGGCAAAATGAAACGAAACGAAAAAATTACGAAACAAAGTAAAACAAAACCAAACAAAGGAAACAAAGTAAAACAAAACCAAACAAAGGAAACAAAGTAAAACAAAACAAGGAAAAACAAACCAAACCAAAACAAAAAGTGTGATGCCTACCGCTAAAGGGAGAAAGATGAATCTACAAAGACAGCAAATCTCACTCTCCGATAAGTTACACTGTCGAGGAAGCGAAACGATTACAGTGCAATACGACACAATTGCCCTGGCAAGGTCTAGAATATGGGAACACCATTTGCTGTCTTGATGAAACACGGAAAATTTATCTGTATCAATAATAATCCTGGACGCAGTATGGCCTTCTTCTTGAGCTGGTGAAAAATACAAACAAAATGAATAGTTTTGACGGCTCTAAATTATTCACTGCACAGGTTATCTAACAAACAATGCTAAAGCCAAACCAAGCTGGTGTGACCACCGCCCAGTTGCCACAGTTGGTTGAGCGCCGGTCTTCAGTGTGGTAGATCGGGGTTCAATTCCCCGATCGGACCAACATTCAGGGTCTTTAAATAATTGAGAAGTTGCTATCTTTGTAATTACATCTGTAAATGGTTAGACCTTCACGTCTTGTCGGATAAGGACGTTAAACTGGTGTAGGCCCTCATCTCTCCCAAACTACTACAAATTATATCCTTGCACAGGAGGGACGTAGGGAGATCCTAGTGTTTGTGGTCTGGCCTATTACACTACAGGGCCAATGCACAGTATTGGTGTCCCTGTTGTGGTGTCCCTGATTTGATAAGGGAAAGCGTATAAACTAAACTGAAAAGAGGTTGTCATGGTTACTCTCCCACTGTCATGGTTACCTTCACAAGGTACTGACGTCATCACCTCCTGTACCACGTGGTACATATGTCTAAACATGGTTAACTTGGCTGCAAGTAGCATGTGATCAACACCAGTACTCTCGAAATGTTCTGTATTTTCATAGGGTCTAGACACGGATTCCTGCAGAAACGACAATTACATATAAGCGTGTAATACGAGCCTGTGTTACAAATGTAATGCTAGACCAGACTTTGAATGCAAAACGGACCGCGCTGTGTCGTGTGGGTCTCGTAAAATGTTGGTAAATTAGAGTCCATACTACGAAATGTCATTGTAAATTTGTTTTGTAACTAGCTATATATGGGCTCCCTGTGGAGCCATCCCCCGCAAGGGCTTGCTGGGAGAATAGTTTTGTTGTACGTTTTATATACGTTCATGTCTGAAGTAAATATAGTCAATCATTTGACGCGAAAGATTCAAGTGTACTTTAATGACTACACAATGGTGACCCCAACGTGACCACAAAATGGAGAAGTAATTTCTCGTCGAACTGTAGCTTCGAGCGCGAGCGCGCGCGCAAAATGAAAACGATGACGCAAATCGTTGTTATGGCCTCTTATTATTTACCACAGTTATCGACCAATCAGAAAGCGAGAAACTGATTGTGGTAAAAACATTCGAAATTCCTACCGTAATAACAGTGTCGTGCCGTAATCATACCGTTTTCACAATCGCGCGAAATTTACTTTAGCAAGTGTGACGATATGAGATAACGAATCTACTACATTCGGCCACTGTGCGACCCAAGTTTCAAAATCAAAAGACAACATGTAAACATGGCGGAAGCCTTCATGGTGTACCTCAATGCTTAATCTTCGTGATGTAAACTGTAGTGTTCGTTCAACTCCATGGAGAATACAGTCTTCTAACAGTGATACATCAAAGTCCTGCACAAGACAATTATCGTTAGCGATATATACACAGCAGTGCAATACACACTGCATCAAGCATGCGTTGGACGTGTACTTCAAGTATTGCATAGGGACAGTATGGATGCTGCTGCTCCTTCTCATCCCTTTGAAACAAGGCTTTGTTTACTATCATTCATAGCCAACTTGTAACATCATCATACATGTGTCCAGTTAGCTCAGTTGGTTGAGCGTCGGTCTTTCCACTGGAAGTTTGGGGGTTCACCCTGGCCTGACTGACACTGGTTTAATTATATCAACAAATGGTTAGAAGTTCGTATCTCCTCAGGTGTCGTTAAACCTTAGGCGCCGTCACTCCACTCTACACATAAACCCTGCATCGGAGGGACAAAAAGAATCCAAACCACTATTCACGAAGAGTTTTGGGGACGAAAATCCCGGTTCGTGAGGTCTGGTCTATTCCTAACGTTTATCAGTACGTGTGTCTATAAAATGAGATTTTCTTGACAGGACAGCCTCTGAAATGTCCTTGCGCGTGCTGATTGGAGGTGAAGAACTACTATGTCATGACACAGAGCTAGAGGGACGCTAGCAGTTCCATACACTTACCTTATTACTCATGATATTACAGACAACAGTGAAATTCAACGCACTTAGAAGATGGATTGTTTCTTGAGAATTCCTTGGTCTGATGGAAGTATCTTGAGGACCAGATGCACAACAACAGTGTGAGACAAGCCGTGAATACCAGTCCTGTGTGGATACAAAAAAAATAAATTTAAAAAAATTAAAAAATGAAATATTCCTCTTTAAGACATCGTCCACACTCGTGTGCGTTCGTTCACTACAAGCAACGTATTTATCTATTTTCATTTCGTTCGCCATTCTCACTAAAAATGCTCCAAAAAGGGATTTCAAAAACGTTGTCCAGAGCGAAGGTTTACGAAAATTGCGCGTTTCTTAATTATAGAACTATCCGCACTAAATCGATAAATTTGAAAACGTTCTTTTTCTAAGGTTTTCATGCGTACGAAATAGCATCTTAAGGCCCGGATACACGATGCAACTTTTTCTGCAACTGTGTGTCCACCCCTGCAATGTTGCGCGCAACACAGTTGCACCGTGTGTCCACCCCTGCAATGTCGCGCGCAACACAGTTGCACCGTGTGTTCACCCCTGCAATGTTACGCGCAACACAGTTACACCGCGTGTCCACCCCTGCAATGTCGCGCGCAACACAGTTGCACCGTGTGTCCACCCCTACAATATCGCGCGCAACGGTGCAGAAAAAAGTTGCAGAAGTAGAACATGATCCTAAACCTGCAAATGTTGCGTGCAATATTGCAGGGATGGACACCGTTGTGCACAACATTGCAGGGATGGCAACCGTGTGTCCATCCCTGCAATGTTGCGCGCAACACAGTTGCACCGTGTGTCCACCCCTGCAATGTCGCGCGCAACGGTGTAGAAAAAAGTTGCAGAAGTAGAACATGATCCTAAACCTGCAACTGTTGTGCGCAATTGTTGCAGGGATGGACACACAGTGCAGCTCTGTGTTGTAAGCAATGTCGCAGAAATAGTTGCTAGAAAAATTGCATCGGCAGTCCGAGCCTTTATTGTCAGAAACGATCAACGATATAATGATGTTGAAGTGTGTTATGAGAGGAACCATACTTGGTCAATAGTATAACTGTTCATAGAGGACGCCAACTGGGCTGAACTAGACATCTCAGGCTCAAGTGAATGCGACGATGAAGAAAGAACATGGCGGACCAGCGAGTAAAGACGCGGATTTCTGAAAATGAAAAGTAGATAATATCAATCAAGAATACACGGACAAACAAGCTAGAATTTTTCCGAGTCCAATTTCACTCGACGAATTCCTATCATTTCTGTATTATATATTTTCCCGAGTGACTTAAATCTATTATAAATCTAATTACTTGAAGGTAGAATTCCCTAAATATGGTACGTTTAGTGGTAAGAAGGGAGTTCTCTCCTATTATAGAAAGCTGATTTACCTTTGAATTCGTTTCTTGGATGCCATAAGGTGACAGACAGCAGTAAGTTCGTCAGTAGATGTTTCATTGTGAGGATCCTGCAGACAAAGCGAACCCATTTGTTACTATTTATAACACACCCCTGCTTTCTCTTCTTCCATTCTTCCCTACATAATCTGAAAACGCTTTTTAACTACACTGGAATTCCTACTTTTAACATCCATCTATTTCCACACTTTCTCTGATTTCGTTTTCCTTCTCACTCTTCGTTTCGTCCTCCTTAGACTCATAAGACATCCTCTTTTCTCTTCTTTCCCTTCTTCCTACTCTTAAAACGATTTCCTACTTATAACATCCATTCATTTCCCCACTTCCCATTTCTTTACTTCCCCCTTTTCGTTTCGTCCTCTTTATAGTCATAACGCATATTCCTTTCTTTTCTTTCTCCCCTGCTCTTCAAAGCCTGTTCTCTACATTCCTACTTTGAACATCCATCCACTTCTCCACTTCGCATTCCTTTTTCCTTTCACTTATCCGTTTCATTCTCTTTAGAGTCATAATACATCTCATTTTATCTTCTTTCCTTTCTCTCCTTCCATTCAGTCTGCTCTCTACATTTCTAATTTTAATATGCATCCACTTCTCCACTTCCCATTTCTTCCTCTTTACCGTTATAACGATCCTGTTTTCTCTTCTTTCCATTCCTTCGAAGCCATTCTCTGGCGAGATACTTTCAACATCCACCCCTTTAAATTCCTTTTCCCTCTCCCTTTACCATTTTCTCCTTTTAGGCTATATTTAATTACCTTTAAACGAGAAATCTCTACTTCCAGTCGTTTACAGATATTATTTTCCACAAGCCGTGTGATGGAGCGATAGTGAGAATCAAGGAAAAACTCAGCAAGGATCTTGAGTAAGAGACATGTCTGTGAACTGTGAACATTTGCCAAACAATTGACTAAATGTTTGGTGAAGGTGATCTGTAGAAGAAATGAAGATAGGCAAATTTTTGTCATTTTATAGTCTGATGTCTCACATGAAGACGAAAACACAAGTCGTTGTATCCGGCAAGTTCATTTGTGGACTCTTTGCAGTAACGTCTCTACGATGAGACGCAAATCGCGAACAACTTGGAAAAAATCGAGCTGTCCCAAGTTATTGCAAGTCGAAACAAGTACTAAAAAGTTGGACTTGAAACGAGACACAAGTCCAAACGTTCATATATTCACATTCGCGTTTGATTAGTACTTTAAGGCATAGATGAATTGTATATTAAAAAAGTCAGCTTTAAATTCCAACTCGTTACCTCTTGTCCTTGGTTGTGTCGTTGTAGGGTGTCACTTGCAATGAAAATCTCAAGAAGAGTACGACTACCCTCAGCACTTCGATGAAGGATGCTACAAAAGGCACACACGATATTTAAGGTATGAATTTGAGGATCAAAAATCAGCGTTTGACGTCATACCTCAGTAACTTAGCAACGGGTATCTCGTTGTCTAGGTGAATCAAATCTTCAAGGTAACACTGCAGTAGTAAGGTAACCTCACTGAGACTAGAACCTGGATGATCCTGTTAGAAAAGAAATCATGTTAAAATGATGTGGGAAGATGCCTTTTCAACACGAATAGAAAACAACGCCTCACCATTTCCTTAGCAACCAGAAGGTCGCAGTATAACAAGATGGCAGCTTGTCGAGTAGCTGTTCTGCTGATTGGCTGAACTGAGTCACTTGTCTCTCTGATATCTAAAAACGAAAGAATTATTAATCCATTTAAATTCTAAGTATGTAATCACTTATTTGTGTTAGAGGTACTTAAACTAAATGTTGTCCTCTATTTGGATTGATAGATGAAAAATAGTGAGAAATCTTGGTGAGCTGGTAAACCGGTTTTAATCCGGTTATTAACCAGTTAAGGCCAAGGTTACTAAACATTATTGCCCTATTTTGGATTATTGCTAAAAGTGAATGACAAACCTTGTTTGGTTGGTAAACCGGTTTTAATCAGGTTATTAACTTGTTTTATCAGGTTACTAAAAATTATTTTTCTGTTTTACATTAATAAATAAAAGACAATGACAAACCTTGATGAGCTGGTAAACCGGTTTTAATCAGGTTATACCAGTATGACGTATCACTAAATGACAGACATCTCAACACATCAGCCCAACGTAGAACCAACAGGGGATGGGTGAGGATGAGTGTACCAAGGGACGAATTGATATTGACTACAAAAGGGTGTGATGGCTGGTTGTTGCATAGCAACGAGGTTGCCAAGGTAACACGGGAGTAATTTTCTGCAAACAGAAAAGAGCAGCAATGATTATAACAGCGTGTATTCTGTCGTCATGGTACTGGTCTGTGCACTTTTCAAAATGTAACAATTTTCGTACCTGATTTGAACATATGATTGATGGTTACAGCCAAACGGCAAAACTGCTTTTGAAGAAATAATGATGAATCCTTTTCGTTGCTTTTATGGGATGAGGTATTTGATAACTTCATGATGCGCTGTACAGTAATGTAGGTAACGTAGAGGAGAAATAGACCAAACAACTATACAACAAAGCAGAAAGAGAATTAAGAAAATTATCACTGAACTAGCAATCGCAGTAACTCAATGCCTAGCCTATGTTGATGGTCATAGCATTATTTCTTGTTATAACTTTCGGATGCCTTCAAAACAACTCCATATTCCTCTTCAAGGTTGAGGATTTTGAAAAGATCATGTTAGGTTTCAAGAGATTTTGCAAGGCCTTGTTGAAGTCTTGTTAAAATTTTGGTTACCCAAAATCAAGACAACATCTTGAAGACCCTTAAAGGACCTTGCCAATTACATTAGCCAGGTTTTGATCACTGTTCATTTCGAATTGTCTTGGAAGTTCATAAAAGCAGGTATTAATTATAACTTTAATCTTACAGTCTACAGCCACACTAATCCCGATAAATTTTGAAAAAGCATCTTTTTTCTCCGTTTTCTCAGTCTACACTGAAACAGCGTTTTCTTAGACAAAAATAAGCCACTTTAGTGTGGACAGGTAGAAAAAAAGATGCGCTTTGAAATTTTTCCAGACTAGTACGTATCCTTAGTAAAACCTTTTCAGAAGTATCAGCATGCAGTAAGTCTTGATTGTGATCTTGGAGGTCCACTGTTTCATCAAGCAGTCCCTCTAACATATCAGATTTGATATTGATTTGCTTCATCCGGGATAATAGCTGCTCCTCGCTCACGTGACCTTGAATGGTGTGAAGAAAAACAAGTACCATGGACAGCCATCGCTCCAGGGTTAAAAGTTGTGTCTATTTAAAGCACATAAACTCTATTTAAACATAAGCATTAATTGATGGGTAGCCCACTGCCTTACCTTGCCACTTGACAACTGGCCCAGAATGTTCGACCTATAACTAATCCAGTTATCCCTTAAAGGGAACTGGTGAATGACCCCACCCACCCTGCAGTCCCTGCCTATTTAGTTTTGCAGAGAAGAAGAGGTGAATAAACGCTGTACATGGACTATAAAATACCAGAATATTCACTAGTGTCACTAACAACTAGTGACCAACATCCATGGCTGTCTTTGTTTTGGATTGGAACATTAAGAAACACTTAGAGTATGAGCTAAATTATAATGTTTTGCATAGATCTTTAAATGAAAAAGTACTTACAAGATTGACTGGTATAAACAAAACCTTGAGGAAGACATCTGCAGGTCGAAGAGACACTGGTGACACTGATTGAAATACTCCTTCTAATGCGACAAATCCACTCTCATTCTCCACAAAGGCCTGAAACCAAGATGAAGTACTTAGTTAATAATGACCAATTGAGCTTTTTCAAATGTCAGTGGAATGCTTCAACTGAAAGGGATCATCCAGGGAGGGTCAACAGTGTGCGATGTACTCTCAACTTTGACCAGTGCTCCACAAATAGGTGAAGCTGCACTGTGTTATACGGATTAGAGCAAAGTCAAAACAAGCTGATGTAACATCGCGATGACAAATTTTTTGAGCCTCTTGAACTTGAACTAACTAAATAAGCTGCACTTTCCCAGACTTTAACCTGTGTCATGGGTGTGTGAGATCCCTAATGCTGGTGGTATTCAGCAGTTACCTGTTGTTTGGCCAGCAAAGGCAGCACCATGTCAATGACTTGTCTGGACATTTTCTTCCATTTATCTTCGTCCTCTCGTTGATAACAGCTTAAGACCATAGTTAACATCTCAAGAACCTTAACATGTATAATTAACATTTATGTCATAATTGATTTATTACGCGCGCTCTGATTGGTCGAGAACCGTGTGTTATTACAGTGCACACACATAGATGACGTCACTGAATCTTACGCGCGCTCTGATTGGTTGAAATTTTTCGATGAATATTATATAAAACAAATAGAATCCATTTTTTTCGTGGGTCTGTACTCTAATAAATGCAAAAAACTAGACTTCGTCTCATGGCGTACTCTTTGTTCTCGCCACACTTTGACGTCATCTGTGCATCTATTAGAGTACAAACGCACGGAAAAATGGAATCTATTTGTTAAGTGTCACTGATATATGTATTTGATAATGAAATAACGAACAATCCCAGAAGACATACCTCCGAATGCTGGACAAGTCTTAGCAGCATAGCTGACATTGATTTATTACGCGCGCTCTGATTGGTCGAGAACCGTGTGTTATTACAGTGCACACACATAGATGACGTCACTGAATCTTACGCGCGCTCTGATTACCTCCGAATGCTGGACAAGTCTTAGCAGCATTGACACGACTACTTCTCTTTGAGTTTCCACCTCTTTTGCAGAATCAGTTTTTCCCAGAGTCCGCAGTACAAATAGATCATGAACAATGGGTTGTAAGGCAGGAATGGCTGAAAGAAAAAATGATTATCAACTCAACTATTTTTGTTTCTAGTAGATAAAAAGAAATTATGACTTACCATGTGTTTTAGCAGGTTGGCCACTGGCCATTAAACCATCACATAACTGAATAACTTTAGGCATCCCTACAATTGCCTTCGCTTGGTTGAACTTTGGTTGGAAACAGTCATATGATAACAATACAAGAAACTGGAACACGAATGGAAGAAAGACTTCGCAATTCCTAAAAACAAAACAATATCATTAGTATATTATTAATCAAACTATTTGAAGTTATAAATATCATAAACTTACCTTATTTGGCCAGCATCGACATATTCAAACTGTCTTTGAACATATGTAATAAAAACCTGCAAAAAAGGAACATCTCTATTAGCTTTTAGGAGCAAGGATGGCATAGTTGGTTAGTGCGCGGCCTTCGGTGCGAGAGGTCCCGAGTTCGATTCCGAGTGACTTCACATCCTTGTTTCGACTTCTTTCCTTTCCGTGTAGCTTTAAGTAGCTTTAAATACCCTTAAAACGGAGCACTGATGGAGAGAGGGGGTAAAATGAGCGCACCGTCGGCTTCCTGGAAGATTAGCTCGGCTAGAGGAACTACCGACATTAAACAAGGTCCTTTACCGTTTTTTATCCTAGAGCACGACAGTAGACAAATTTAGAAAAGGTGACACAAAGTGAGATGGCCTTTATATCACATTGCTACCAAGACGACATTGCAATACCATTTCACCTGTTTTCATGTCCTCCTATCCTTGCCCCCACCCCTCCACTTAAGAAACTATGTTTGTAGGACAGTCATGACCACCACATACAAATTTTGATACCTTTTGCTTCAAAAATTTAAGTTAACAATTCCAGCACTAGTGACATCACACCACCTCACCTGGTCAGCATCCAGTAGAGCATAATTCACTCGTAATTTGATCAGTTGCACTAACAAGCTGAGAACCTGTTGCTGTAGATTGACTGAGGTACTGACAGTGAATTCTTTAAGAGCTCGTATGACAAGCGGCTCAAACAGACGAATAAATGAATGAATTGGTGATTGCTATTGGAGAGAAATTAGTAATTAGTAACATACATGACAGACCCTGTAGGTGGCCACAGTGGCCAAAAGCTTGGTCAATAGATGACTTTCAAAAATGGCGGCCTAGTACATGAGAACGAGGCCACAAAGGCCTTGTTACCAGAAGATAAGCATGGCGACACTTCTATTGCTATCAAAGACGACGTGTTCCTCTTCCTTTTGAAATACCTATTTTCTGTGCATTTTACAGGATATGCTTAGACTCATTTGATGCCATGATGATTTTGGAGGCCTTTCTGGCCTCGTTCTCGTGAACAATGAGCCCGCCATTTTTGAAAATCGTGAAAGTGCAGAAGAAACATCAATCCCCTGATTAATCAATGTGCTTTCCTACAAAAACGGACTTAAATTAGCAATTTGTAAGTTGAGCTGAAAAGGGAAAAGACATTGGTTTCCATTGTAGGGTAGTTAATGAGAGTTAGCTGGTAATGGTGTACAGTTTCAACTCCATGAGGATTTTTTTACAAACGTTATATACCTTATCAATCTTTACAGCAGGACGAATTATGGAACCTGTCCTTTTACGAATTTTCTTGAAGAAACTACCAATTCCCCTGCAAGATACAAGATAAAATAATGTAAACTAAAACTAAAAAGATCAGCAATTGTAGTCAAATAAAATCTACCTTTTAAAAGAACTCTCAGATTCCTCATCTTTCTGTAAAACTTTTTCTATAGATTGACGATATATCCTGTGTGGAAGCTCAAATAATTCATAGTATAAGCCAGCTTCACTGTCCTCAGGGTAGTCAGTTACCCTGGAAACTGGTAATGCGATGAGTGTTCCTTCCAGGCAGTTTGGAAATACTGCTGGCTGGGCAAGGTCTGGTTGTGAAACAGCATTAATACCAAACATTGCTCGGAGTAGCTGATCATGGTAAAGGAAAAGATAATGTTAAATGTTAAACTTTGAAGTTTAAGTTTGTTTGGAGTGTTTTTATAGAAACAGTGAAAACTTTAAGGCATGGGCCATGTAGAATCACTGAGTAGTTATTGCCAGCACACTTGTCTTTGTTAACATTCATTCTGAGATTGCAGGATGAAACCTTGCTGTATACCCGCATGATTTTACAATCGTTCAAAATCACTTTCTAAAATGAATAAAGAATCATTGTAGCAAACAATTAGCAATTACCTGTTGAACACACATAAACGTCTTGCAAGGCTCTACCTTTACACAAACTTGAAGGTAACTAAGAATTTCCTCAACATGCTGAAACCAAAACAAACACGTCTTTGAGTAAATTGCACTTTAAAATGGAACAAATTAGTTTTGTAAAGTGTTTACCTTGCCAATGTCTGCAAATGATGAGATTTCCAGAAAACGGGAAAGAACATCTAAAGCACAGCGAAGAAAGCTGACAAACTTGTCTAACACAGTCTTGGAAAGACTGACCTATAACATATACCAATTTGAGAAATAATATTTAACCTTCTCATCTTCACATGCATGCTAAAGTGAGAAGAACACACAAAAAAATCAGAGGCTAATTCCCATAGATGTACTTGTTTGAGTGGGTCAAGGTGCTTTATGCCTGCATGCAGGCACTGAATGGCACCTGGTTCATATCACCATCATCATCATCATCATCATCATCATCGTTTATGTACCTGATAATTTTGATATGTCCCCTTCATGACCTCATACATCTTCATATAATGTGGTAAATTATGGAAGGTTCCAATACTACTCTTGGGGGGAGGGGCCTGTGGTGGTGGTGGTGGTGTCGGCTCACCATCACCCCCTTGAGTCCCTCCTGTAGCTTTGCTTTGTGTTTTATCAGCACTTGGAAGGTCTGCCTCTGATAAAGCTCTTTTAGACTTGAGAAGACGTTTGGGGACTGCAGACACGTGTTGAGTAGGTGTGGTTGTTGAGGAGGTAGATGACTGTTGAGCAGGGCTACTAGTGGGGGTAGAGTGAGTTGGTTTGTCTTTGTTCTGACCTGGAAAACCAAGCTAAAAGATAACACAATCTTTAGCAAAGGATCATCTTTTTGTGTGAGTTTTATTTAGAGGGTTAGTGTTAAAGAGTAACTAGATGATTTGTGTCACCTTAAAAGAGTGTGCTCCAGGTGTGATACCATCAATCAAGTGTGCAAACATGTTGAGAAGTCTGGAATAAAACAAGACATTTCAATATAAAAATTTAGAATATTACATTTCAGTTTTGTATTGTTATGGCCAATCTTTACCACTACTGTGTATGACAACCATTTTTTGGTTGTCCTTTTCAAAATTATGAAGCTGCAGCCAACAAAAACATTGCACGACAAATTGAGGCTAGTACTACTGTTTGGCACTATTTATGACAAATAATGTTATTGGCCTTAAAGTCATTTTAATGACTAAACCTTATTAGGTATATATGACAAAGTTACAAATTGCTTTTATTTAGTATACCTTATAAGGTGGATTACAATCTTTTCTGCCAAAGGTGCAATGGCGACATCACTGAAGACATTCCAGGCTTCAGAAGTGGTTACAGCTGACTCGTCAGCTTGCTGGCTTGGTTGATTCTTTAGTGACACTTGGATTCCTGATGTTGCAATTCCAAACAGAAGTTGACCTGCAAGCTAAAATGACACAGAAACCAGGTTTTATAAGGCTATGAACCAACCAACCAACCAACTTAAGTCAACCTATTGTTATATAAGCAATATGTCTCTGTACTGTGATCTAACACGTTGGGAGATGTAGAGCACAAGAAAAGCAAGCTTAGGAACACATAAGGCACAGCCAACCAATCAGTATGTTATATCTATCATAAAGCAATATAATTCTATCCTACCTGCAGTAAATTCTGATGTGCCACTAAGTCATATGCAATCCATGATGATGTAACACTAGCGACAGCAAATGATAAAGGACCTCCTCCCCCATTACAGCACATATTAGGGCTTCCTGGCCGGGGTGGTGTTGTGGTTGTCGTACCTTGAGGTACACCTGGACTACTACAGTGTACTGCAACAGTACAGCCCCAGGCTCCTGGGTAAGAAGCTACAGGGTAGGACTGGGCCAGAACATGAAGAAGATGGATACACCCAACCTGGAAAATGTGAAATAGTAGGAAGAAATGAGAAAAAGTGAATTGAGACAAGTGGAGAACAAGAGGTCATGAAAACTGTGAAAAAATGGAAATGTGAATTATAACAAGAAACAATTTTACAGAAAAATGTGAATGCTGAAATAGAAAATGAAATGAGATAAAGGAAGTGTGAGAAAAAGTAACAAGGAGCATATCACAAGCAAATAGGAGTTGGCAGGGAATTACAAGTACTATAGAATGAAAAAGGAGTTAATATTTACAACTGATCTCATCAGCTGTTTACTGTGAACAGCTGTAATATGGGCATCTTGTTTTATATGGTCATTGTTAGGAAGTATATACATCTCTTTTTACGAAAAATTGTTTAATACTTTTTAGGTCAGTTTAAAACTCAAAATTAACTCATGTCTACTACTGATCACCCTTCAAGCACATACATCTCTTACCATAAGGTATTTGGATGTAGCATGGTTAAGCATTTCTGTTGCTATGGATACAACTTTGGACAAGTTATGAAGGATACAGGCACTGTCTCTGATGACATTTGCTTCCATCCTGTGTAATATCCAATTCATCTAACGAAACACATTACATTACAGCAAATTATAAAAACCAATCAATAAATAATACTAGATAGTTATTGACAAAAACAACAGTGAAAGCTTCTGAATAAGAAAAACTGACAGTTTCATTTTGAAAAAGAGTTAAAATAGATTATGAAAAAGTAGGAGATTTGAAGAGACGAAAATCAGAAAGATGAACAGTAATAATGGGAGGGGAAAATGAGAAGAGGAAAATTGCAAAATGAGATAAAACTCACCTAAATTGTGGCCGACAGTTTTAACTAATTGCTGGCTGTCTGGGATTACCAGTTGTTAGCAGTAATTTTGGAACAAGTCTAAAAATCAAACAAAACAAAATATTAATACTACACTACCATACTTATTTATCGATTAGACAACAGAAAGCCGCACGCCCATGGCGTTACAGACGCACGAGAGAAAATATAAAGAACGATTAACAAACGTAAGAGTGGCACGAGGCGTAGCCGAGTGCGAACTCTAGTTTGTTAAGAGTTCTTTATATTTTCTCAAGTGCGTCTATAATGCAATGGGCAAGCGGCTTTCTGTTGTCTAATTGATTTATAACAGAGCCTAGAACATTAGAAACGGAGCCGTGCAGCCCATGGGGAAATAGTTCATAGACTTTTCAACCAATCAGAGCGCGCGTTATATGTGTCGCCATCTTATAAACGAACGATTTGAAAAAGATGATGACGAAGATAGTGCAGCGCGCCATGCAGCCCATGGGCAAATAGTTGATAGCTTTCTGGCCAATCAGAGCGCGCGTAAGATTGTAGCTATGTTATAATATCTTATTGTGGCTGTTGCTTGTCTTACTTGATGCAACAGTTTGCAGCAGCATGTCTCACTCTTCCATCTGCATCATTTAGCATTGAAAACACAACATCTTGTAGTACCTGATCTTGGATGCCTAAAGACTAAAGGGAGGAAATATTAGTTATCAGAAAGGAGATAAAGTAAATCAAAAAGTGTTACTTACATTTAAATGTGTTTCTGTAGTATCCTTTGAAAAGAATGATTTGTTGGACTCAAAATAGGCAATCAACCTATAATAACACATTTGACAAAATTTATGACAATCTCATGCTTTTACTGACACAATACAACAAAAATTACTGGAATGATAAGAACAGAAATGTAGACTTCAAACTGTAATCATATGCACTATTACAGTACATACCTGAAGTCCATTTCTTCAATAAGCTCCAAAACTTCAACCTAATTCCAAAACAAAATAATCACTGTTTCTATTATAAAACAATATAAAAACAAAACAAGAGGTTAGGTAACCAACAAATCATGGACTACTCACTGACATCCTTCTAGTCCACCTCAACAACCACTTACTGACACCTTACCAACCACTTACTGACACCTTATCAACCTCTTACTGACACCTTACCAACCACTTACTGACACCTTATCAACCACTTACTGACACCTTACCAACCACTTCCTGACATCTTACCAACCACTTTCTGACACCGTACCAACCATTACTGACACCTTACCAACCACTTACTGACACCTTATCAACCGCTTACTGACACCTTACCAACCACTTACTGACACCTTACCAACCACTTACTGACACCTTACCAACCACTTACTGACACATTACCAACCACTTTCTGACACTGTACCAACCATTACTGACACCTCACCAACCACTTCCTGACACCTTACAAACCACTTCCAGACACCTTACCAATCACTTACTGGCACCTTACCAATCACTTACTGACAACTTACCAATCACTTACTGGCACTTTACCAACCACTTCCTGACACCTTACCAACAACTTCCTGACATCTTACCAATCACTTACTAACAACTTACCAATCACTTACTGGCACTTTACCAACAACTTACTGACACCTTATGGTCAACCACTTCCTGACACCTTACCAACCACTTCCTGACCAACCACTTACTGGCATCTTACAAACCACTTGCTGACCAACCACTTACTGGCACCTTACAAACCACTTGCTGACCAACCACTTACTGACCAGTTACCACACAGTGCAGCTGGTTCAACAGCAAATTACTTACCTTCACAAGCCAATATGAGTTCTTTCTCAATTGAACAATCACATTGATGAGATCATGAACAAGATGACAATGTACACTTGAACACAAAGCAGGAAAGCAACCCTAAAAGTTTAATAACAATATGAAAACTTGAGCTTCACTGTCTGATAAGTTAAGGCAACTATAATCAGAAAAAAGAGAAAACTCCACAATCACAACATGATGAACATTTTTGTTTAAAATTAGTCATGTGTAAAAAGGTATTTAGCTCATGAGGTAATTACAAAGAAGACAGTTCTCTGTGATGAGTGTCTTCTTATCAGAATGAGCTAAGTCCCTAGAGAGCTTCAAATAAGATTATCTTGATTACAATGACTACCTTCAGAGCTGAGCAAGCTTGTCTGACAGAAACTGGTGAGTCATCTTGTAATATACCACTTAGAATGGACACCACACTTTCAATACTTAAAATAGCTGAAAAACATAGCATATTAATTTTATGCATTTTGTATTGATCAATCTATATAGAAAAACACAGCAACACACTATTCACATGGGAATAAACCCGGGGGGGGGGGGGGGGGGGTACTCCTATATATAAGAGGACAGGGATGCTCGTCGGAAATTTTAAAAATAACCCCTAAAAGGTACCTGAGTGGGAGTGGCAACAATTCATTTCTACCCCTAAAAGGTACCAATCCAAAAACAATAATAAAGAATTAAAGTAATGAAACATTTGTTATCGATGTGCTTTGAAGATTCTGCAATTCAGATCATCTAAATCGTCCCTTTCATGCCTATTTTAGGTAGTTTATTTACCCCAAACAGTCCCAAAAAGGTACCAGCTATGTCTCTGGTAGTCCACCTAAGTCTGAGACACCCTAAAAGATACCAGATTGCAGATTTTGACCCCTAAAAGGTACGACGAGCATCCCTGTCCATTTACGAACGGAGTCCCCCCCCCGGGGAATATACTGTACTACACTGTCTTAGATCCAACTGATTGCAAAACTCCTTACAATGAATACCCCTGTAAAGTGTGCACCTCTTGAAAGGACAATTGGATTTATCAACAATATACAGATACAAACTTTCTTTGTATGCAGGCATATGTTAAAAAGGAAGATAATTGTATCATCTGCGTTAAATTTTTGATGTTTTAATTTACCAAGCTTTTGGCCATGTTGGTCATCATCAGGGTTTTGAGCATACGTTAAGTTACATATGTTATTGATGATATAATTATCTTCCTTTTTATCTATTTTGTTCACTGGTTTTGTGTTTGCACTTAGGGCTGCCTTATACTCTTAAAAATATGCTTACTATTCATAAAAAAATGTTTAGCAAAACTATACATCAGTTCTATAATTGTTTTATAACCACCTACCAGTATTGTGTTCGATGCAACACTCCTCACTCCATGCATTAAAATCCAATCTACAATTAAAGAAGCACAGTCAAACCTATCCACAATGGCCACCTTGGGGACAGATTATGTGGTCATTGTAGAGAGATAGCCATTGCATAGAGGTTTTAATGTAGAGTAAATGTATGGATACGATTGATCAAAGTTTAAGTTCTCCTTGGGACTCTTTCAATTTTATAGGAGAAATCCTATTTTGATCAGAAATCAAATTTGAAAGTTTCCAACTCACCTGCCTTTTTGTAGCCCTGCAGTTATTAAGTGACTCAAAACAGAAGCAAGGCCACCACGTAGCTGTGGGTCTGGGTGTGCATTAAACAAGAGTATGTCCCTTACAAGTTGCATATTAGTACCAGTACCACCACCACCACCATTATCTGGCAATATACCAACTAAAAATGCTTCAGGATGGAGATGAACAGCTTGTGCAATGCAAGAAAGTGCTAGAGATTTGACACTAACACGAACGTTAGCATCAGATAGAACCTCTCCTGGGTTACCAGATAGCAAAAATGATGACATCACACGAACAATATGTACCATAGGGACCCCTACACAGGCAACAGCATCAATCTCAAAGCTACTCTCAACATGAATACGAACATCTTGAGTAGAAATTGAGTCAGTTCGAAAAGGTTCTGGAACATGGCTTAATTCTCCAAGGTCATCATGTAAGCGATCGCTTTCATCAATTGGAAGATCATCAGGGATTTCAGTCTGGAGGTGGCTGTTATCATGTTTAGACAGCTGTTCATTTTGCTCCAAGTCGTCAATTCCCGCTAAAACACCAGGGTCAGATAATGATCTGCTTAGCCTTGGGCCTGACAAGTCCAGGACCTTGTCACCAAATTGATCTTCACCTTCCTTTTTGTCTTGTGCAGCTTGTTCATTAACAATCCTGATATCTGGTGAAGATTCTGTTGTAAGCTGCGTCATTTGATTTTCTAGCTCATCAGTTGATGTAGCAGCTGAAAGACTTGTAGTAATAGATGCTGTATCATCATGAGACTCAAAATCAGATGTTGTTGCAATGTCAGATACACTTCCAATATCAGTCTCTGTTGGTGCAGTGGATAAGGTATCCATGTCCCCTATTGCAGAGTCTTTCTCGCTCACAATTTCAAGATTATCTGTAGAAAATACAGTTCTATTGTAACTCAGAAAAAGTGTTTCCTTAATGAAGGTGTCACCTTAGTAAAGGCTGAAACAATATGGACACTTCAATGGAATTCTAAAAAGTGTCCCCTTACTACAGTTTCCTACAATAAATCCAAATCATTTCCCCAAGTCCCCCACACCCAAGGTAATGGACCTTGCATATTTGTTACCTTGTTCAGAGCTCTGCAAAATAATGCCTATACTAGCAACATTGAAAGGGGGAGAAGGCATAGTAAATGATCTTGCTTCAAATTGATTCAGTTGTGAAAGAGATCATAGAGTAGAGGTTACTGTATACAGTAGATTTCATATGACTGTGAAAATGGCACTGCATGATCATGGCACGGTTACAGCAGGAATTTTGAATGTTTTTATAGATACATGTACCACAGCACTGATATCACCCACAACACAGCTTGGTCTGTTTCACACTTATATGAAATCTACTCTACTTAGCTTTACTAATTACTAACCATGATATGTTTTCTTTCTTAACAGGCTCATGGGATGGGGGAGGAGGAAGGGAATGGGCTGGGGGAGGGTAAAAGGGGAGTGAGAGCCTATTCCTTCTACCTCCCTCCCCCCTCCCTGTTCATAGGCTAATTCTTTCTACATTGTTTTAACCTCTACTGAAGACAAATAATACACTTTTATTTTCAGGTTTACTTACCACCAGCTATTGTATCAGGTTTCAAGGTAGGCGTTATCCCATCCTTAGACAGAAGTATCCTAAGCAGTGGTGTAGGAGGAGTACGAAGGAGTTGATGGAGAGTTTCAAGGGAAGCATTGATGACATTGTGGTCACTGTGTTTGGTACAATGCATAATCACTTCATATATCTGTATAAAACCACAAACAATAAGAACAATATTGTACAGAAGAACGTGAAGAACAATATCCCTATTCTCACTTAGTTCTTAGGTCATGCAATAATTGAAGGAGTGAGTGAATGAACAAATAAATGAAATCCTGAATTAATGAACAACTAAATGAATGAATGAAGGGAAGGAGGAAGAAAGGAAAGAAGGAAGGAAAGAGTAGTGAGTGAGATATGTAAATGAATAAATGAATGAATGAATGAATGAATGAATGAATGAATGAATGAATGAATGAATGAATGAATGAATGAATGAATGAATGAATGAATGAATGAATGAATGAATGAATGAATGAATGAATGAATGAATGAATGAATGAATGAGTAAGTAAATGAAATGGATGGACAAATGAATGAATTAGTGGATGAATGATTGAGCCAGTCATTTACTTGTAACAGTTGTTTCATGTTGACATCTTTATGATCTCCATTTCCATCAAGGGCCAACGTGCGATGAGAACCAAAGCTTCCTTTGAGTACATCTTCTGTCAGAAATGAATCTTCTAGGTGAGGAATTATCTGCCTGAGACAATTTAACACTCCAAGATATACATGTGATGGCTTGGCATCTTGTAAAGGTAGCACCATTCCTGGATAAATAATTAAAATCAAATATTAGATGATGTTATGAGTGGTACATTGAGTAGCTATAAAATGAACTAGTTAATAATATGGTTAACAAATTGAGCAAACTAGGCTCAGAATGTGAGACTCACCAAGTAAGATATTGATAAGCCATTCATAAAACATTGTAGGTTTACGTGAATGCTGGCAAATGACTGCAAGAGAGGAGCTGGCTGTACGACGAGTAGTTGCTTGTGTAGACTTTAGGTTAGGTATAAATGCCTTCATCAGTTGCTGTGGTAAAACCATATTATTTATTAACAATTATAATATTGTTTAACAACAATCATCATCAGCATAGGTAGGGTTATGTCGATCGGCAAGTTAGTTGCTATCAAAATGATCACAAAATTGCAGTCGTACTATGCTTAACATTGTACCTTGACCTCTGTATCACTTGTAAAACTTCCAAGAACAGGAAATATCTTCTGAATAGCAGTCTGCAAGAGCTTCCTGTTAATTAAAATCACCACCAACTTTATCAACACATCACAACTGTTTATCATGCCAACCTGGCAACAGAGTCTTCATCCACAAAAACCTTGCCAGCTGCCATAATTACCAACTGAAGGTAGATCGAACCACAATGGATGGTTACCACTAATTACAAAGTATATAGAACCAGTGGGCACCACAGTCTAGTTGCCATGGTACCAAGGTAAAGGAGTGCCTACATGACCCAGTTTCCATAGCTACCAAAGTAAATACTTAGGCTCCAAACCCCAAACCTGATATGTGTAGTACCTTATAGATGTCTAGATCAATACTATACCTGTAATGATTCCTCTGTGCGTGTGCATATTCTTGCTAAGCATGGTAGTAAATTGGCAACAAACTGGTCTAGAAGAAAATTAGGGATAGATCAGCATTTTATAATCAGTGGTGCTATATTATACAGCTTACACAGCTTCCAGTGTTCTCTAGAAAATTTAGATTAAAGAAGGCAGCACTGGATTTGATACAGAAAGTACTCGCTAACCAAGTGCCTAAAGGGCATGCAAATTGGTAGCCATCTCGTTGCTGTCTCTTGCTGTCTCTGGAGAGTACACTGTATTTAGAACAGCTGTCTGAATTGTGAATTTTCCAACTAACCTGCATTTTTGAGGTCTTATTAGATGAGCGATATCTGCAAATCTTATGACAGCTGCTTTAAGGCTTCTGTCAGATCCATTCTAGTGAGAAAAACAAAGACATTTATGTTTTTATTGGCACTGTAGGCTATCACCTTTCTTAACACAGTATATCAAAACTGACTCACTTTAAGTTTATGTAAATAAAGCCATGATACTTTTCTTACCTTTTTTATTTCTTTATATAGTTCAACCAGGAGACGACCAAGATTAGAGTCAATAAGATTCTACAAATTCAAAAATAAATACATGAATAAATAGATAAATCATTATAAAAAGCTCATGCCTTTTGAAACCTTTGTTCAAAGTCATTAGACTATAAGTTCTGTGATATGAGCTACATGTATTAAATGGGTCAATGATAACAAATAGGGAACTCCATTTTCCTGTCATCTTATCAATATATATGGGATGAGGATGCACTTAATCTCTTGTAAAAAGTACACCATTAATACAACCATCATGTTATTACAGACCATCTATGACCCCCATTTTCCTGCTCACATGCTCTTGATATATCCTTTGGAAAAAGTGAGTGATCAGGGCTGGATGGCTTTGCTTGAGCAGGCTGTAAAAACCCATACGGTCCTGGTCATTTCTGCATGCTATATTTCTATTTGTATATTTTTTGTCAGAGTTTTTTTAATTAGCACTTTTTATAACAGAAAAACCAGGTCATATGATAAATGCTTATTGACTGAGTTAGGTTGGTTTGGAAGGCAAAATGTTTGGCTCTTGGTCATTTGTACAAACCTCGCAGCACTCTGTCCATACAGCATAACCTCGAGCCAAATATTTTCTTGTCTAGACCTTCATTCAGTCAATCAGTACATATTATTTGACCCTGACTGCTGTGCCAATTTATGCAGGTGGTTCTCTGACTTCTTCTCTGAACTCTTTGAATTTCAAAGTTGTTCAGACATGACTTATTCTATTTTTGCATGGAGTTTTTCACTTAATGAAAAAAATAATTGAAAGTAGCTTAGAGTAGATTTTGTATATTACTGGTCTGTTTTTATAGACAATATGACACTGACATGGCATGGTCTGGACTTATACAAAGTCTGCTCTAAAATAAGATTGTTTTCCATACTCAGTACCTTTAAAAGTTTATTCAATGCTTCTCCAGCAACAAGGCGGACATCTGATTCTTCATCGTTACAAGATGCCAGAAGTGTGTCCACAGCAATGGCAAGAAGCTTAGGGAATTCTGGTAACCCTCTAAAATATAATCAATATTGACTTGTTACTTTTTCATAGTATGACTTCTCTAAATATATTATGTTTACTATATTTACTAACCTTATTGCAGAGGAGCATACAAGGTCAGGGATGGAACCAATGTATGATAGTCTGTCTTTCTTTGGTAAAAGTCCTTCTTTTTTCCTGGTAAGCAAATTCAATATTTAGATATTTTATTGATGTATTTAGTATGGATTATAATGGTCGCATTTTCTTCCTTGAATATCTCTATTCAGTTCAAGCTAAGCTACAATAGGTTAGAAACTAGTAAGACAATGTCAATGTCTACTATTTTATTCAGTGCAAAAAGTGTACATGTACATATTTGCATTTTTGAGCTTCTAGCTTACATAGCGTAAGATATAACATACCAGCATTTAGGAGGTGTCATGTATTTTATAAGTAATACAAACTCAATATTTGGGTAATAGTTTACATTCAATTGTAATAAAGAATATACAAGATCATAATATTCAAAAAATTAATCCCTTGGCGGTCAGACAGCAAATAAATATTAGTCACTCACTTGGCTAATGGATTGGAATCGACAACTGGAATCCCATCTCGATAATTCTTTAGGGCTTCAAAAAGCTTAAGGAGCTTATCGGCAGCCGCTAAAGACATAATTTGTATATTTCTTTGTTATTTTTTGGGTCATTTCTCATTCAAACATTGATACCTCCTTCCGTCCACCATCTTGAAATTAGTATTCATGGCCTCGTTGTGGTGTTGAACACCTCGATCCAGTCGCCAAATTTGAGCGCGAAATTATCACTAAGGCTGAATGGGTTTTGTGACAAAAGCGTGCAGGGTAAAATTGTTTCAAGAAAGTGCGGGAATACTTGATCACATTTTCCACTTTGGAAATATCATTATTATTTTTACTTGAGAAAATATCATTTATTGAAATTGCGATTAGGCAGCCTCGTCTCCATGATTCGTCCCAGTCTCTCACGTTGTCAGCGCGGACTGGGCGCAGCCCATGCATACAAAGATCTCTTTCTTTCAACTTCTCTTCCATTTGAAGGGTTTCATTTTTTCGTTTTAGAAAACCAAGAAATGGAAGAAACGATCCAAGATGTAGTTCGACCAGGGTAAGCAGGAGTCTTTAAGTCCTAGCACGTCGGGTAAAGCTGTCTTGGAGGGATGTTTGGAGCTTGTAGAAAGTTTTTACTGTGATTTGAGTAAAGCCATGTGACCAGTTCAGTTTATATGTCTGCGTTTAGTTTATCGTCCTGACTCCTATCGCTTGTCCTTTCTCATCAATCTGTTTTTCACCTAGATGCAAGAACAGAGAGAATCTTCACTCGATTATCTCAAAGATTTCTGAGAATGCAACGACCGAAGAGCCAGGAGGAATGGTAAGAAACGAGTGTTTTGAAATCAAAGTTGTTATGTTGGAGAATGCGAAGAGGTCTTGCTTGGGTCTAGATGTTTGACCGCCATTATCGCCAGTCAGACACAACTCAGCCGCCCTAGACAGCTGGAACGAGGGTTATCCACTAGATATATAATTAGTTGGGAAGGATAGCTAGTAAATTTTCGTGTGCAAAGTGGAATAGTTTCATTTTGGAGCTGTATTTGACCGAATGGTTGGGGTGTTTACGTATGCATAGTTGTGTTCTGTCATTACGCGCTGGGATTATGATTGAAATAAAAAGTTAACTTTATCTTTTCCACTCGTGTTGTATTTAAACATTAGTGCCGTCTCAAGTTTTACTCAAGATACTCGAAGAAGGCTTTTAACGAATGGCATTCCAAGCTTCATTAGAAAATCGGCCAAGATTTCAATAACACTAGCTGTTCTTTTTGTGACAACAAAACTGCATTGTTTGTGTTTAGAATTGTAATGTTTTGCATTTCTAATAAGCTTCGCTTGATATCCTTTCTTTTCACATGCAAAACTATGGAACGTTTGAAGGTAAATTCAGGGCGAAGCGCGCCGTAAATTGCATCCCCGGGTCAATTTGTAATTCTGAATTTGTTTCGGTAACATAATATCCTAACTCGAGTTGAAGAAGTTTCCAGATAAGGGTCTTGATTAAGTTACTTCGCTGGTATTTAGGCACTGAACGTTAAGATTTTTTTCTGCATTTATTTTCATTTTAGTTCTATTTGAAATATACTACATTCACTGCTTGATTTGAAAACATATATTTGTAACATGCAAAAATTGATTTAACTAAACATGTGATATTTCCATTCCCAAATTAATCATTCACAGAATTTTAGAATGGTCAATTAAATTGTGTTTCTGGTCGAGTGATGAAATCCTTTTCTTATTCATTTTTCCATTGATTTGCCATCTTAGTCTTTCTTTCTTTTGACAAATAAATTCACAGTTAATTACAGTCAAGCCTTTGTGAAAGAATGCAGTACTCAATAGTAATTAAGTCCCTTGTTCAATGATCATGCAAAAGTTTTTCATCTTAATTTAAGCTCATTCTGGTCATGTAGCTAATTTAAATTAGGAAAATTCATGTCAAGCATTTTGAATATTTGTCAGCTTTAGAAATAAGTTAGAAATTATGGATGAGAGAAAATGCATTTGAATAAAGGGACGACTTCCTCTGTTCCTTTTTAAAACCAATTTTCCTAGAGAGCTCATTCAAGTTATATGAAAAGCTTTACTCTTTCATCCTTTTGTCTTTGCTTGCAGGGTGAAAATAAACAAATTAGTTGAATAAGTATTTTTATATTTAATTGCAATTTGAATGTTTATTATTTTTAGAATGACAATAGTGATCAAGTACCATATGAAGTGTCACTTGACGATGAAGCAGTGTGCACCAAAAGGTATTTTATTTTCCTTTTAATTCTCAAAATGGAACATTTCCTTTTGTTTACAAATTTTCTAGATTTCTAATATGTGGTCATTAAGTCGATGATATAAGGACAATTTTTTTTTTGTTCTTCTATTTTCATACACATACAATATTTTTTATCAGTGGCCCCCTAGGAATGTATTAGGTGATTTCTGATCAAATTTGAAATTCTCCACTATGTTCTTTAATTTCCCAAGGAGAAATTGGATTTTCATTAGAGTGCATTCACTTTGCTATTTCACTTATATATTAATTTTACTGCTGACCAAATTTCTCCCTAAGAAGCTTTGAATTTCAAAGAAGAAGTTGGATTGTGATCACAGGCATCCTATATTGCCCATTGATAGACATCTTCAATTAACTTGCTACTGCAATTTAATGTTAATTAATAGAAAAGCTGATGACGAGGATGAGGAGAGTGAAACCAGGAGAAAGATGCTTAAAGAAGATAATAGTGAACCTGATGATAGTGAGACAACACCTTACGTTGGTGGGGAGACACTGGAAAGTGTTCAAGTCTTCCATGATTTTCCATTGAATGAGGAAGGGTCACATACTATCACTACCACTACTGCGCATCATGTTGATACCATCATTGCGCCATTACCAATTTACACTGATGTCCCCACACAAAGCCCACAAGACAGTTCACATAGCAGTAGGCCTGAGGAAGAAGAAAGAATCAATGGTAAGCTTTATTTTTTGACAGTTTCAGTTGTTTATGGACAGGGGAAAAATCATTTCTTTCTTTTCCTTTTTTGCTTTCTTTCTTTGAGACCTAGTCACACAAAGTCTTTGAATGAAAATGAATTGAATCGTTCATGAGCGACTATTAACTATAAAGTCTCCTGATATATTGATGTACCTCTGATCGAGTTCTAAAATCTTATTTTTTTCATGTGTGTGTGTGTTTTTTGTTTGTTTTTTCATTTTTTGTGTGTATAATAAACTTAATATCCATAAACATTGAAATAACAGAGTGCAAATGAAGTTTCTTCTTCTTCCTTCTTTCTTTCTTTCTTTCTTTCTTTCTTCCTTTCTTTCTTTCTCTCTTTCTTTCTTTCTTTCTTTCTTTCTTTCTTTCTTTCTTTCTTTCTTTCTTTCTTTCTTTCTTTCTTTCTTTTGTTTTTCTTTTTTTCTTTCTTACTTACTTACTTACTTTTGGGTTTCCTTCTCCATTCATTCATTCTTTCATCATTCATTCATTCTTTTATCTATACTAATATTTTGTTCCTTCCCTATGTCTTTCCTTTCTCTTCTACATAATTTTCCCTTTTGCCCTATTTATTGTCTCTCTCCTTCTTTCTTAATCTATTTTCCTCATGTTCCTTTTCTAATTTTTTCCCTTTTCCATGTTATTCCAATTATCAACATGTTTTTTTATGTGATTAGGTGATCCTTTAAGTGATGAAGAGATGAACCACATGCATCAAGTTGGTCTTATCCCAGCAAAGAAAAGACAAGAAGAACCATTAGAACTTTCTCCTGATGTACCAATACCAATACAATTCCAACGTAGATTGGAAGACTTAGAAAAAGAGGTTCGTCAACTACAAAATAAAAACCGTGCTCTTGAAGAATCTTACAAGAAGCTGAGTGACTTAGTAGAAGCTCAAAACCATCTTCTATCTAGTGGTGGACCAATGTTACAGAGAATGCCAACACCAGCTTGCACAGCCCAACAAACTAGAGAAGATTGTGTCAGTATACCAGATACCCAACCTACTGACAGAAAAGTCATTGCAACAGCATCTATTCCAAGCTATGTCACATCACAGTCTGTCACACAATCTGCTGATCTGATTAGAATGCAAAATACATCACCTTTGGTTACTAAACAGAATGGAGTGACTGCTTTTGAATTACCATCGGCGAGTTTCAGCCAGAGAAGTTCTTCATCTGTGGGAATATGGCTGTGATGATTTTCCACCTCTGAAGGACTGGACTCCCACACAGAAACTCAAACAACAGAGTAAAATATCAAGATGGAAGAAGCTTGTTGATATATTTCAGAATGGATATGGAGGAGACTGGAGTCGATTTGAAAAAAGTTTCTCTGACAGCAAAGGTGAAGTTCTTCCTGTCACCACAATTCTTTCATTGTTTGAAACACAACAAACACCAGCCTTTTTATCTTCCTGTGGACCAAAAGAAAACGGAGTCCAAAGCCCACCAAGAATCAGAGCCGAAGAAGAGGACAAGCCTCCTAGTAGACCACGTTTGCATTCAGATGTAGACAGTGAGATGTCAGATGTTTCCACAGACAATCTTGAAGGAAAGAATCTAGAACAGCTGCAGAAAGAAAACAAACTTGACAGCCAGTCAGAATTCCGCTACACCCTGCCAAGAAAAGTTACACCAAGAGATATTGTTCATTTGTGGGAGAGTGGATGTGAAGACTTCCCACCAGTTGGGACTTGGTCAAGAGCACAAAAAATTGGCCAGGAGACAAAGATATTTCGCTGGAAAAAAGTTGTGGATATTTTTAACTCAGACTGCCAACGTAATTGGGACACATTTGAAAGAAAGTATACCAATGAAAAATCTGTCCCTTTGCCTATTTCAGCCATCATTGCAAAATATGATGCTGAGCATGTTGTGCAAGGACCAATCTTTGACAAACCTGAGCCCAGACGAAATTCAAACATCATCACAAGTTTTGGGTCAACTGGTTCATTTGGTGAATCAGAGAATGAGACGGTAATTGTAAAGACGGATCATACCATGGAACCTGTCGAAGTTAAGATTGAAATACCAAACTTGGTGGATTCTGATGATGTCTTCTCTTTGTCCACTGGGGACAGCGCCTTTGGATCTCAAGAATCACTAAACCGTTGCACATTGATCACTTCTGAAGCCAGCACAACAGAGGACCATAATGGGTTTCCACCAAAACCACACCGTGAGTCTTGTACATCTCCTAAAGATGACAACAAGTACATCCTTCCACGTAAAGTGACAGCTAAGGATGTAATAAAGATGTGGGAAGAAGGGTACAATGATTCCACCACTGTCTACCTGGAGCCCAGCTCAAAAAGCAGGTCAACGCAGTAAGTTCTCTCGCTGGGCCAAGATATATGACATCTTCAAGTACCGCTGCAGAGGAGACATGGAAGAATTTGAGCGAACATTCTCTGATGAAAAAGGTGAATTAATTCCAATTACAACTATTGTTGCTATGCATGATGCCAGAGATACCAGCTCTTCCAATGCTGGTGGGGTGTCCTTCAGCAGTCCTTCCATGGTGGTACAGTCTAGTACAGATGTTCCAGAATCAGAAATTTATCAGTTACCACGAAAAGTCACTGCAAAAGATGTTGTTCAGCTGTGGGAGGAGGGCTGTGAACGCTTCCCACCTGTGTCAAAGTGGCCCAAAATTCATCGTGTTGGCCATGAAACAAAGCTATTTCGATGGAAAAAGATTGTTGACATCTTCAGAAAAGATTGTGGTGGAAGCTGGGAAAAATTTGAAGAGCGTTTTTGTAATACAAAAGGTGAACTGTTACCAATTTCTGCAATCTTGGCAAAGTATGACCTTGAGAATGAACCAGTATCATACTTCAAGCCCTTAAGCTTAAATGGATCTGTGAAGCATGTTGTAGATAAGCCTGGTCCAACAATGGCAGACACTCCACACCTCAGCAGCAACTTGCCAGAATCCACTGAAGATGATGCCGCAACCACAGATGCACGTAGCAAAGTCATCACACCTGCACCAGCAAAACAAGTTGAATTCATTCTCCCCAAGAAAGTTAGTGCCCTAGATGTTATTTATCTATGGGAGAATGGTCTTGATGACATGCCCCCAGTATGTCAGTGGACATCAGCTCAAAAAGCAAGTCAAAGAAGCAAGATCTCAAGGTGGAATAAGATAGTGGATATTTTTAAGTATGAATGTGGAGGAGACATCCGTCAATTTGAGGAGAAGTACAAGGATGAACGTGGGGAGCTGATGCCAATCACAACCATAATTAACCTACATGATGCTCAAGATAAGCCATGGGAAATAGAGTGATGATTGAAACTGTGCAACAAACTGAGCAAAAAATTTTGTATCTTCTTGTACTATTTTATACATTTTTATGAGTAGCAAACATGTCTTTCTCTGCAGATTTTTAAAGTCATTATAATAATACTGACAGTGGTCATAGGGTTACTGTTTGTAGAAATACAGTGTGATATTTACTTTGCCGCATTTTCTACTTTTTGAGAGTGAAATTATAAGACTTCAATATATAAGTGTTGGGATATCCTGGATTTGTATGTCATCTGGGGCTGTTTATATTGTTTCCTTGGCTGTTAAGCATTTGATAACATTGCTTAACAGCTTCTTTAGTTTTTCTTTCTTTTCTTGGAAGATGGAAGTCATTAGAAAAGTTTATTATATTTTTTATGTTTTGATAGACTATTTATTTTGTCACTGCCAGTTGAACATTTTTATTGTTATTTGAATTACAAACTAACTCTGGTTTTTACTCTCGAAAATATGGACTGCCCCAGTCATTGTAAATATGTACCATAGTGTTTATCAGTATAGTGTGGAACAAGATTAGCAAGTGGGAACATTTCATGCATGTATTTAAAAGACATTGTTATTGTCCCAAGCTTTTATTTTTTTCCAAAGAGTATAAGAATCAAAAAGACTTTAGTATTTTAGAAGTAAAATGAATTGTGTGAATCTGGCCTTGGGCTGGTTCCTGAAATGCTGATTGGTCTTAATCCAAGGTTATATCAAAGTTTTCACTCTAGATTTGTTCTGATCAGCCATTTAGGGCTCAGACCTAAAATGTACATTAATTAGAAGTCTTTGTAGATTGCCTATCATTTAAAAGATCATTTATACATTATTCTATAATCCCTTTTACAGGAGGGTGTTAACTTGATTTCTATCATGGATACTTTTGGCTCTTCTCTATTTTTGTAGTATTTATATGCTTAGCTCCAAAACTTTATGTAAAGTAATCTTTTAGTTGTGTAGTTTAAGTGAGACATTAATGGCAAGACTTGTGTTACACATGTACACACAACTCTTCATCTTTGATGCCTTGCTTTTGTGAAGCTTGACGACAGTTGTGGGAAGCCATCACTTTGGAATAATTAGTTGTATAATGTTTGAGATATATTTATGTATATTTTTGTTGATAGTGCAGTACAATCTAAATACACAACCACTGTTATATATTTGCTCAATTTCATTTCATTTCATTTTCTACTAAGTTATGTATAAACATAATGGACAATTGGAGAGCAGCAAATGTTCATGTACATTATAATGGTTGTCATGTATTTTTAGCCTCGTTAAAAAGACCTTTTAAGGCTCATGTTGCATGTTATCATTTTCATGTTTACTATCCATTTATATAAAGCATTATACAATCAAACCTGAGTAATTGACCACCCAAAATTTCAAGTCCAGCTTAATGTTTATGGGAGGTAGCCATGACCCACAAGGGGTCTCATCTATTGCGACTTGAATGGGGAATTCAGTTGGAAAACTGGTTACTTATGAGGGGTGGTTCATGCTAAAGAGAGGTGATAACAAGAGAGGAGCTTTAACTGTAAAACTAAGTGAAATGATAGAATATTTTTTACATAGTCATTGACTCTGACCATTTGTGTTACAATGCTTTATTGAATCTAAAGCCTGGTTTTCACTAGCGACGCAAGCACAAGTGCAAGCATAAGATTGTCTGTTTTCACTAGTAAAACACGAACGCAAGCACAAGCGCAAGCACAAGATATCAAAAAGTTTTGATCCTTGTGATTGTGCTTATGTTTGCGCTTGTGCCTGCGTCGTAGTGAAAACCAGGCTTAAGTCTTTCATTGTCAAGATATTAATTTGAAGCCAAATGTATCCATACTGTAGATCAATTGTTGTGGTTTAATTTTGTACACTGGTTCAAATGTTTTGCTTTCATAATCTTTCATTTTCATCCTTTAAAACTAGGCTTTGTCTGCACTAAATCAGATATGTTTGAAACTGCACCATTTTTGGTATGCTTAGACATTCCACACTAATATATGGCTTTCTATTGTCTAGGGTGGGAAAATGGAAAAAGTTTTCAAATTTGATCTTTTAGAACACCAACTGGACCTTAAAAATACCATCAGAAAATTTAAGTGACACTAGTGACAAAAATTAAACCACATCAGTTACATTCATTTATTCGTAAGTAAATAAGATATCACTGTAGATATCAATGATCCAAGTAATCCAATGTGATTTCAACTAGTATATATTTTTGAATGAAATTTTGTAGTACAAACCATTTTTTTTACTTAAATGAAATGCCTATGAAAACGTGTTTTTGTGACTTAATTTCATTTGATCAATGCAACTTTCCCACTCCTGCATCCCCAAATCATAGATCGTGGAATCAAGTTGTGGTTGATACTGTCGACACATTTTGGAGGGGGCGGGGAACAAAAGGGGAGAGAGAATCAGTCTCCATTCTGAGTGGGGAAGCATTAAAAAATCCACAGTACTCATAACATACTACTTGTGATACATGGGGTTTCCTCCTCTTTCCCTATGTAGATTGCTGTATATTCCCATTTTTCTTCTATCTGTATTTTTCCTTCCAAAATAACTGGTTAGGATTGGTTTATAAAAAAGAAACATTTGGGAGCGTTGCAAATACAAGAATAGACAATCACACCATTTACAAAAATTTTATTTGCACAAGTTTAATTTCTGCATTGAGCAGAGTTGGTCAAATCTAGTATAACTACTCTTGACAATGGCCTTGTCTTATGCAAAGTGAAGCAATCAAGTAAAATGACATCTTAATAGCATGGCATGGCAGTGATGTTGCAACAAAGCAAATTTTTCATCCCTTGGCAGTTTGGTTTTTGTCTGACCATTTTTTGAAAATTAGTTATAAGCAATATTTTCGTGATAAAATGAATGTTTCACTGTTTTTTAGCATGATTACAATTTCATGATTTTTGTCCAAGTCATGCATCTATTATATTTGGGCTATTTTTAGAATAGCCTCACAACCCTATTGTTTTGTCACCGACTTTTAAATACTGTTCAGAAGAAATGTTGTGGTCGCATAACATTCAAAATTATTTCAGCTTAACTGATGATGACTGGCCATGATGTATAATGCAAATAGTAGTTACTACAATGTTCAAGTCTAAGTATTTAGGCTTCATGTTGATGGTTATGGCCCATCCATATACAAAAAGTTACTACGTCACCAAAACTATGTTGAAGTGACCAGTGACCAATAACTGGATGTGTCACAGACTGTGAACAAAACTATATAGTTTGATTTTGTTCAAATGGTGCCACCAAAGTGGACAAATAGCAAAATGTTTGATTTCCAAACTTTTCATCTCTTGATATGCCTTAATTTGCTTGGGAGGGACTCCTATGTATACAAGGGTAGGCATGCTTGCCCTGATCCTATCCCAGACCTAAAATTTAAATGTATACCCTGTCCCAGACTACAGTATGAAAAGTTTTTTGATAAATGTGTCCTGAATTGAGATAGTGGGGCTACTACAGAAACCATACCCTATCCCAGACCAAAATGTTACCCTATTAGATTGAAAAGGCATTTACATTGTAGTAAACACCCAAAAAAGATACCAGATTGCTGATTTGACCCCTAAAAGGTATGACAAGCATCCCTGCCCAAAATATGTGGGAATTCCCTCCTCAGTTAATTTGCTAAGTTTTGTAATCCTACGTTAATATGTTACTAAGAAAAATGACCATGGTGTATTATCCATGATATGAATATTTGAAAGAACCAAACATTGTGTAATAATATTAATAAACTGGTTGAGCATTGCAAGATGGATAATTTGGCTTAGGCTTGTATGCAGGCCATCTACAGCTAGGACAGCAATGGTGAGCCATGGAATTCCCACTGGTTAGCCACATACAGATGCATTGTTGGTGGAATGAATGACCACATGGCAGGCCGAGGACTACGGTGCCACTTTTAAATGCTTCTAAGCAAATTGCACAGTCATTACAAATCAGCATTCCAGGAGGCTTGTCAATTTCTTGACAAGTGCAACTGTGACCAGTTTCTGATTGTTGGTGAGGACTGGATGTTATGTGATTACCATCCTTATAGCAGAACATCCAGGTAGGTAAATTTTGGATATAATCAGTTGGAAACACTGGTTGCAACCAAAGATCTGGGACAGCAAGCCGTCTGACAAGCCTCTCAAAACCATCCTCAAAGCCAGTAGATGTGTAGTTAATCTGGGGGTTCCAGTGGGAGAACGACCGGGCTAAATGTGAGAAGTAGTTGAGATCTTGAGTTAACCAATCTGCATTTGGATCACCATCAATATCATCATCATCAGCACCAAAATAACACTTCCATTTTCGTTTTATCCAACCAACAAATATACCAAACACCACATATCCTACCAATGTGGTTCCTTTGTAATTTAAGCACAGTAAAAAATCATTGCGGACAGTAGCTGCAAGATCAGTTGTCATAGCTACTCGACATAATTTTAGTCCAACATTTAGTACTGGTGTCAGACCTGGAAGTTGAAATAAGCCTATTACAGGCAATGAAAGCAAGATAAGGCTGGTATTATAGAAAGCTAATAAGCATGCCAACTGGAACGTTCTTCTGAGTAGACCTCCTCTCATTATAAATATCTCTAATATGCAGGATAAATTCACTGCACAAAGGGCAGACAGAAAGAGGTCATTCACTTCTGGGTACATAGTTCTTAAAAATAAATTCATAGTCACAAAATCAAATTGCTCTCCTTTTCGGAATCCAAAAGCAAATTCTTTTTCAGGGGTAACAAACATTAAAGTTGGTATTTGTTTGATTCCAAAATCTCTGAGTTCTTTTGAGAAAGCTTGCTTTGGTACAGTTCTGTAATATGCAAATCTAACTCTCCCAGTAAACTTTATGGACAGTGAAGTGAGATACATAGGTGGCTCTGCCAAAGTCGAGAAAAGGACGACATATATTGAATTTTGTTTCAGTTGTGTAGTGAGGTCTTCACGAAACTTTTTAAGACTGTCTATCTCTAGAACTTTTGTGGATAACCTGGAATTAACCCAGCGATATACTCTATCGATGTTAACTCTGTTCTCGTAGTCATATGTTTGGAGTATGACGTTACCCTTTGGCTGGTTACTTTGGGGCATAGAAAGAACGATGGATGATTTCTTCCATCGATATTTATGACAAAGCCATGGATCATTCTCACACCTAAACGTCCCCATCCTAATCCCAAACCATGCTATTTTATGTTTTAGAGATTTCCACTGTTTAGGTTTCAGGCATGGAGCGGAACCCGGAGGAATAACTTCAACCAGCCAACTCCCAGCCTTCGTGTCTTCGACCTCCTCGAAGAAGTGAGAAGCTCCAGTGAATTCATACTTTTCCTCTCCTTCTTCGCTCTCTGTCTGCTCTTGGTTAGATAGATAGGTGTCTGGCTCGGTAACAGCACCAGACGCTTCAACAAGATCAACCAGTTCGTTCTTCTCCACAATCCCAGTATAACTTATCCCTCTTCGCTCGAGAATTGATTTCAGTTTGCGAACACTGAGCGTAAATGGATCGAAGAACTGCGTGGCAAGACATCCTGCTTCTAGCCAACTCGATGTGACATCAAGAATTCGAGCAGCTAAAAATATGACGAGAAAATAAACCAACAACAGCAGCAACTTAGCCAACATGGCTACCGTCCATTACCCACAACATCAACAAAATACCAGGGATTCTCTGTCAGACTGTCTTGATTCTGATTGGTGGATTTAAAGTTTCCCGCCAAGGCGCGTGCTTTCGCTGACGTGGCGTCTAGTTATGTTCCATATTTGGTACATTTTGAACATTTATCCAATCAAAATCAAGATTCTTTCGACTTTTTGCAGTCAAAGTGTCAAAACGGCGCGAGCGAGCGCGCGTGCTTGCATTCTAGATCTCATCTCTGAAGAAAGAAGGTGATGAAGAAATGGCGAAGAAATGAGTCGAAGATTGTGTTTTATGCCGAAAAGTTGGATTCAGCTTGTTCTGAAATATAATAAAACCCCAAGGAACAGATTTCACTGACGATTCATCACAATTTTCCAGGTATTTATAGCCAAGTAAAAGTACTTGTCAAAGTTGACCAAGCTTACTAGTACTAGATTTTCTCAGTTACTCGTAATCTGTCTTAATTATTTAGGAAGTACAATTATATTTCTGTATTTATATTGTGTTGTATTAAATTAGTATGTAACAGCGTTTCATTGTTTGTTTGTTTATTTGTTTGGTGTTAAAATTATTTAAATATTGACTGAGCAGTCCCACTTTTCCCCTCCAGATTGAGTCGTATTCCACTCTTCCATGTATTCTAAGAACTCATCTAGAATTTGGAGGAACTGCTTACAGTTTGTCTAAATAAGAAAATAGAACATTTGCATGGTGACATTATTTTACTGCAACAACCAAAATACTTTTATGAATATTTTTCCTAAGAGAAAAAATCTCTTCTTTTCCATATTTCTTTTACAAAATGGGCTTGATATTCTGGTAACACCCCTCACAGAGTTTTGGTACAAATTCTTTTAAAAATCTATATGAAATTCTTGTCAAATATTTCTCGTAACATTTCCCCACTTGAAACCAAGTACTCCACAACCCAGATGATGTCATCATCCAAATAACTTTATTTATTATATTTTGAAAATAATTCAAGAGTTTTGATTGGCTAAAAGCCACTGGATAAATTACCATAGTCGCCGGCTAGCTGCCCAAATTTGGAGTCATGAAAATGTTGAAAATGTTGAAAACCATTATTGAGGGTCCTGAAGGGGGGGTCCAAATCCCATTCCCAGCCTACTTTTTTCATTAAAATCCCAATCCCAGTCATAAATTTCTCAAAAATCCCATTGCAGATTTTCGAACTCCCCTTTTCACAAAGTAAGTCATAAAAAATAGACATGTGACCAGTCTCAGTCTCTCAGATGCATAATATACCGAAAAGTCCTGGGTATGATTTTTTTTTTTTTCAGTTTTTTTGTGCGTCGACTTGTAATTTTTAAATTTTTCAAAAATATTTGTACGGTTTTGCAGTTTTTCAGCATCAAATCCCATTCCCATTTGATGTTCTGTTTCCCATTCCCAGTGACAATGAATCCCAGTGCATAAATCCCATTTCCCAGTCAAAAAAACAGGCAAATCCCAGTCCCATTTTACCCCTTCAGGACCCTCATTATTCAAAGTTATGACATAATTTTCTCGAATATGGAAAATTAGCTTGCGGTATGACGTCATGCTAATTTAATTTGCATGTATTCTTGTCAACAAAGCACAACTGAATAAGAATTATTTTCAAAAAATAATAAAACAACTATTGAATTCATTTCTCGTAGGATATGGGGAATTATTAAGGCTGAGGATAACACAAACCTCGGCCTTAATAATTCCCCATATCCTACTCGACCTCATCCAATAATTGCATGTTTTGTGAGATGAGTGATCATATATAATCAGCTATAAGCCTTGTTTTCTCTATCAATTCAAGCATAAGCACAAGCATAACTGCAATAACAGGCTCAAAAATTCCAATTTTTTTCCCAAGTCCTTGGCTTGTGTTCATGTTATATCAATAAAAATGGAGAATTTAGCCCTGGGCCCAGGCATTTAGCTACTGCTTATGCTTACATCACAAGTAAAAAACAGGCTTTAGTAATATTATTAATGTTATTGTTATGAGGTATTTCTGTAACAATCCTAAAACCCTCCCTTCAAATATATTGTTACCACAGCTTCCCAGAAATAATTCTTATGTAATGCATGAGCATGGGCATGCATGAGCAGTCAAGTGGGTGCTTGACCATACAATAATATGTTGGTTATAAGTTCCCCAGTTACAAGCCCTGGGTATTTGAGTGGAGTTTAGTTGAGGAAATCTTTTCTCCTGAACTCCATAAAAACAAATACCATTTCAATTCTGAGCTCTGTTCCATGGTCAAATGTTGGTTGTATGATAGCAGCCCAAGTGTTGCATTTAGGGCTTCGACCCAGACATGGTGAGCTGCATCCTCACAATTTGGTATTCAAGTTGTAATGTGGATGATTAATAGCTACCACAATAATGAATTATTATTATCATAATTATTCAAAGTATTTGTGCTTTTTAAGTTGCCACCTTTTTAAGCCAAAACTATTTTGTGAAATATAATCAATCTAAAAGGCAGTGACATTCTTAGAACTCAGGTTACCCACTAGTTATAAATAGCCTGTAAATTATACTCAATCACTTATATTTTTTCTTATTACATTTCCTTATTACAAACCAGTTATACATAGTACATAATTATTAGTATATAATCACTTTGAATTATGTCTTATCACTCATTTTGTTCAAATCATTACAACTGCCACTAGAAATATTCAGGAAGATTTTTTCTGTGTGTGTATATGTGTGTGTATGTTAAGATGTTTTTATTCCATTCCATTGAAATTTCTAGGTTTTTGGTATGTGGCCAAAACAGATGTTTCCATAGTGTGCATCAAATCAGAATTAACAGGAATGTTTTGAGATTTGTTAACCAATTCAATACATTAATCTATAACCCAAGGCAGAATATTTAATAACATTCTTTGAATGCTGGTGACTTGATTCTAAATTTTCTTGTATTTTCAAGAAATTTTATTAGCATGGTTTTTCAGAGGATTCCTCGCACATCTAGAAAAACACAGCATTAATAATTTGTCTGTTACAAAGCCTGTGGCTAGTCACATTCTCAAAGAAAGGAAACCTTTTGTAGTTTATGCCAACCACAGTCATCAAAACATGAATTATTCAAACTTGTGGTCATGTATCATTGCTATAAGTCACACCGTTTTTCTCTAGAATCTGTTGATATTTTAAAGCTTAACATTGACTTTCACCCACTTTTTGCTTCCATGTTGTTCCATTTTATGAAACGTCTAGATTTTTTTTCAATTTCTCTTTTTGTGTGGAATTTTTTAAGCCTTTATTGTTTTAATCATTTTATGCTTTTGTTTTGCATATTTTTTACAACTGTTATCGGTAGGGGGCCACAGAAATAGAATTTTCCATGAGAACCTTTCAAGACGCATAACATTATTTTCAAAACATGTTTAATAATGTCAGTTACCTGCACTGACTTCCAATGTTCATGACCAGCATGACATTCAATGGTTGACATATTGATGTATTTCAATTTGTTCTTGTTTTCTTTGATAAAGGAATAGAAAGAAGTCCATAAAAAAATGCACTAATGGGTTTCACCCATGTATATATATTTTTCAAATTTCAATTCTTAAAGTTGAATGAACAAAATTTCTAGAAAATAATACAGTTGTCATCATTCTTTCCTTTATCAAAGAATAACTCACATAATTTTACACAAAATAGCAAGTCGATGTAAATACTATACAGAATGATTCTGTATTCACCTGAACATCTAACATACCAAAATAGGTCTTCAGTAGTACAGGTAGACCTGCAAACCTGTTACTATATGTGAAAACTATTTACATTAAATAGGGCCAGCCTATTGGTATAATATACTATTAACTTATTAAATAGATTTCATGTAAAGTTGGGACTAGCCCGCAATGTCGTATGATACACTTTCATTTTGTTCTTTTCTAATAAAGTTCACTTCATATAATATAAAGTCTTTCAGTGCCAGCACTGTAAAGAGTTCCTAATATTTTAAAATCCTATAGTGCCTGCACTTTTTTGCTTTACTGTTCCTGCAGTAGACTTCTTAGAATGAATTTACAGATGTAACTGGTATATGCATTGGTGGAGGTGTTGGTTGAGGGGACCTGCCCTGAAGAGGAGTAATACAGTCATTTTGTTGTTGTTGAGCTGCCAGAGCTTTTCTTGCTTCCTCCTCTTTCTTTGCTTGTTCTCGTAAATGAATCTTCATGTGGCGCCTACGCTCATCAGAACGAGCAAACCGACGTCCACATGTTTCACAGGCGAAAGGCTTTTCTCCAGTATGTGTACGAATATGAGTTGTAAGGTGATCAGAACGTGAGAAGTTTCTCATGCAAATGCGACACTGGAATGGCTTTTGTCCTGTATGTGTACGCATGTGCCTTGTAAGCTCATCAGATCTAGAGAAACGCCTTGGACATGTTTCTACTGGACAAGCATAGGGCCTTTCACTTGGTGGTGTTCTAGAGCGTCCATCAGTAGGACTGCTTCGCTTTGCTTTCAATAATGCAGCACCAGTCTTGGCAGGCCTTCCTCTCTGTGGTGGCTTGCTTGCAGGAGTAGATATGAAGTCAAGGTTTCCACTGTTTTGAAGTAACATTTTGTCTAAAACTGATGATTGGTCATTTGGCATAAAGTTAGGGAAAGTGCTGCCCACAATGGGCCATTTCATGTTCAGTGTTGCAGTTGCCTCCATGAACATTTGACCAGCATTTGAGTTTTGTGGCTGGGATGAACGTGGCATCATGTTAGCTTGTGACTTGGCAAGAATACTCTGTTCTTGGTTGTCTGAAAGAGTATGTTCTTGCTGCTCAGGAATCTGAGCTTGCGTGACTGGGATTTTAGCGTCCTGAAGAACTGTTGGATTCCATGTGCTTGCCGACTGGCTGATTAGAGGAGTAAGGAAAGTACGGTCAGGAATCCACCAGTTATGAGCAGGGGAACTGTATGGAGATGCTTGGCTGGTTGGTGGTGGTGTAGATACTGTTGGTGTTGTCGTAAAGTCGTGTAAACTTGGTCCCTTGAAGTGCGCTAGTCTTTGTTGACACCCTTTCTGTTGGCCGCCTTCTTGTTTGATTTCGGGTACGGCGCCAAAATCAAGGTCTCCTGAGAAAATGAAAAAAATATATTTGGTTAGAACAAGAGTCTTAAATCAAAATGGAAAAATCAAAATCAAATCACCTAGCGCTATAAATTTAGTACGTATTTGTACATCGTTTAAGTTGTGAAAAAAACAATCATTGACTCTCCCGAAGGATTGTCGAGGTTTATTAGAAGCCGATAACGTTTAGTAAGTTTCAAAGTTTACTAAGTCTTTAATTTGATTAGAAGAAACTGATTTAGTTCTGAAGTTATTATTAGGTTACTTTCCGTGATTTACCTCGCAATGTGAAATGAAGTTTATAAGGCATCCTGATTTTAAACCCGGTTCGAAAGCAAGGTTTAAAATAGCGAATGTACTTGGGGTTCTCGATTTAAGTCAAGTTGAACACGTTCGATTTAAAGTATGTTTTAAGGGTGGCACGGGAAAAGGAAGACCAGATAAGCATTTGTGAAATTTATAAAGTTAGGCGTGATTTCTAATTTTACTTGAATCCGAGATCAGAGTCTGCCCACATTCACCCGTCCACGCGACAAGAATAAGCTCACTTCCGAAATAAACAACGCGTGTTTATGACCGAAAGGTTAGAGTTTTGGTTATTACATGTACCTGTAACAGAAGTGGGATCGTGGAAATCAATCGGCTCACCAAAGATATTCGTAGGTTCGTCCATCCCGGTAACAAAGTCTTCGCTACCTAAAGGAACTTGACGAGCTAACTGTGGTGTAAAGAAGCTTGCACTATCGAAGGCAAATAGTTGATCGGTAGCAACTTGAGCAAGGCTATCCAGCGCTTCGGTCATTGTAATCATCCTACAATCCTTATATAAAGTTTGCCGTTGGCTTGGAGTATTGGTAGAAATTGGTCGATGATTTTTGTGGAGAGGAACTGATCTACAGTTATGGTATGGTCGTGTTATTGCCCGCAACAACAACGACTACTCTTGAAATGTTCGGAAACGGTTCCTACGAGTTCTCATCGACTCTCTCTCGCTTCGTGTAACTCAACGTTTGTGTCGGAAAGGAGTGGGCGTCCTCCTTAAATGAAGATTCAGACTTCGTAGAGTATTCGGCAATTGACGTATGACAAGCTTGGCTATTCTTTCTAGCCAATCAGCGAGGACATCCGAGAGTCTAAATTTAGGTCGTGCGTCAATGTGACGTTCGTGCTATTGACGTCAGTAGAATTGTTGATCAATAGGTATCGTCAAAGGCCTTGATTGCCTTTGATTGTGAAAAACTTTGTTACATCTAGTCATGAATGTTTCAGGAATTTTCGCGTCGTAATTTAATATTGTTCGAACGTGTGAGCCATTCTCGAATCACCTTATTCTCGTTTAATGGCCGAATGATAATTACGAACCGAAGCCGAGAGCCGAAGACGTTCGCTTCGGTTTCTTGAACGGAAATTTGCATATACGTCAGTATTTTGAATATCAGTCGTTATAGAGACAAGCCTATTGTTGGAATATGTTTGCTTCCTGACGTTCTTTCTCGAACACTGGGCGTCACTCGGCGACTTAAGAAAAGAAAATTCTGGCTGGAATCCGGTCTGATATCAGCGAATAACTTACTATCATTTACATTTCTCAAGGCTTTGTGTTATATACGAAAACATAAAAATAGGAAAGTAAATATAGTTAAAGTATAACAGAAAATCTCTCATTAAACTTTCATTATTTATGGGGAAAATTCTGAGATTAAATTTGAAATTCAAATTTAAGGCTTATCTGAAAGCGAAAATTGCAATAAAATAGAGAAAAATATAATGATAATACGTAACCTGACCACTGCCTGATATATTGCTATCATCTATAATTCATTACTATCGACAAATCTTTTTTACTGCGACAATTTTGAATTTTGAAATTTATCGTTATCGGACTAGACATTTGACATTTGAAATGGATTATATTAATATCGACTCGTGTTAAGAAAGCTCGAGAAGACCAAAAATATAACTTTTTCTATAAATATAATTTCAGAGATAGTACAATCAATTTCGTGGGTGTTATCGATTAAGCCAGATTACGATTTTTTCCAGAACAAACAATGCAAGCGAAGCAGGTGCATGCAGTTTTTAGAAAGCAATTTATATTTTCGACTAAAATAAACCGTATGACGTCGTATGACATCAGCCCTACTGGCGATCCTCAAGTCATGAATACAGGTGCAGAATAAATTTAGCGCCTTTGCTGACGACTATCAGTAATTCGGCTTACGACAAAAAAATTGAGAAAAATTGAAATTCTAATTATAGAGTCTTCATTTTTCAGCAGGATATCGCTTCACGTTCCATGTATCAGGAATCTAATGCTCATTTTTAACCTGAATTTCTTTCTACAATGTATGTGAATTTTTCATTATTTATTTCTGCGTCAGGAAAAACAACGCTTTTCCTAGGAACTACGGCATTAGAACGGACAATCCAACGGAAAAACTCATGTAAATTTTGTGTCGATATACAACGATGTCCAATATTCTTTTCTATGCGGCCAGGAAACGAAAGGTAATTTAGATAGACGCTGTAATCCTCAAGGAGAGCAGGCTGGATTTTTCGATTCTAGATTTCTATCTTCTTTCGAATGCTTAGCATGAGTGTGTCAATATATGTAAGGCAGGAAATTCTTTCCGGCATTATTAGCCCGCTAGAATCATTCGGATCGAGCGTTCACGAAAACATCAAAAAGGCTTTTTCGTTAATATTCTTTTACAGTAACAACCTCTCGACTAGAATTGGCAATATCTCAATACATAGATTACGTGCAGCACGATTGTTTATTATAAAGTCAGTGGTTTTTGGCCTTATCTGAATGTGTTTTAACCGCTTTTTAAAATTAAAATAAAAAGTTGTTTTGTCGTATCTTTTACGTTGATCAGAAATCAAATACTATTTATTCTTTAGTGTATATTCTTGTTTCTCGTCTTTCAATATGAAAACTTGGAAGTTTCTAACCGCAATTTCGTCTAAAAAACAGTCTAAATAATAGTAAATAATTCCGTTGTTTTCGTGATATTTGAAATTATGTTATGCAAACAATTCTCAACATGCTCGAAAATTTATACCAAAAAATAATATAATTTTAAACATCATGAATTATTAACGCCAAAAGGAGAAAAAAAATACATTGCATAGAATGAAAATTCCCGTGCTCAAAGGAGCATGTTCCTTTGTATAACAGTATTGTTATAAAGTATCAAATCATGCAGTTCAATACAATAAAACATTTTCAACCAAGTATAATTGCCTCTAAATATAACTCTGTCACATCTAATTTATTCGACTCTGGGGGTATATTGTAGCTAAATTTAGACAGATCGAATTTAGGATCTAAATTTAAACAGATCGAAACATATTAATGTTAAAAAGGTTGTTTTTTTTCCCAACACTATAGAGTATTAAGGACACAAAGTTACGTTTTCTAGAAAATGTAAATATATCTTTGTTAAAAATATGAGCTAAAAACATAACAACTTTAGATATACCATAACAAAACAATCATCAGATATACCAAACAAACACTATGTTATCGGATTGTTATGATATATGTAGAGTTGGGAAGGCTAAAAATAGACAAAAGTAGCCAAACAAAATAATAAATATAGTTACACAAAACAAGAAAAAACATCAAATTAACTCTAAAGTTTCTCAAGATAGTTACTGTCGTTTAGAATATCTCAAATAGTTGCGATAAATACCATAGTTCTATTGCGTCTATTGCCAAAAATATAGACTCCAAGAAAAATGTAAAAAATGTACAATTGATAAGGTCTGCTGCATGCTTGTCATGCTACGATTCCTCTGGAATGTTTGAGCAATTTTGTACATTTGATACTTAAGAACAATTGATCAACACGATCAAGTAGCTGATTAGTTTGAACTTTGAAGGTATCTTGAGTAAAACTAAGGGTTAAGCAATTCCTTAAGACTATAAAGTTTTTATGTGGCCTAATCACTCTTTATTTGTTCTGATTGAGTTCAATATTAATCTCTTGGCAACTCATTTTTGCATCAAATGATCGACAGCATGGATCTCTAGACATTGATTGACCTTCCGGTTCGTATTTGTACAAATAAGACGAACATTCTAGACGATTAGTTTGTTTTGGAAACTAAATACAAATGTGCCCCGAGGGATTTTTGATGACGTCTTCTAGAATACTTTACGAATTTAAGGCATTCGATGACCGTCTACGTCACTGCATACCTTGAATTCTCGACAACACGAGGTCTTGACGTTCCAGACGTGCACGTGCGTCGATTGAGCAACCGTGTGACGTAACAAGCTACTTTTCTTTTCTTGTCACGTAATGCTCTCCTGTAGGAAGTCATGCGTTTATTGTGCAATACATACATTCGTTTCAGGTTTCTTTAGTATCGCGTGACAGCAGTTGACATCCAATCACTTATGACGGCTTAGGTGACAAGTTAACTTCAGCGACAATAGATGAAACATAAATGATATTGACGCAACGACTGTAACGATCCTTTTAGCAGGTCATTTGCTAATTGTCATTTTGTTGATAAACCGCTTTGGATGCAAAGGGAGAATTCAATACCTTTTGTAACTGATATAATTCACAAATATCATGTAGTTGGAATCGAAATCGATGCCGACCTTCAGCTTTTTGACTCTGAAATCGTGACAATGATTGTAAAGAAGTATCGCAATATAAAGATCAGAGCACGACAAAGTACTAAATTTTTATAAGGAATCCAGTTACTGCTTTTATTATTGCTGTACAATACAAAATGTACAACATTGAATGTGATCTTGAGTGTATTTAATAATTTTAATATTGAATTGTTCGATGATTTACAAGTTGAGACAACGTGCTTTGTCCTTGGTCCATACTTAATTCTACAGGTGATAAGATTAACTATGCTTCCGTCAGAGATAACACGCCAAGTTAATGCATCAGGTCACGCTGGGAACGTACGCAAAGCACAGGTGGTGCAATTACCCTTGTTTCCCTGATCGTGCAAAGAATTACTAGAGTGTATAAGATGAAATTATCCCCGTGTACAACAATAAATTAAAGTAATTCTTATATATTAGGGAAAGGAAACGCACGTGCTTATCAGTATGGCTAAAGATACGGCGAAGATCATATCATAAGTTAAAAGTTATTAAGTGTAGTTAGGTGTATTACGCAAAGAAGTAGAGTTTTTGTGAATGCGAACCAAAACCTTTCCCCTCTCCCGTTTTCAGTTTCAGCGTAGGATGAGTCCGGTACCACCCTTCCTGGTATCGATTGCCGACTAACTTCATGTTACGCAGCCGTTTTGGAAGTACAAAATACGATGAGCTGACACTATTCCCGGATTTAAATAAAGACTGATTTCATGTTATGGAAGTACAACTAAATCTTAATGAATGTCTTTATCCTTATATCTTCATATTGATTCCATAAGGGTGCCACTCTTCCTGATTTGGACTAATGTCACGTTATGGAAGTACCGTACGATGAGTTGCCACACTTCCTGGATTTTAATAACGAGCTGATTTCATGTTATGGAAGTACAACTAAGTCTTAATGAATGCTCATCCTTTATCTCTATCTTTATCTCTGTGCTAATATTAATTCCACAAGGTTACCTCCCTTCCTCCTATAGCTATTTAATATCAGGAACCGCTCAGCACGTTTATATTATTCATTTCCTCCGTTTTCCTAATTTGTACCTAATACAAGTAAATGATTATGCTTTCTAGCATGTTAAAGACAGTTTCCAGCACTTTCCTTATTTGAACAATCTGCGGTGAAATTTAGTAGGGTTAGTTTGGGTTAGAGCGGGGCGTTACTCAACCCAAATGTGATAGAATTAAGAGATCTTTCAAGTTACCTTCAAAACACATATAGGCCCACTTTAGTACTGCCGCATCAAACGTCGTAAGATCTAAAAGCCAGAATAATAGTTAGCTAATTTTGGTTTCAAAAGTATAAACTAACACATAAGCCAAATTGTAACACCCACTATTAAAATGCATAAGTTTTTTGAGCTCAAATTTTGGTGGTTCAGAGTGTTTGTCAAATTGTGACTTAGTCTCTTAAGCTGTAAAGAATAGTAGTTTTAAATCGAATTCTATAAACTTTCTTTATTTTTAATTTTCTTTTTTAAGCAGAATTTTCTTGATTTAGTCAGCCGACTTTAGCAGTACTCTTGTTATATTTTTAAAGTAAACCTTGTGATTTCTTTTTAAATGAAGACTAATTATTACTGGTTCAATAAGGACCGTTTACACGAGCGAAACTAAAACGCGTCTTACCTAAGGCGCGACTTAAATAAGGGAAAAACTTCTCCGTATAAACGGCACTTTTAGTCTAAGACGCGCCTTATAAGGGAACAGCGTTTTGAGCTATTCCTCGATAAGGCGCGCGTCTTAGACTAAAAGTGCCGTTTATACGGAGAGGTTCACGCCTTATTTGGCCGTTTAGTACAAGTGGCTCTTATGTGTTTAGTTGCTTGAACGCCTCGTTCAATGTTTCTCACTTGTCAGAGCTTAAGTTATATTTACACTTTTTTCCAAAGACTATGTAAACAAGGTAACCTCGTGGTCTTAGATTCATTTCAAATTCACCTGTTATAGAAATTTTATGATTTGATTTCAATTATTTAATACGAGTGAAATTTTCCTAATCAGGATTTTTAGGTAGATCAGAGGGGAATTCTAAATTTATTTTATTCTTTGTTAATTGTTTATTAAACAATGAAAACTTCCGTGTTGAAAAAAGTATAATACTGATCAGTACTAGCAACGAACAATTGATGTAGATATTTGAATTATTTCAATAGAGGCAGGCAAATAATCCTTAATAATTCATAAACTTTAAATCAAAAAAAAAGAGAACACTAGAAAGAACAAAGTAATCTGGTGTTTTTGAGTGGGTTGATAGCCAAAAACGCGCTAATTTGTTTTCGACAAATACGTAATCATGCCGTAAATGACGTAATACATCAGGTGTTTTGAACTAGAAAAAGTATAATCCGTGACGTATATGTTCTTTATAGTCCACTGTAATGGCACAATATCTAGACGTAAAATTAATGAAATGGAAAAATGACTAAAAATAACAAATAGGCATTTCCGTTGACATCATTGTCATCTGTTATTTTCTATGATTGTTTTTGTGCACTGAGGACTAGCCTGCTTACTTGTTTAAGTTGTTTTATCGGTGATAATAAAACACAAACACTTATGGATGCAATGAGAATTATCTACTAAAACTCTGACGTGAGTGTAATTATCATATCCATGAATCTAAGCTACTTCATCAGGTGGTATAAGCCGACAAGATTTTTGTTTTCCTCGCGCTCTCTTAGCCTGAAACAACACATGCGCAAAATTTTCTTTAATATACGTAAATGTTCTAATAGCTCTAAGCTATCAATCCATCTTTAGGTTTCCCTGAAGCATTTGGTGGATCGGTAATTGAAAGGCCGAGAAGATTTAAAAAGTCAACGCGATTCTGTACGTTTTAAGCCAAAGTTTTATCACTTCATTTGTTGTATTTATCGTGATCAGTCAGTGACATGCACATCGTTATATCCAGTGCGCACTGCTGTCGTCTTTCATTTTTATTTGTAACTAGCACCTGTTCAACAAGAACAAAAACACTTGGATTATCTCAGTTTTCACGCTATTGGTTTCTGCACTTGTTACTCAGTGACTTAGCAAGGATTTTAGCCAGGTACGCAAATGCCCCTGAAGAACATCTCGATCAAGAGAAAACTATCCCGATTCCCAAGTTAATCAACAGTTTGCTAGTATTTTCCCAGCTTTCGGTACGCACGTGCGTAGTGCGTAATGGTGGCTACGCAACTGTACGTAACACGAAAATCAATGTTAAAACTATCACTAATTTGTTTCCTCAAGTGACCATATATTTTTCTTTTTTCCCTCTTCTTGATTTTTTTTATAATTCCACTATGTATTTAACTGATATTTTTTAGCTTTAATGTTTATTTTACAAATAGAAATACGTTTTTACCATTATCGCACTTTCGGCCTGGTTAGTTTTTCTTTTAGTTACAAATCTTATCATACCAAGTTTATCTATACAATAGTTGGCAATAGTTGGAGTCAAATTTTCTTCTAACGGCATGTAAGTTAAATAGCAGTCTTAAGCGAACCCTGTGTTATCGCTTCACTTTATGAAATTTGATTTAACAACTAGCGTCAACTGGCCTTTTTTCGACATAAGGCAATGAGTATTTTATAATAAACATTATAGAATATCTGTCTTCCACACAGAACACAAACTAACTAATGAAGGACACAGCAAACCCAGTTGCTTTAGTCGTCCAAATACTGCAACCCACGCAAAACAGCACGAGCTCAATAATTGTTATAAAAAATGATGCACAGTCTTATCCATATGGTGTATACTAATTATTACTTAAGCTTAAATTTGACGCCGACGGATTCTCTCTTGGGCAATTTAATAAATCATGATATCAATTCATGGAGCTAACAACAACCTATCCTGTCTCAGTTCCTTGCACGGAAGCAGAATCATGAAGTTTTAAATTTGAAGGAATCGTTAGTATTCAGTTTGGAAATTGGGAGTAATGAAATTTGGAATTTTGGACTAACATAGGGACGAATGAATGACGAGAAACAGATATACTATGATAGATGATGAATTACTGCTTGTAAATGATGTTTGGAAAACGGCCTTGTTTAGCATATATTAAGTGATACTGACAGTATCCTTGTCATTCTAATCTTGACTGATTACTTAAGAATCAACCTCCCAGTTGTCTATATTACGACTAAAAAACTTCCTTCTCTAGATAATTCACCCTTCGTCTTTAGTGAAGCTGTCTGTGGTACACCCTCCATGTCCTCCATGTATATGCATGTTGCTAAAATCCTTTTACAATGGCGCCTTTCCTTCATGAAATGTACAAAAATCCATTATCATCACCATCATGTCCTCGTGAAATAATGCGTAATGAAAGCCTTCTCGAATGATGCACAATCGCTAGTGTTTTCACAATGCAAAATGGCTCCAGTGATGCACTTTATCAACATGTTTATGGTGACTCTCCCTTAGCAATTTTATCATCTTTGCACAATCAAGCATGATGTATCTTCACTATATTGTACATGATGCTGATGACATTCTCACATGACAATGCACCACTACATGTCCTTGCTCAATGGTATTCCTTCACCATGATTTCCATTCCTTTTGTCATCTTTGCACAATCAAGCATGATGTATCTTCACTATATTGTACATGATGCTGATGACATTCTCACATGACAGTGCACCATTGCATGTCCTTGTTCAATGATGTTTCTTCACCATGATTTTCTTTTGACATCTTTGCACAATCATAAATCTTCACTATCAAATGGGATATCATCCTTTCAACACAATGTAATCCTTATTCACTAATATCCTTATACAAAATGATAACTAGTCATGACATTCTTAAAGAATAATGCTCTACTGATGACCTTTTCAACTGGAATTCACTATAATGTCGCAAAATGATCCTGTCTGGTACTGGATGTCACCCTTATTCGTGGATAGTATTAATGATGTCTCTATTCAATGATGCATACACCTTGATTATCGTTCTTGTAAAACTGATAAACAAATGGTACAATGGTTCTTGTATTGACGCACCTTGATCGATGTCCATACCAAATGATGATCCCTGGAACTAAATCTCATCATTACGCCCTTATTCATTGAAGCTTTCTCATTGTTTTTGTAAGATAAAGCAACCATTAGTACAAATGAGTTCTTGTTGGGAATGATTTACCCGTTTGATATCATTGTCCTTGTAAAATGATGCACCTTTAATAATAATCTTAATCATCTTGAATTTATAATGGTAATTAAACTGAGTGGAGTGCAATTTGGACCGAAATCATACGAGTGATTACAAAACTGCACGACCGCGTAGCGGGAGTGCAGTTTGATAATCAAGAGTATGATTTCTGGCCCAAAATTGCACGACACGAAGTTTAATTACCACTTAATTATATCCATTTTGAAATCTCAACTTTATAAAAGACACTGATCATAAAAGACACTTTTGTGATTGGTTGGAAAAAAAGATGCAATTAATGAAGCAAAAGGATGCAATTTAGGAATTAATCGCACACTTTTTAACCAATCAGATTGCAGAAATCACCAGTGATTTCAAAATGGATATAATTAACCCGTATATCATCCGGCTTTAACCAAGAATGATAATATAATAATAATAATAATTTAATACTTATATAGCGCTTTATACATATGGATATGGTGTAAATGACGTCCTTATCAATGATGCATTGTTCAGTTGTACAAACGACTTTCTTGTTAAATGAAGTAACTTTGTCAATGTCCTTAGAAAATTATGCTTCCTGGAAATGCATATAGTGGAGTAACTAGTGGGCCTGCAGGCACGTGCCTAGAAATTTTGATAGTCTCTTCCACTTAAAAGATACATATAACCTAAAATGAACTTTTTTTCGGCTATTCATTCAGACTTTCTTTTTGTCGGTAATTGATTTAGACTTTCTTTTATCACTCATTCAAACTTTCTTTCTGTCGGTCATTCATTCAGACTTCCTTTGATCGTCCACTCAAACTTTCTTTCCGGCTTTGGTCATTCATTCAGACTTTCTTTTCTATTTATTTAGACTTTCTTTCAACCAGTCATTTAGATTTTCTATTCTGCTCCGACCTTTTTATAATTCATATTAATTTTATTTAGTCTTCATTCATTCATTCACTCACTCATTCGATAATCTAATGAATTCAATATGTCTGCAAATTTTAAAATCTTTGATACGCCTCTGAAATATCTTTCATACGCAAGGGTGTTGTACGTAAACTCTGTGATGCCTGCATCTTTGTCATTGGTCTTACAAAACTTTACATTCAGTGATACGATAAATAAGTTGTACTTGTTGAATGATGTAACTTTATCATTGTCCCTACAAAATGATGCACCCTAGAGCTGCCTTGAACTGATATCATCCTTACGCAAAGATGATGTAAACCCAAGGACGTTCTCATTCAAAATTTTACATTCAGTGATACGATAAAAAAGTTGTACTTGTTGAAAGATATACCTTTATCATTGTCCCTACAAAATGATGCACCCTAGAGCTGCCTTGAACTAATATCATCCTTACGCAAAGATGGTGTAAATCCAAGGACGTTCTCATTGATGACGTTCAATGATGTACCTCTGTCAACGTCCCTCCAAAATGATGCACCATGGTGATAGCAACCCACAGTGTGCATTTAATGTCCTTGTGCAGCTTTCAACTCACGATTTATTATTACAAAGTGACACGCCTTTCCAATGTGCTAATACCATGAATGCAATCACCTGGTGCATTATGAACTCTCGACAAAGTTTTACAAAATCCTCCTTCAATTGACATTTTCACTACCCACTTGTTTTTAAAAACATAAAACTTATCATGATTTTTATGACAAATAGTAGATGTTTTGTTAAGACCGAAATAATCTTGCTTTGTTCATCTCAGTTGATAAAATATTTGATTGGCGCCACATCATAGAGAGCAGAAATACGGCCTACGCCCTCGCGTCCGGTTCTCCCACTTCGCGAGTGAGTCACAAAAAAAGGGCCCAAAAGGTTCTTTTTTTCGCTTATTTTATATATTAAACTAAGCAATTCTGTTATTAAATCTTCGATTATTGTCTCGAGAAATGCGAGAAAGCATCCAATGTGGTCTTACTCGCCAGTCCTAGATTAATTTTCCCAGTTGTGCGGTTTGGTGGTTTGAGGTTATTCCTGTAGGTTATCTGAAACGAGCTTCCTCTTCTCACTCATGATCTTACCAAAACTAACGAATAAGGATATAGCTTGCTAATCTTTTCCGTAGGCTGGTCGTTTGCAAAGAATGACTAAACAGCACTAGTAGCTAACAGTGTGATAATCAAAGTGAAATACCATCATGAGAAATCACGGCTATCGAATTTCAAGAGTTACTACAAGAATAACGTCTGAAGTTTTAGCATAACGATTCATTTACGGCGGTAGCAATCTAATGAAAAACGAAAACCAGCAACGCGAGAAAGATTAATGGTTCGGCAACTAATGCTGTACAAAAACCCGCCATATTGTCTGCAATATACCAAAGAGTGTGTACCCAAGAGAATTAATACCAAAAAACCCACAAAATATATCGCCTGGATAACATATAATAATTGCACTCGCTAAAAGTCGAGATAAAAGCTTAAAATATAGCCTTAAATAAAGGGATAATAACAAAATTTATAAGAATACTGTACTTTAAAATGTTAATCAGTTTGTTGCTGACCAGGGACACCACGTATTGGTCGGAATTTTAGCTTAGTTAACGTTGAACTTTGAAAGCTAAATTAATAGTACATCATTGATTGACTATTATGAAGTTTTAAGGTTCACTATACCGCACATATAATCCTTATATACGATTATTATCAAACCTATCACAATTAATGGACATAAGGTATACCTAGAGTGTGCTAGCAGAAACTCGTAGGAGTCGTCAGCTTGGCAGAATATACTCAACATATGAATGTCCGTCATTTGAGACAAGCACTAAAATCTACACCTTTCTTTACTAATAAGAAAATTCTTAAGAAATACAATGTTTATGTTAATGAATACCACCCCCAAAAGGATGGCAATTGGTAAAACCCAACTGGTCCTAGGCTAACATTTATATTTGGTATCATCGATGAACACTTTGGGGTTAGGGGACCAGGAAGAAGCTCCAAATCGCAATCAGCCGAAAACTTAAAGTTTCCAATTGAAAGTTACCACATTTTGCTGGCTGTATAACGTTTGATATTCATATTTTCGTAATTATTATTGTGAATGCGAGGGCGAGTGAATAATATTCTAGATAATGGTGGACCTATTCTGACTAGAACTCCCACGCTCCTACATAAGTCTGTATCGTTTCTCTACTTCAGGTGGCTAGATTCATTTGCATGATGGAATATTACAAATATTCTTTACCAAAGAGTAGTTTTAATACCTTTAACATCGTTTAAAAGAAGCTGGAGGATATAATATTATTTATCTTAACTCTAAAACAAATGGAAAGACATTTTTAGCAGATGAAAATTGGTAATAACAAGTTGACGTTGTTTGGATTTCCATTTACCATGAGTTCGTAAGTAGAAAAGTTATTATGCAGTGGCAATTTGGTCGTGTAGATTCACTATCCCAAAGTAAAGATATTAGCTAATGTTTTAAATGGTTTTATTAATACTTGTAAAGACCTGTTTTAGCAGACTTTTAGATTTTAAAGGTTTTACAAACCCTAGTAGTCCATAACAGACTTGCTTATGAAGCTGTAAGATAGTAACTTCCAAGTTGAGAGTCAGTTTCTTTTCGTATCTTAGGAATGTTCAATTGCTTTGTCAGTTAAATGTTGACATACGAGCAAAAACAATACAGTTGAGCTGAGGGCAAAGAGCAGGAAACAAGAAATCGTAGTCCTTCACTGTACATGTGCTAAATAGTCGATCTCATCATTTTATCCTTACTCCAGTATCAAGAAAAAAGACTTTCTCAGTATAAATGTGGTAGGATCTATAAGTGTGATTATGTTATATTCTCTGTTATACTATTTGAATCTAATATGAATAAACATGAAAAGTTTGTAATCGGTATAAATACCTTCAAATGCAGGAAAACGAGGCATGAACGACATAGCTAATCTTCATCCGCACAACCAGTTGTCGCGCTTTTCCAACTAAATTGTCACGTTGTTCACGCTATTCTTCAAACGATTCTCAGGGTTCCGGATCTACGTAACATGTGAGTTGCTAGCGTTCGTTAGCTTATATGCGTCTCGCTTCATTGACAGTCTAAAGTCATTATTCAAATGAGTGGGGGCGTCAGAATCGTCACGCATATTTATGCGTTCCATCCAGTAAGAATTTGGAGCGTAGGCGTCGATCGTCGGTATTACTATTTGAAATTCGGCATCCGAAGATACCCGAACTGAATTCCGACCTTTGCTCGATAGATATTTTCTCGAATCCTGTCAATCAGAATCATCGCTGGCGCTTCGGAATGTGCGAGTGACGTCAACGCACCATTTTTGGTCAGACGAAACAATTCTGATAAAATGTTTGGAATTCCGTTCGAGATTCCTTGGGCGAAAGCTGCCACTGCAGTTAATAATCAGATTAATGGACCTCGACGTCCAATTGTCAGTGTGGAAAATAGAGTAACGTGTGTGTTTGCAGCCTATAGCCTTTAAAAAACTCCATGCATTTCACCAATTCAAACTAGCTAGACAACTGCAGACATCTGCAGTGGAGTCTGGAGTTGAGCGGCTGCATTGAACGAAAGATGTTGTCAGTTATACGATCTGTTTCTTAGGAAAGCTCTTAGTTTTGCACTAGAAAAGTGACAGTTTTGCCTTTCATCCAGTGATGGTATACCTTAGTTAAGTGAGGTATAATAACTGTCTTATTAAATCACGAGGGCCGTCAAACATTTCCTTCCGACGTTTTGCTAAAACGGTTTGATGGGTGATACAGACGGGGTCAATAAACATCTTAAAAGTTATTTTTATCCATGGAAAACGGGGGATGTACGATCAAAACAACCTGTTGTCTGTGTATCGATACAACGTTGGGAGATTAAATGGGATACTTAACGTTTTTCTGCAGCCAATGAATATCCCCGCTATTGTATCTATCATGAAATTCGATCATTTTGACCCTGATATAGATACACACTGACACGTCGTAGACGTTAACATGTTTTCGACCAAAGCGCGCAAAATAGTAACTTCATATGGAATACTGCCGCAGTTACCGCAAAGTTATTTTCGTGAGCGGACTATACATCACGTCTGCTTTTAATTTTCCATCAAATGGCAGGCCAGCTAAATTTCATCCCTTAACTTAAGGGGCGATAAGTGTCAACTGCCTGCTGGCAGACACCCATAACTAAAGACATTTTTCATATCAAGACAGGAACTGGTGATATTCTAGATCGACACGAATTCAAGGAAGCGGTAATGAACTGTTCGCCCAAGCAGCGACGGACTTTGAGACGACGTGCGAGGGTGGAGGAAGTGATAACCGACTAAATCCACTAAAGTGATTTCGTAACTGCACGTAAACAGATACAACGAGCAGAACAGGATGCGATTTTCTTACCAAAGAAATTCAACTTTCAAAAATACGACAATTATAGTATTTGTATAAGATTAAATAGTCCCACGTCTTCAGCGTTCGAAAAAACACCTGTCATATAGCATCGTATGGGACATGGAGCTTAAATTCTCACAGATATTTAAAATACCATGGGTTACGCAAGCGGCCTTAAACAGACTGCTGGAAGTTTCTATGTTCGCAAACTATAGAATATACTGTACTTCCTCTTCTCTGTCTTCTGTTCTGCTCACTTTCTCTGTCATTTATCGTGCTTTTCTTTCTTTAGCCTTGTCTAGTCGTTACGTGAAGGACGTGATTACATGTTAACGGATAAAGGTTATCACCTTCGATGAGCTCAACGTAAAGGGGATCTTCCTTGCTACACCCATATATGGTAGCATGTTCAAACCGCACGTGCGTATATAAAGGATGTTAAACCGTTTTTGCGTGATCTGTCACAAATCCCACTAGAATAACCTGTCGATGTAACAAAATGTATCTAGATAACCTGTACATTTTGATCATAGTATTCATACCAGACGAATACTCCATGCCTTAATTGTGCATAAACCTTGTACTGTAAGCGATTCTCAATGAACAATTGTCTTTAAGCAGAGCTTTCCTTCGTCCTGGTTTAACAACACAATGTTCTTGTAGGACTGTTACCATTGCACGAAAAAATTTATGATATCACAGAAAACTAGCCCAATTAATCGGGCTGCACCGAAAAAATGGAAGTTTCGATTTAGTTCTTGAAACGTGCAGCAACGTACAAGCTTGTGTGTGGTCTGTTATGAAATTGTTACCGAACCATGCTCAAATATCGTGTATTATATACCCAGTATAAGGTAAGATATGAGCATTAAGCTTACGTACAGTTATTCTAAAGGTGTATGCAATTATATATCTTTTATTATATAATGAATTTACTAGAAGCTTTTTTAATTAAACTACTCCACTCGCGGTCAATAAAATGTATCAGTATAAAAGCAAAAGTATATAATAAATTTTCTTGAAACGATTGTCAATAAGTCCATGTAGACTGAAATTAATGCTGTTTCTAGAGCCAGGCCACAGTTTTCAGACTGCTTGCATAAAATTCCGTTTTTGCCTATGTTTTGAAACAGTGCATGTATTCAGGCTAAAAAGCCTATATAGCTAACTGTGCAAACATTGGCTTTCATGATCATCGAACAGAAACAGAAGTCGGAAATGAACATCATGAAGCGAGGGTGGTCTGGGGAACGAGGGTGGTCGAGTGGTTAGACCTCTCGCCTCTCACCGCTGTGGTCCCTGGTTCGATTCCCGTACGGGGCACTTCATGTGAGTTGAGTTTGTTAGTTCGTTCTCTTCCTTGCTCCGAGGTTTTTCTCCAGGTCCTCCGGTTTTCCTCCCTCCATCAAAAACGAACTGGTGAGTTTTACACTGATAGTATGCATAAAATATTAGAATGAAGTGGTAGTGTGTGAGAGAGTACAGTGTCCCCCAGTTAGTGTGCAAGCGCTAGAACACATTGGACACTTAAATAAACAGTTATTTAAATCTTTTGATTATGTGATTTTAAAGAAGCGCGCGCATTTGGACGTTTTAAAAAGCGAGAAATACTTTGGTGTATGCGATTATGAAGCACATTCAAAAAATGAAACATGAAAACCCAATAGTCCAGTTCCGAGATATGCTTCACCTACAGCATACAAAGGATTTAGAAAGGATTTAGAACGAGGCTTAGTGCTAAAACTTTTGTCTTGTTACGAATGACTAAGCTTTATGCACGTAGCCTCGTCTTGATTCCTTTGTGTGTGGCAAGTGAACTGTATCTCGGAAGTTGGCTATTATTACTAGTTTATATCAGGAGCCATTTCGTTTCAGGCTTCAGTATATTCGATGATTTTGAAGGGGTGAATGTTTGTGCAATTAGCTATATACAAACAGATACAAATCAGTCATTAACTCTTACATAATGTTACCTCAAGAATTCTGTGCTATAGAGTCCATTTTCTATTTCCTAGAGCCCGCTGTTCTTTGAGAGAAAGGGCGAATTTTTGCAGGGTTGGGCTCCTACTATTTCACTAAAGAATTATGGGATTCAATTCCCGGCCATTTTTTGTATTGTTCATTGCGAACTATTTATGGTTTTCTCGCTAATATTCTGCCTGCGTTTGTGCTTCTATTGTTTAATTTTGCAGCGGTATAGTCAAACTCCGAAAACGTCTGTTGCGAAGCTGAACGATTCTCCTTCGGTAGTTTCCCAGACTTTACGATTTTGCGCGCGCAAGAGAGGTCAGGGGACAAAAAAATTAAGAAATGATGGCATTTATTGGGAACTCTTGCGTTTGCACGAGGAAAACGTTGATTATGTCATATCAGAAGCAGTAGAGACAGAGAATTTTCTCAAAACCCTTCTTATGAACTTTTATCAGAAGGGACAAGGCTCCAAACAGTAAGCTCTCTCTCTCTCTCTCTTTTTATACGGCGTTACAAATTTCCATTCATCCCTTGTTGTATTTTTATACACCGGCCCAGCCCAAACTAATCAGTTTTATTCGAAACAACTTACTCTATTGAGATTGCATAGCCGTGCTTTTGTTTTTATATGGAGACACCTTGGCTGACTTTCTTTTGAACATTTAATATTTGATTCACTTTAATTTGTTGAGATGAAAATTTGCAGCAAAACATCTGGGTGAATAGTGGAGCAGGCGCGCCAAGTCTGGCGTCTGCGAGTACTGCTCAGGATTTTACCAACTACTTAGTTTGTGAGTGTTTATTCTATCAAAACAAGTGTGCATTCGGTTATTACAACTGCCTATTATCAAGAGACCAGCTATTATTTTAAGATAAAAGTGAAAAACTGAAATTGGCAAAAAGATAAATTTCTCTTACGTTCACTGTTATTTGTGTTCAGCGGTAATGATTGCGAGCATGCGTGATTGTCAATCAAGAAGGGTTGTGGCAAAGCAAATGGAGGTTGTTGTGTAGTGGCGATCGAGGTGTGGTTTATTTTGAGTTTTTTGGAGTCTTAAAGTAAAACTCAGGTTTGTATTTCACCATTAATTCCTTTTTGTATGTATTACAGCCCAAATAGGGTCTATTTATGCGAGAAAAGGTCTTGGATTTCGCAGTCTTTTCGATGCTCTGTCGCGAGAGCTCTAGCTATTGTGTCGATTTCCTTGTGTCTCGCTCCATTGAGAAGCGTCTGAATGAATTTCTCGCCATAACTAAGTATTATGCATTGCCTAACGAAATGAGATAGCTCATCATACTATATTCTTATCTATGTAGTTCGTAAACTGATTTATGGACGAATTTGTTGTTTCCTTTTATATGTGGCTTCGTGGAATCTCCTAGCGTGACCACGGCTTCGAATTTCAGACTATTTTGACGCTTTGCTTCATATAAATTCATTCTTATTGCCCAATATAACACATACTTTACGAAAAAATGTATATTGAATCGAACTCACTACGAGAATTCATGTAACTTGTGATATGCAGGACTAATGTGTATGTGTTTGAATGCTTGCCATAGTATTGTGGTATTGAATGACCATGCTGCTAAATACATTTCAGATGTGGATATTTATAGCTTCTCTTGCTATCTGTACTATTTGACTCCTTTTCACCAAATTACCAGATCCTGAAACATATTTATTAGTAACTACAATTTATTTATTTGCATCAGTGTATCTATGCAGTTAGGTTTTCTGATGTTAATTTGATGTTTTTGTCTGTGTTTTTTGCATTAGTTTATAGGTGTACGTTTTAAACGTATTCCAGCATTCAGGGGCAGATTTAGGTGGGCCCCCCTTATTTTTGAGAAGTTTTAATTAAAGCTCAGACTTGTCAATAATATAATAACTTTTTCATTATTGTCCAACTGTTCCAGCCTGACCTAGAGCCAAATATTTTCCCATCTGGCCCGACCTAACTCGGTCAATAAGTACATAGTCTGTTATAGAAAGGTGTACATAAAGGGAGGTTCTACTCTATTGTATACTGTTTTTGTATCCAGTTTGAGCACCTCATTATGCTGAACGTGAGTAACCAGGTTCAGGAACTTCTGTTGTTTTTAATAGTTTACCAACTTGAGGTAAAGAAGGCAATATCTCTTTCTAGCATTAAAAAGCTTGTCAAAGATTTTTTTTTCATTAGTATCACTATCATTAGGTTTTATATGATTTGACTTTAAGAATTATGTATTAATATGTACTGCACATGAAAATGTTATTATATAGGATGTAATTTTAATATTTTAGATTATTTATATTGAGCCATAATATTTTTATTGAATATTTCACTAGATTGTAAGTATTTATATAGTTTTGCAGGGCCCCTCTTGATACTTACCATGTAGCTAAATGGGCTACCCTGCTTAGATAAAGTTTACCTTCACCTTTACCTAACCAGGAGCCGGTTGTATGAAGCCTGAATAAGACTTATTTATTTTACTTAGTTATCCACCAGATAAGAGCTATAAATTATATCCACTGGATGAGGATTTATTCGGCAGATAGCGCCTATCCAGGCTTCATACAACAAGCTCCAGAAGCTTAAAGAAGTCAATATGCATTGACTCTTGTTCTCATTTGACTTACTGTAGGCATTGTTGCTCAGTTCATTATTTTACAAAAATTTACAACTATTTGCCTTTTTTAGGTAACTAAATATCCAAGCTACAGACACACCAACCATGGAAGGTCTGAAGAAAAAAGTCTTACTAACCCGTAAAGAAGTTGAAAAAGCTGAAATCAAAGAGAAGTACTTCAGAAAATTGCTTAGACGTCAGGGTGAAAGAGCTATTCTAGCTGAAATGGAAGCTGATGGACTGAAAAATAGAATTAAAGAAATTGAAGCCAAGATTGAAAAGCTAAATGCAAAAACCGAGCAAATATCTGTAGGTTTACAAGCCAAGAATCTGGAGGCCGATGATAGTGAAAAGGATAGAAAAAACATGGAAAGTAGGGAGTACGATCACAGCGATCAGATTGCTTTACTCGAAGACAGAGTAGCTGAAGTTGTACGAATTGTGGATGAGAAAGAAATCAAGCTTGAAGAAGCCAAGAGAAGGTTAAATGAAAGCAAGTCAAGTTTAGCTGCAGCAAGGGAGAGAGCCGAAGATGGAGAAGCCAAAATTCATAATCTCGAAGAGGAAATTGAATCTACATGTAAAAATCTGTACACTTTGGAGAGGAAAGCTGAGAGAAAATTCAAAAGAAATGATTATTTTCAAGATAAGATTGAAGATCTGGATATTCGACGTAGAAATGCTATTTTACGTGCAGATGATTCCCAACGTGATGCTAAACTGCTTCACACCCAAGCTGAGAAACTCTCTGGTAAGTCAGTTGGAACTCCACATTAAAGATTAGTTTGGTGTGTTATCTACTTTTGGGGGTTTAAAAGTCATTGGACTTCTCCTCCTTTCCTATTATGTTTTTTCCTCAATTAAAAATGTAAGACCTGGTTTTCATCATCAATAGAAGCAGAAGCAACATACAAGTTTCAGACTTAGTGTTGCATTTCTCACCTGTGCAGTAGTAGCGAGAAATTAGGGAGCTTAAGTTCATGACATTTTTGTCAACACCGACATAATGTGTACTTTTCTGTTGGTGTATGCGACATCATAGATGAAACCTAGAACATGAGAAAGCCTCAACTGATGTTCTAGCGAGAATGGGAACTTCATCTATGGCAGCACCCACATGAACAAAAATGTAGTGTAACGCGGTCCATGTTGACAAAAAAAAAACACGTGTCATGCTTGAGCTCCCTAATACATGAGTAATACTGAGTCTACCTAGTGACATGGGTGAAAAACGCATTGCGCATACTTGAAAGTTTTAGAAAAAAACACTGGAGATTTAGTTAACCTTGAAAGTTAAGGCTGTCTGTAAAAAGTTAGTGCTCATTTTTTCCTAAAACTTTGCTTTAGTTGTTTCTTTACCTGGTGTCAAGTAACACATGAGAAATTTGCATAATACACGACAGTTGAGTCATTGGTACTTTTATTTGTAAACACGAACCACGAACCAACATGAATGTGTCTACAAATTCCCATCAGATTTCTAGCATGCACAATGCATTTTTACCTGTGTCTGGCACACTAGTCAGGGACATGAAGTGCGAACCTTTCCCAGGATGAATCTTGTCTACCTTTTATGTCTGTTTTCATCCAAAAAGGTCAGAATTTAAACTGGGATTTGTCTACAAATTTTTGCACATAAAGGTCATAGTGTCAAATTTAATGTTAGTGGGGTTTTTTCTGGTGCAAAGCAAGGCTCTCTACACCTAGACAATTTGTGGCACTGTGTCACACACTGCTCTCCTCTGCAAATTGTGCATACTGAAAGAAAACTTTGACAGCAACAGAATTTAAATCTCTTTCATCATTTAAGGCGCTGTTACACTGTGCAATTTTCTCAGCAACTTATCTCGCAACAGCGTTGAGAAACAAGTTGCAGAGAAAATTATGGCGCTGTTACACTGTGCAATTTTCCCCAGCAACTTGCAATATTGTTGGGAAGTTGCTGGGGAAGATTGCACAGTGTAACAGCGCCATAATTTTCTCTGCAACTTGTTTTGCAACGCCGTTGTGAGACAAGTTGCTGAGAAAATTGCACAGTGTAACAGCATCTTTATATCATTGCTGACTACAAGCCTCTTCATCAAGGCACACAATTTTTCATTAAATGTTTGTCCCCTAAAATAGCAAAAAACCTTACCATCTTTTATTTTCTCTGTTTCTCTATAGAATTATTATCTCGTGAAAAGAAAAGAGTCGCTTTCCTGAAGAGAGAATTGGAAGATGCGCAAGCTGACTTGAATATTGCCAGGACCTAGAGGAAACTAACATGAAGGTTATTACCAACTTTCAGTTTACTGTAGGTATTTCAATGGTAACCAAGGCAAATGCCAATACTTACAGACACTAAAGGACAAGCTTTGCAGAATGTTTTAAATGTATATTATAAAGTACTGTAATGTATTATTATTGTTAACTCAATTTTCAACAACCAATATCATCAATAGCATTTCATGCAGTATTGATAATATTGCTCAGATTGATATTTAGCACCGAACATTTTCTTTTCTTGGTATAAGACTAACATTGAGATACAAGTAAAGTACTGGTGCCTAGGTGCTTGGCAGTCCTTGGACTCTGTATAGTGATTTTATTTAACCTGTGAAAAATAGTACACATAATAGTAGAATTGCTTGTTTTCAATCAGCTGATAAAAGTCCTTGAATCTCATTATCTAGCTTCAAATGATGGACAAACATTGCCCTTCATGTGCTCTCAACAATACAGTATTCTATTGAAAATTTGTCATTCAGCTGAGAAAGAATGTTCACAAGAGTGGATATGACGTCTATTGCAAACAGGCAATTGCTGAGTTTCATGGGAATTCAGAAGACAATAGAGCGGTAGCCATGTTGGATGAATGAACAAGTGACGCTAATGAGAAATCTTTTGTTGAAGTTCATCCAAGATGGCTGCCGTGACGTCACATGCAACCAAAGAATAGACTCTAATCCTATTGTTTACTTTTGTTCTTTATCAACTAGCGCAAACTAAATAATCATCTTTCTTTTCACAGGTTAAATAAAATCACTCTATATCCCACCATACCCTTCACCCCCTACCCCACCCCAACCAAAAAAAGAGAAAAAAGGAAAGAACAAATTGACAGTGATTTAGAGACATGGAGTCAAATTGCACTGTCTGGTATTTTTGGTTAAGCGATACAAAATCTGATTAAACAACTTCTTAGGACACTATTTTAAATTGCTGCCTGTGTGCACCAGCCAGTCACATGGGACTGTACAAAATGTTTTGCTGTGATGGACACTGGTGAAAAACGTCTGCGCATGCGTGCATATTACCATGTTTTCTGAAGAAATGTGTGAGTTTTAGCTTGTAATGCTTGTGTTCTCGGTGTATACACAAAATTTCTCTTGTACACTTTTATGAGATAAAGATATTGCATTAATGAAGACATTATGTGAATATTGGCCCTAAGTTTCAAGAAATGACCATAAGTTTTGACAGAATTTTTGTGAAAACCATTGTTGAAGGCAAGCATAAAACTGAAATTTGCATAAGTTTACAAAAGCATAAAGATGTGACTACAAGTATGTGCAGACATTTTTCACTAGTGTCGCTGTGATGCATGGCAAGAGAATACCCATGACAACCTTCAAAGTAAAATGACTTCAGACGGTCAAGCTTGATGTGTCTTTGTTTTATATGCTCAGTGTGTGTTTTACATGGCCTATTGCAGCGTGACTGAAGGGTGCCAAAGGCCTATTGATTACTCTAAATATTTATGTGAATATCAATTTTGAATAGATGAAGTGAAATAGCATGAGAAAAAGGCTATTCCCATGCTTCATCAATTTGAATTAATATACACATAAATATTAAGAATATTCAATACACATACAACATAAACACCAATAAGAATTATTATTTAAAAATTTAAATCACAAATTTTTTTCCATAGAACATTTGATGATATAGTGTGTGAATGTTAAAACCAAATTGATGAAACATTGTGCATTAAAAAATAATGGAAAATATGTAGTTGACAGTGTTCCTTGAAATACCCAGTCCTGACATATTGGGAAATAGACCTAATTCACCCGTCATGTTTCCCAATTCATGTGTGACAAACCTCTGGAGGATTCATTTTCTTTCATTTTTACTCAACTTCAAGAATTTGTGAGTATTCCAAAGGAATAACCGATGACAATCTGACAAGTTTCAAAACAAAAGCAGAGTAAAATTATCAAAGTTCATTCAGTATGGTCTATGATTACACTGAACAATGTAAAGACCTTTCAGAATCATGTTTGATGAATTTTTGAATGCAATGTTTTTTGATTTGGTTTCTACAAAATAAGCACAAGAAGCATTTAATTAAAAATCCAGGAGTTTTTATTTGAGTGATATTTTTTTAATACTTACAATTCATTTATTAATATTAGTTAATAAATATGTTATTGTACTCTAATATAAACATTTCTTTGTTTTTTAAAAGCATTGTTGCTATTGTATATAGCACTATGTAGGAAGTCATATATTTACTGTACAATGACTTAGATCAATCAACTGAAAAAATGACTAAATAAAGAATACTGTAGGTGTAAGATTTGCTTTCTTTGTGGTTTGGTAGCCTCTTCCATAGGCATCTCTTTGTAATCCCAGAATTTTTATGTTGTGTTTCCTGTGTTGTTGATAGTCATTTTTGAACACAGGAAGCCCAATACCCAAAGGAGAGAAAAGAGATGTCAGTGGAGGTTTGTGGTTGTGAATGATTTAAGGGCTATTACCTGAGCATGAGGTCTGTATGGGAAAATATCAGACCGCGAGGTCTGTACAAAAAGACCGAGGTCTGATATTTTCCCATACAGAATGAGCAAACAAGGTTAATAACTTATTTATTATATGGCTTTGAGAAGTCCCACTAAAACAATTGCCAAATGCAAACTTTTCTTTTCATCCGGAACAGCGGTCCTGATATGGCAAAATACAGACTATGCGTTAGCCAATCAGAATTCAGGAAATTATCTAGCCATACAATAATGTAAATTATGCCCAAATTATAAAAAATCTTTGGTTGTGATTGTGAATGGTTGTAAATTATGTCCAAATTATAAAAAGTCTTTGGTTGTGAAAGGGAGTATGATGTGAAGTATACTGTACAAATCAAATTGGTTCACCAAATTGGGAATTAGAATTTTTTCAACCCATCCACACTAGCCAATTTTCTAATCCAAATTTTCTTTGACAAATAATTTTTGCTCATATGGATGAGAAAATGTGACCAAATTTCACATGACATGCATTTGTCATACCAGTATATCAAATTAGTTTGTATAGATAAGGAAAATCCATTTGTTATAGAAAATTAGTTCATGTGGAAGGGTTTTCATGAGCAACAAACTGAAGCAGAAACAATGTAAACTCAATATTGCATTGACAGTATCACATAGGTGTTAGGATAATGTAGTACTCTGAGTATGCCAATGTTGCTTGTGCTTATATTGTTCATGAAAATCAGGTTTAAAAAAGTGTTTTGTTCTTGAAAAGAGATTGAAGATTGAAGTAGGGAAATCTGACATTTCAGTCCTTTGTACATTACTTTCTTTCCTGATCCAGGGGTGCTATGGTACAAAGGGGTGCCTTATAGGGGAAGGGTGGTACAAAGGGGTGACTGCCTTATAGGGGTGCTGTGGTATAAAAGGGTGACTGCCTTACAGGGGTGCTGTGGTACAAAAGGGTGACTGCCTTATAGGGGAAGGGTGGTACAAAGGGGTGACTGCATTATAGGGGTGGGGTGGTACAAAAAGGTGACTACCTTATAGGGGTGCTGTGATGCAAAAGGGTGACTGCCTTACAGGGGTGCTGTGGTGCAAAAGGGTGACTACCTTACAGGGGTGCTGTGGTACAAAAGGGTGACTGCCTTATAGGGGTGCTGTGGTACAAAAGGGGTGACTGCCTTACGGGGGTGCTGTGGTACAAAAGGGTGACAGCCTTATAGGGGTGCTGTGGTGCAAAAGGGGTGACTACCTTACAGGGGTGCTGTGATGCAAAAGGGGTGACTGCCTTACAGGGGTGCTGTGGTGCAAAAGGGGTGACTGCCTTATAGGGGTGCTGTGATGCAAAAGGGGTGACTGCCTTACAGGGGTGCTATGGTACAAAAGGGTGATTGCCTTACAGGGGTGCTGTGGTACAAAATGGTGACTGCCTTATAGGGGTGCTGTGGTACAAAAGGGGTGACTGCCTTATGGGGGTGCTGTGGTACAAAAGGGTGACGGCCTTATAGGGGTGCTGTGGTGCAAAAGGGTGACTACCTTACAGGGGTGCTATGGTACAAAAGGGTGACTACCTTATAGGGGTGCTGTGGTGCAAAAGGGTGACTGCATTATAGGGGTGGGGTGGTACAAAAGGGTGACTACCTTACAGGGGTGCTGTGGTGCAAAAGGGGTGACTGCCTTATTGGGGTGCTGTGATGCAAAAGGGGTGACTGCCTTACAGGGGTGCTATGGTACAAAAGGGTGACTACCTTACAGGGGTGCTGTGGTACAAAAGGGTGATTGCCTTATAGGGGTGCTGTGGTGCAAAAGAGGTGACTACCTTACAGGGGTGCTGTGGTACAAAAGGGGTGACTGCCTTACAGGGGTGCTGTGGTGCAAAAGGGGTGACTGCCTTATTGGGGTGCTGTGATGCAAAAGGGGTGACTGCCTTACAGGGGTGCTATGGTACAAAAGGGTGACTACCTTACAGGGGTGCTGTGGTACAAAAGGGTGATTGCCTTATAGGGGTGCTGTGGTACAAAAGGGTGACTGCATTATAGGGGTGGGGTGGTACAAAAGGGTGACTATCTTATAGGGGTGCTGTGATGCAAAAGGGGTGACTGCCTTACAGGGGTGCTGTGGTGCAAAAGGGTGACTGCCTTATAGGGGTGCTATGGTACAAAAGGGTGACTACCTTACAGGGGTGCTGTGGTACAAAAGGTGCTGTGGTACAAAATGGTGACTGCCTTATAGGGGTGCTGTGGTACAAAAGGGGTGACTGCCTTACGGGGGTGCTGTGGTACAAAAGGGTGACGGCCTTATAGGGGTGCTATGGCATGGTACAAAAGGGTGACTGCCTTACAGGGGTGCTGTGGTACAAAAGGGTGATTGCCTTATAGGGGTGCTGTGGTACAAAAGGGTGACTGCATTATAGGGGTGGGGTGGTACAAAAGGGTGACTACCTTATAGGGGTGCTGTGATGCAAAAGGGGTGACTGCCTTACAGGGGTGCTGTGGTGCAAAAGGGTGACTGCCTTATAGGGGTGCTATGGTACAAAAGGGTGACTACCTTACAGGGGTGCTGTGGTACAAAAGGTGCTGTGGTACAAAAGGGTGACTGCCTTATAGGGGTGCTGTGGTACAAAAGGGGTGACTGCCTTACGGGGGTGCTGTGGTACAAAAGGGTGACGGCCTTATAGGGGTGCTGTGGTGCAAAAGGGTGACTGCCTTACAGGGGTGCTGTGGTACAAAAGTGTGATTGCCTTACAGGGGTGCTGTGGTACAAAAGGGGTGACTACCTTACAGGGGTGCTGTGGTACAAAAGGGTGATTGCCTTACAGGGGTGCTGTGGTACAAAAGGGGTGACTACCTTACAGGGGTGCTGTGGTACAAAAGGGATGACTACCTTACAGGGGTGCTGTGGTACAAAAGGGTGATTGCCTTACAGGGGTGCTGTGGTACAAAAGGGGTGACTACCTTACAGGGGTGCTGTGGTACAAAAGGGATGACTACCTTACAGGGGTGCTGTGGTACAAAAGGGATGACTACCTTACAGGGGTGCTGTGGTACAAAAGGGTGATTGCCTTACAGGGGTGCTGTGGTACAAAAGGGGTGACTACCTTACAGGGGTGCTGTGGTACAAAAGGGATGACTACCTTACAGGGGTGCTGTGGTACAAAAGGGTGACTGCCTTACAGGGGTGCTGTGGTACAAAAGGGGTGACTGCCTTATAGGGGTGCGCTGTGGTACAGAAGGGTGACTGCCTTACAGGGGTGCTGTGGTACAAAAGGGGTGACTGCCTTATAGGGGTGCGCTGTGGTACAGAAGGGTGACTGCCTTACAGGGGTGCTGTGGTACAAAAGGGGTGACTGCCTTATAGGGGTGCTGTGATGCAAAAGGGGTGACTACCTTATAGGGGTGCTGTGGTACAAAAGGGGTGACTGCCTTATAGGGGTGGGGTGGTGCAAAGGGCTGGTGACTGCCTTATAGGAGAAGGGTACTTACCCTACACTGATGCTACCCCTGCAAAAGCCCTTGACAACATGAGAGGGGGAGCAGTAGCTGTAGAATAATCAGCAAACTTTAAGTTCAATTTCTTGACGGAATTAATTGTTCTTCTATGGCAGTCGTGGCCTCCAATAATGTACAAATCTTGTACGCCCTCATCGCCTCCGTACAATGCAGTGACCGCCGCTCCGCTGCGTGGATCCATTGTGTTTCTTATAATCAACCAAAGATTCAAATCTGGATTATACTTCTCTATTGAGTCTAAAACTCCTACACTGTTAGACCCACCAATCACGTAAATTCTTTCTCCATACGTCACTGCACCATGTGACATCCTTGCCTTGTTTAGACCATTTACATCAGTCCATTTATTAGCCATTGGGTCGTAATACTCCACGTGTTCAATCTCGGATATCCCACTGTAACCACCAATTGCGTAAAGTCGTCCTTGGAGAGCTGTCAGACCAAAGTGGCTTCTGGGCAGCCGCATAGAGGCTACTTGTGTCCATTCGTTTCTAATTGGGTCGTAGCGCTCGACTGTTTTGAGAGCAGATCCGTTGTGGGATCCCCCGGCTGCGTACAACCAGCCCTCCAATATCGCAACCGCTAGAGAACCTGAAAAACAAATGGAAAACTTTTATTCTTACTGCTGTTACGTATCCTTTCTGTTGTTACGTATCATGTATCACGCCCAGATTTTCCGTGCAGGTGCGGTAATACGAGCAACAAAATCGTGCAACTTTGTCGCGCAACATTGTTTATTGCGCGCAACTCGTCACGCAATAAAAATCGATGTTGCAGGTCGCGGCTACTTGTTGCAACAAGTAGAAAATGGTTCTACTTTCTGCAACAAATTTTCGCAATGCGTTCAATATATGCAGATGACGCTCAAAGTTAAGAGATGAGTGCATACAGCGGGGCCTCTGCATGATCGACTGAAGTGCGGCAATTCGTTAAAACAACGCATTTCAGCGCATTTGGAGATAAATTGATATTTGCGCTTTAGAAATGAATAAATTATTATTAAAACACACTTCGTACGACTGAAAAATTCAGTTACGTACCGTGCCGTGTCGTGTCGTGAATGGCAAGCGTGCTGTATCTCAGTGTTTTGATTGGACAAAACAACGTTGACCATTCAAAACGCTGTGATCACGGGTTCGATGCGGATTTATATAACAATTACGCGCGCTCTGATTGGCTGAGAACCGTGTACGATTACAGTACACACGCATAGATGACGCCATTAAATCTTACGCGCCCTCTGATTGGTTGAAATGTTTCGGATGAATATTGGCGTCCTTTTTTGTTTTCACCACATTTTGACGTCATCTGTGCATCTATTTGAGTACAGACGCACGGGAAAATGCAATCTATTTGTTAATTTTCAGCGCGATGCCCAATATGAAGTGTATTTATTACATATGGGCCTCTGTATGAATGCGGTAATGCTGTATTTATTACCTTTAGATTTATTCAAAGAAGCAACTGACGTCCATTGGCCAGTACAAGGACTGTAACACTCAACCGTCACTAAATCTGAATAGTCATTATTCACTCCTCCTACGGCATACAGCTGACCATCAAGTATCGCTGTGCCAACGTGCTTTCTTGCAATTATCATCGGTGCAGTGTAGGACCATTTCTTTTCTTTAAAGTCAAAACACTCAACTGTGTTAAGAACTTTTCCTTGTTCTGAAAAATAAAAGCCCGAGCAATTATTATAATTGATAGTTAAGTGAATTTCGATGTTACCATGGCAATCAACTGGCTTTCCTAAACTTCAAAAATTTTTGCCGTCAACTGCGTTTGAATTTGTAATATATTTTGAGTTTTCGCGTCAAATAAGAGATAGCCACCTCTGTCCATCCAACTGAGGATGAGCTTTGGGAACGTCGACCCCACCTTTCCGCATCAATTTTGCTCTTTCTCTCTCTTAGTTTCAATTTCTGGTCTTTTCTTACAAAAAGAAAAAAATATGTTATTTGAATAACAAGAGTTTTCTTGTCAATAAAAGATAGAAAAGGTGGCGACAATACCGTGGTTGGCGCCTTTGAGAATGTTTTCCATTCACCTCGATACGTGTGACTAACAAGTTTGTCATTCAACTGTTTGCGGAGCTTTTTTAGTTCCTAACGTAGGTGTGGAAAACACTTGAAGTGTGTTATTCACAGACTCTGCATAATTACAATTATACATTTTTCATTAAAAACAGTGACAGACAAGCCAGTATTTACATAGATGCTATTTCTAGAAATTACACATTCTTGTTTATTTCGTATATTTTGTTGTTGTTTTTCTCATTTTTCGTAATTTATTTTTGCGATATTTTTTCCTTGCGTTTTTGAACAGACAGATCAGATACCTGTTACTGCGTGTTCATATTAACGACAAAAGCCTGTCGATTGATTGGGTCAAATATGAAAATAAAATTTTCGCTTAAATTCTCATTACCTTCACCACCAACTATGTAAACAGCGCGGCTTGACTTTTCCCGTGGTATTGCTCGAGAGGTTTTGGTTTTATCTCGTCTTTCTGGGATAAGATGATAATCGATGGCTTCAAGGACGTAATTACGACAAACAGGATCGTTCATGACTAAGTTTTCTTTAGCAACAGTATCGATGAGAAATTTCCGTGTTAGAAGTGGAAATCGAATGTGTTCTAATAGCTGCGATAAAAGACATGATCTTGAATCGATTTCATGTTTTACCCAAACCATAACAGCTTCAAACACTGTGCTTTCTGATGGAACGTTTAGTTTATCATGACAAAGTAGGCGAATCAGCTGCTTGGCGGATAAAGTATTAAAATCCGTGTGTTTGATGACAGAAACAAAATTGCCCCTTATGAACCCCTCGGCTAGATCTGCTAAGTCTTGACTGCCATGAAGGTCTGCAAGGTTCCAGATCGCAAGGGAGTTTGGGACGTTGATGTTTTTCCTGAGGTAATCATAGCACGCATTTTCAACTGTAACAAATTGTAACATGCTAGACGCAGCCAAGACCATTTCCACATTACTGCTATCGATCTTTGTCTTTGAGCTGTACGCAAAATCAATCAGTGAAGCCAAAGATGTGGAATCTACAGCCTTGATAGTAATGCACTGCTGATGGCTTTCTTTCATTTCACTCAAAAACATGGCTCGAAAATATTCACTCGCTGAAGCGAGCACAAGTCTGTGTGCTTTGAATTCTGTACCATCATCAGTTGACAGGACCACATCACAAAATGCCCCATCTCGTCGAAATTCATTCATTTGCTGAAGAGTGGAGGTTGGCCCAGTTGTGTCTTCGAATTCAAAACAAAATCCCATTTTTCCTGCGAAAATTAATTATCGTGTCCACTCAGCTTTATAATAGTATAAAGCGACCCAGACTTTTAGTCAAAATAATCCAATTTGTTTATGTTCTTCCGAATAATCGGGTTCATATGATATCTGTCTTAAATGTATAAAAGTACCAATTCTTCTCGTATGTTTTCATTATGCTTCTCAACTGGAGTTCTGATCTTTTGTTCTACCGCAGCTGTTGCCACGTGCCACGAGCTTCACTCGTGATCTAACGAGCACGCTGATTGGTCGGATAGCACTTCTATTGAGAGTTCTGATTTGATGATTGAAATGAAAACATACAAGTTCGTACAGCGCAAAGAGAAGAAATACTGTTTTTGACCTTTAAAGAGCACAGATATTGTAGTAACATTGGAAAAGTAATTATCAGAGTAATTTTCGTGCAAAGCGAAACGGGTCTAACAATACACACTTCACTATAGCTTACAGGTGGACTTTTGATATTCATTGACACGAGGTTCTATTCAATATAACAATGATTAAGTTCTTATCGCATTTTAAACATGTTACATAGATACAATCGAACCTCCGAACCGACCACTTGTGGTCGCTAAATAGAGGTTTTGAATAATAAAACCTGAATATTTACAGTGTTGACAATCAAAGTTTATGGCAATGGTCGATTAAGAGGTAGTTTAACAAATCAAAAGTCTTCATTTGAAATGAGGTAACTCTACATTTTATCAATGAAAATTTTTGCTTATTTCCTATGATAGGAAATATCTAGGAAATATGTATAAAATGTATTTTCCTATATTTTGTCCAGTCCCTTCCTCTCCCCTTTCCCCTCCCCTTTCCCTAATTCTCCTTAGAGCCGCTACGCAGGCTACATACTTAGTTACTTATGTTTGCCTGAAGGTTACCAAGGTCAATGCAAGTTGTAACATGAGATTTTTGCTGGACATTTGATATTTCAATTTTAGCGAGTAATTCCTCAAAATCGCTAAATTTTGTACTCGCCAAAATTACTATTCTTGAGTATTCGTAATTTTCCCTTGAAAATTCTAAACTAAGTCACTGCCAAATCTTCCACGAAATAAATCACAAAATTTAGTAGTTGATAAAAATAAAGCGGTGAATTTGGCTTAAAAAAATTAGAAAAATTAGGAAAATTAGGCCACACAAGTTTTCAAAACTTTTCAGTTAAAGTCTGCTAGGAAAACACAATAATCTAAACAAATAAATAAAATAAATAATCTTCTACAGCAGATCCACGTAGAGGCTATTCTTCTGCTGACACTCACACTTCACTTACCTCTACATTAAATATTTTTCATACATCGCTCAACTCACATGTTGGATATTTGCTGAGGGAGGAAAAACCGGAGAACCCAGAGAAACAACCCTTCCAGTTGATCTTGGCATGGTAGAGAACAATACATCAGTCAAACAAACTCAATTCACATATGATCCGATGTCCGAGCCGAGACTCGAACCCGGACCACAGTGGTGAAAGGCCGGTGCTTTCATCACTCGGCCAACCATGCCACCCAACACTCATGCCACCCACATGTAAATGCATTGCAGGAGCACCCCAGTGAGAATGAGACATCTTAACGTCGTGAATCCGTCTGGTTCATTTCATGTGACAATCTTCTTGAATCCTCTTATAAAACTGAGAGTCTTAAAACCATCACATGAAACGCACGAGGATCAACAATACCGTGGTTTAATTTGAGTGATGTCGAATGGATTTACGTAGAGGACTATGAATTTCATATTTTGTCAACAAAATTGCATTATTATCAATCCCACTTCATGTGTAATTTGAATATGTAAAAAGAGTCTAAACAAAAGCGAAACAAAGAAATTTAGGAGATCGTACGCTTATTGCAAACATTTACAGTCTTTACAAGGCAGGAACTCCGCACTCGACGAACCGGGTCGTGTAAAACGGAAAAGCAACGAGCTTTCATGTAATTCTAAAAGTAGTATTAAAAGTCACAGTACAGAAATATAATTACCATAGCTGGAAAGAGCACGCCAAAATTAGTAAAACTGTGAAGTTTGAATGAAGTAACTTTCAAACTCACGAAGATATGAATTTTCCGAAATCGAAATTTTGTATGAAAACATTCGCTGGTAGGCAAGAGATGCCTACCGGCAAAGGTTTTCTTACAAATTCACGCTTTCCAAAAATTCATATTCTCGCGAGTTTTGGATTTAATTCCTTCAAACCTCACTAGCTGTCTTGCTAATTTTAACATGCTCTTTCCAGCTATGGTAATTCTTTTTCTAGCTGTTTTACGTATTTAAAAATCCCCGATAAAAGCTCATTGAGCAACTGCAAGTATTATTTGGCATAATGTGTATAAATTAATATACTTAAATAAAAAATACCAGAAATAATTAAAAATATCTAAGTATTACAAAATCCAAGAAAGAAAAACTATTAAAGAAGGAAAAGGACAAGAAAAAGAAAGAAGAAAAGAAAAAAGAGAGAAAAAAGAAGTGAAAAAAGAAAGCGGCTTCCAACCAGGCTCGAACTTGTAACACCGAACAGATGCACCCCCCGGAACAATGTGGCAAATTTTCATTAATGAAAAATAAAAATGAAAAAATAAATTTTGGGACGATTCTCCCTAGACATTCTATGAAGCTGAGACATCGAATCGACTTACGTTACGGATGAAGATTTCGGCCCCATCCACGCTATCCCGGTGCTACATATTACAGTTGACTTAGCCCGAAGGCCAGGGAGGGAGACGATATCCGGACCCTAATCCATACCTTTAGATATCACCTTAGACCGCTGCGCTACCTAGACACTTAATAATTTTAATGTCTAATTGGGGTAGTCTATTCGGCGAAGTTTCATTGTAATGCTAATATGTTGAGTCTCTGGATCTCTAGGGAGATAATAGAACCAATCAAAATTCCAGTCTAAAGAATGATTTCATAAATAAAGAGAATGAGTAAATAAAAGAAAGAATTTTTCTGAGTATTGTAAAGCAAATGATCGATGCTTTTTAGGCGACGGGCGGGCGAGTTTTTGAGCTTGAGGTTGTCAGTCTTAATTAAATGGGTTTCCTGTGTATTGAGCCTGCAATGGATTTCAGTGCAATTCAAAATGGCGGACACTTGTGGGATCTCAACTCTGTTGAAAGCTTGGCGAGAAAGATGGACACCGTTGCAGTGGTTGGTCGAGGTTAAGAAAAATGCCAAGAGCGAAGATTATAAGGGCTTTGCAGGTATGTTGAATTAATATTCAGCCATAAGTTTGAAAGAAATCGGTCGACAAAGAGTTCATTTTGACAAGCCACTGAATCGATCACCCGGTGAACCGAAACCAAAACTAACCATGATCCTTAGGTAGCTATTTTATTTTTCGAATCTTAATGAGTTTTCTGAACCCGAGAAAAGAATTAATAGAAGTAGTTTATATCATTTGTAGAATAGATTTTTGAATAAACCTTTTGATGTCATTTTTATGTAGATTGTCTGGTGCAACAAGCTACATTTGGTACTACTCCGACTATGTTGATTTTATCCTATCTCAAGCATGGTATTATGGCAGAGGTACTGCCACCATAATCAATAAGTTATTTAAAATGAACTTTTGAGGAAAATGTAATATAAATTTGTGTTATAGAGGTGAATGCCCTTTTCCTGTTCTGTTTCCCTTCCCATCATCCCCCCTCCCCACAATCCCCCACAACCCCCCCCCCCACCTTTCGCCCTGTGTCCCTGAGAATGTACAGTGTAATGCAGCTAACCAAGTTAACTCTTCCCCTCTCCCACTGGGGGTGTATACAAAGAAGGACGGATTTGACATTTTTGACTGTATGTGCAACCCTATGAGTAAAACTTTATAGGTATTATTCCTCATTTAATATTAAATGTTGTAAACAGGTTATTCCCAGTTCAAAGGCTATAGAGGCTATTCAAAAGGTATTCTGGTATTAAAATCATGTATTTGAATCTAAAAATTACAAGCACAAATCCAAACGGCATGATCACCATCAATGAATAAGCGAGGTTATCACCTGTAGAAGAGCAGATTTGGTATGAGTGTGAAATGAACCACAGCCGTACTGTGACCATGTCAGTGCCAGTGTTGTTTATAAAAACACTTCAAAATTCCTGCCGTGACCATGCCACGACTGTGAGGTGCCATTTTCACAGTCATATGAAATCTGTCCCTATCATATGGTTATTTCCCAAGTACTTTGTACGTAGGCCAGATTTATGTTATTATCAAACTTACAAATAGTTTCAGAACATTGAGAAGCATAGATGTTTAAAAGCTCTACTGGATCTTCTTACTAGCTTTATTCCAAACTTGAGGTCAGTAAATGTTTTTATAACTAAGATATTCTTGCATTAGAAGCTTAATATGTTCATGTATTATGTTTGTTATAGTTGTAATGATGATGGCGATGATGCTCTTGCCTTGGCTGTTGCTATGGTGAAACTTATCTACTGGCTGCTAATAGTTGCTATCAACTTATTAAAACTCAGTAGAGAGGTAACATATTGTTTGGATGGTTTTAACACCTTTTCAATCACTTTCTACTGCCTTACCAACCATTTCCTGACACTTTATCAACCACTTGCTGACACCTTACCAACCACTTGCTGACACTTTACCAACCATTTGCTGACACCTTACCAACCACTTGCTGACACCTTACCAACCACTTCCTGATACCTAACCAGCCACTTAATGACACACTACCAACCACTTCCTGACACCTTACCAACCACTTACTGACACCTTACCAACCACTTACTGACACCTTACCAACCACTTACTGACACCTTACCAACCACTTACTGACACCTTACCAACCACTTACTGACACCTTACTAACCACTTACTGACACCTTACCAACCACTTACTGACACCTTACCAACCACTTACTTACACCTTACCAGCCACTTCCTGATACCTTACCAACCACTTACTGACACCTTACCAACCACTTACTGACACCTTACCAACCACTTACTGACACCTTACCAACCACTTCCTGATACCTTACCAACCACTTACTGACACCTTACCAGCCACTTCCTAATGCCTAATACCAACCAATGACTGTCACCTTAACAAACAATAACTTGCACATTACTAACCACTTACTTAATGTGTGTGTTATACATGTAGGCATCCCGTGCATCAGATGAAGCAGGATTACACTATCACCTGGGTAACACTAAAAGATGTCATAAAGCTTTTACACAGCTCATGAGCTCAGCTACTTACAGGAGTTTGATCATCGTTGGGAAAATGGAAGATCAAGGTAAACATTTGTTTACTACTAGCATGTAATCACAGGGTAGGGGCTCAAATTATTGTCTATTTTCTAAGAGTAAGGCACATGATGCAGAGTTGGGTACATTGATTTATAGAGCTTTGATTGAATTTCTCTTTGTATGAAACAGATTTCCAATATTGATCACAAAAACGTTTTACGATTGATAGCTGTAGAAAGGGCATCATGCCATGCTTCATAGATAGCAACACTGAATTTGTAAATGCATTGAGAGTGGCAAAAATGAACACCTCTTTCAAAAGTCCCAGTGATGGGTCATTGGGCCTGTAGAGGAAATGACCTCAATCAATATCAAATAAAGTTAACCAGTATGATATTTTGTTGTTATAGCTCTTGCCACAGAACTTGACTTTCAATTCCAGGCTCATATGAAAGAGTTATATGTCTTGACACAGTCCGAGGGGATGGTACCTGAAGTGCAGGTCCATTTCAAGGAGTTAATGATCAACTATAACAGGTACACTTTATTAAGGCCAATTTACACGATACAACTTGTCACATACAACAGCCCTACAACTTGCTTACAACTGTTGCATTCCACAAGAACAAAAGGTTGTAGGATTTTAAAACATGTTTTAAAACCTTACAACAGTTGTAAGCAAGTTGTAGGGTTATTGCATGCAACAAGTTGTAAGTGACGTTTACAACATGAGTGGCCGTGTTGTATCAGCATATACAATCACGAGCCGAAGGCGAGTGATTGTATAGCCGATACAACACGGACACGAATGTTGTAAATGACTTAAAATACTCCAACACATATTTGAGTTGTTCCCAGAAAGAAAATCAAAAATATCTTTATTTATCTTAGAGAAAATCGAGGTTAAAGTTGATGTAAATTAGGACGAATCTTTATCAGATATAAAACACTCGTCACGGTTGCGATTTTCATTGTGTTTGCCTTATGAATTATTAATTAGTATTTTAAGCAAAAATTGTATCGTGACCTTTATACAGTATTGCCAATGTTAATATACAAATAAATACAAAAACATCACATCAGTACATAACCATTGCCAATCGATTTGGGTACATTATGACTAAGCATATTACATTCAAATGTCTAGTTACACAATGTCATATTTGTTAAAATCACCCCCTCCCCCAAGTGGTAAGCAGGGTTGGTGGTGGGGGAGGGCTGAGGGGTGCCTGTCTTAGAAAGCCATTAGTTTTAAGTGGGTGCCTATCTTAGGATATTGATTATTAATAAACCCTAATGATATTTTAGACTACATAGCCTTAGTCCTATGAATGGATCAGGTGATCAACAGCCTGGTGCAATACCTAATATGGCAGTACAGAACATTATTCATATACAGGTATATAGTTTAATAGACTAATTTAATTGAATGGGTAGTAGTGAACAGTCTGGACCATACAGTAAGTGGTCAATAAGTTGTCAGTAAATGGTCAGCAAGTAGTTGGTAAGTGGTCGGTAAGTGGTCAGTAAGTCATCAGTAAGTGGTTGATAAGTGGTTTGTATTATATGTGGTTGAGAAGTGGCTGGTAAGTGGTCTGTAAGTGGTCAGTAAATGGTCAATAAGTGGTTTGTAAGTGGCCAGTATGTGGTTGATACATGTATGTGGTTGGTAAGTGGTCAGTAAGTGGTTGATAAGTGGTTGGTAAGTGGTTGGTAAATGGTCAATAAGTGGTTGCATTGGTAAAGTAACAGTAAGGTAACGGTAAGGTAACAGTAAGTGGTCAGTGAACTGAGTTGCCAACCACTTACTGTACAGTGCAGATTGTTCATTATAACCATAAATTGTATAATTGAAAACAGTAATAGTCCAAAGGTGCATTTACTCATGGTTAGCCTCTTTTCAAGAAAGACCTAAAGGTTGAATTTTTTTGTATTGTTCATTGTCAACAATTTATGATTTTCTCATATTTTTTATTTTGGAAAAATTTACGTTGACTCAAGGCTAACCCTGTGTTTGTGCCTCTGTTGTCTAATTTTGCAGCCCTTGGTATCATCAAACTTGAAAAAGGGTCTATTAAAACATCAGCTTCATGCTAGACAGCTGATGAATTTCTTTTTTGGGGTCTATAGCTGCCCAGTAATATGAAGATCTTCATACACATAGCAATGTAGGCACTACAGCTGTAATATGTGCAATCTTACGCAGATGGAACTGTGAATTTTTGTGGGAGTTAAATTTTGCAAAATAATTGAATTTTTTTCAATCAAATTTATATATTTTATTTTTTGTTTTTCTTTTAGAATCTTAAGTTTTCAACAGAAAAGCCTGAAATGCTAGCAGATATGTTAGAAGCTCTGATGAGAACTCAAGTAAGTGATAAATTATAATATTTATAAATAATGAAGATATTATTGTAGTGATATAGACTGCATTAATTGCTCTATAAATGTACAGAAGAAAACTTGAAAAGTTTGTTTTATAGTTGCAATAGATATCTCATAAACTATGATTTTTGTTAATGAATGGAATTTTTACTCAGAAAGATGTTAGTAATGAAATTAATGTAATAAAGTAAACTAAGTAATAAATGATTTTTGTTGTTGTTTAGAATATTACAAGGCCACAGCTTTACCTTGAAGTAATGAGGTCATCTCTTGTTGGTTTACTTGATTCTCAATCAAAATCAATGGAAGAAGCTCTTTGGACAGGTTTTTTCTTTCTAAAGGTAATCCATTTCCAGTTAAAGGTCATAATAAATACTTTATTTAAACTGGAAGATCTATCAGCATTACAAACACTGGTCTTAACAAGATGTCCAGTCTAGCTAATAAAAATACTATAAACACACTCTCTAATAGCACCCTCTCTCTTCTCTCTCTAAAAAATACAATATACTATGTATGTAGATATATATATTATATAAATTCATCTATATAAAAACATTATAAAAACATATAAATTATAATTCATAAATAAATAAATAAATAAATAAATTGAATTGAATAAATTCATTTAAAAAAAAATTCACAGTGAGCACCTGTGGTTAACAATGTCATTTTGCCTTAAATATTTATAGAGTTCTTTTTTAAAACTGGATAGAACTGTTATTTTTCTTAGTTGTATTGGTAAGGTATTCCAGTCACTAGCTGCTGCTACTTCAAAAGTTCTCTGTCCAACTGACGTCTTTGCAATCTTTACATTTAAATTACACTTGTCCCTGAGAGTTCTACCATGAGAATGTCTCCTTTGAACCAACAAACCACTTAACTGCTTAGGACAATTCTGGTTGTTTACAATCTTAAAGATATATGTAAACCTAAGGAATCTTCTCCTGTTAAACAGTGTCAGTATCCCCAAAGTGTTCCTCATATCTTGGGTACATGTTGTTTTGCTAGCCTTTAATATTACTCTCATTGCTTGATTTTGCACTTTTTCAATCTTTTCAGAGAAAGTTTTGTTACACTCATGCCAAACAACACAACCATAATCCAAGACTGGTAATATTGTTTGCTTGTAGATTCTTAGCAAGATCTTAGTAGCTAAGAAACCTGTGAGTCTGTTCAATAACGCAATCTTGGGAGAGACTCTTTTAATCAAGTGATTGATGTGCTGTTCCCATGATAAATGACTATCTATTATCAATCCCAGATACCGAAAGGAATTTGTAGTTTTAAGCTGGTCTTGTCCTATCCTTATGTTCAGTTCACCAATACTATGTTCTAAGACTTTTTTTGTTCCTATCGCCATTACCTCTGACTTCTCTACGTTTAAGATCAACTTGTTCTGGTGAAACCACCGATTAGCTTTCTGTAGATCTGTATTCAAATTATGCGAGACTTCTTCTATCTTTGGACCAGAGCGATGCAACTTAGTATCGTCGGCATATAGGGATGTTGAACCAGGTGCAATCGATGTTATACCATTTATATGAATACAGAAAAGTGTGGGCCCGAGCACGGACCCTTGTGGCACACCATAACTGATAATCCTCTCGTCTGAAGTAACACCATTAACTTGTACATACTGCTTTCTGTTATTGAGATAATCCTGGAACCATTTAAAGGCAGTATCAACAATACCAGTACCTTGTAGTTTATTTAGAAGCAGTGAATGATCAATAACGTCAAATGCTTTTCTCAGATCAAGAAAAGCAGAGCAAGTAACTAATCTATTGTCCATGGCCCATTTCCATTCGTCAACTACTTTAAGTAATGCTACAGTAGTAGAAGAGTTCTTTGAGTAGGCGAACTGTTCTTCAGTTATCATATTGTTTTCGCTTGCATGTTGCTGCAGTTACTCATTAACAAAACGTTCGAAGACTTTGGAAACTATAGGCAAGACAGAGATAGGCCTATAGTTTCCTCTTTCAGTGTGCACACCAGCTTTATACATTGGAGTTACTCTTGCAACTTTTAAAGCTTCAGGAAAAACACCCATCTCAAGGGATAAGTTCATAAGTGGAGTGAAGAACTCTGAGAGTGGGCTTGCTGCAATTTTCAGTATCTGTGCTGATATACCATCTGCGCCTGTTGCCTTGCATGTTCTAAGGGTTCTTAGAGCCTTGAAAACATCCTCAACTTTAATTTCTTTAAACTTGAAATACTTGTCCTTATCAAAAACAGCTTGTGTTATTGTAGAAATACAATGATCTTGATCTTGGTTATAATCTACTGATTTCAGCAAGTCAGATGCTATTAATGTGTAATATTCATTCATGGAGTTAGCAATAGCCACATCTTCAGTTATCTTAACATTGTTATCAATTTCAAGTTTCTCTATCTTGGCTTGATTTTTCCTTTTCCCTGGAAGGATAGTGCGAAGAATTTTCCAAAACGTTGACGGTTTTGAGCCATTTTCATGAAGCTGCGTCCTGAAATAGTGTTTTCTTTGTTGCCTTTGTTTGCGGGTGCATTCGTTTCTTAATTTCTTATATGCAGTCCACAGTTCATTGTTTCCAGTTTTTACAGCTCGTCTTTGTGCAGTATCTCTTTGCCTCATCAGTGTTAGAATATCAGAGTTTAACCATGGTTGAGTCTTATGCCTTACTCGCTTAGTAGTCAATGGAAAATATTTATCAATATTTTCCCTGATTATGTTTAAAGCATTGTTCCAGTGTTCATTTACTTCCTCAGCTCCCATTTGGCCGACGCACGACAGATTGTCAAGGAAACCTTGTTTACATGAGATTAGCTCCTCAATGAATTGTTTTTCTTGCAATTTATCCATCTTCCTTGTTGATATTATTTTGTGCTTTCTTCTTCCTGATGATCCCGATGGAAATACACCATAGATGGGGTAGTGGTCACTAAAGGAATTTATCAATACACCCGACTTTTTAATGAGGTTTGAAGATGAAGTGATAAGTAAATCAATCAATGAGCTGGATACTTGGCTTGTCCTGGTAGGTTTATTAATAAATTGTTGAAGATGATTTCCAATAAGAAATTCATTCAGCCTTTGTGTCTGCTGAAGGTGACCTTTCAAGACATCACAATTGAAATCACCAACCATGACCACCTCTCTTCCAGCTCTGGTCAATTGCTGAACTATATCATCCAAAGAGTCGAAAAGTTCCAAGTTCCTATCGGGAGGTCGGTAGATACATCCAAAAGAGATTTTTGTGCTACTAATCTTAGTATTAATCCAAATCATTTCAAGCCCATTTACTTCGAGATTTCTTCTCCTCTTGTACGTTATTCCTTCGGCTATAAACAAACATACTCCTCCTCCGTGGCGATTTCTATCGAGTCTTTCTATTTTATATCCAGCGACTGATACCTCTAAATCATCCACTGTGGAGTCAAGCCACGTCTCAGTAACAGCTACAAAAGATGGAACTTGCTCTTTAAGAATAAGTCTTAATTCGTCGATATGGCGAATTAAGCTTCGTGCATTTATATGCAAAAAGATGTTATTTGACGTACGGATATTCTTTCTTGCATTTCGCTGAATATCTCTACAGTGATTGTTTACTTCTGAGTCGCCAGGATTTGGTTCCACATCTCCAGCACGAAGTAATTCTATTTGAAAGGTGGCTGTATGATTTGAGTAGTAGCTTGTCCGGGCGCCATATCGAACACGTGTACCATTCCGATAAACTACTGTTCGTTTAAGGGCAGCAATACTTCGAAAGCTGATGGAAAAACTTCCAAAACCTTCACCACCTCCTTCTAAGCCAGTAAGAGATGATTTTTGCAATAAGGAACGAGAAGAAACAATAAGAAAAACGAATATTGAAGGTAGCCAAAATTGCATGACCGCCATTGTCCACAGGCAACCCACGAAATGTGGAGGGAAATGTCATATTAAACCAAATCTGCAATCTGGTGCCTTTTAGGGTGTCTCAGACAGGAGACTTAAGTGGACTACCAGAGACATAGCTGGTACCTTTTAGGGACTGTTTTGGGGTAAATAAACTACCTAAAATGAGCATGAAAGGGACAATTTCGATGATCTGAATTGAATCTTCAAAGCACATCGATAACAAAATAATGTTTCATTACTTTTATTAATTCTTTATTATTGTTTTTGAATTGGTACCTTTTAGGGGTAGAAATGAGTTGTTGCCACTCCCACTCAGGTACCTTTTAGGGGTCATTTTCAAAATTTCTGACGAGCATCCCCATCCTCTTATATATAGGAGTCCCTCCCCCCGGGCCCCATCTCTTGTGGATGATGACTGGGGAGTCAAGTCTCAACCAGTACAATCACTCTTCTCCTCCAGCATGTGGCTACCATTCCCCACAATTTTGAAATAAAACATATAAAGCCTTTGCCTTTTTGCCCTGTCATGTGACTATTTCCAAAGCTTTTCTTAAGAGTGCTCGCGGGGCCAAAATAATATGGGTCATATGATAATGAGCATTGTTGCACAGCATGTCATTTTCATGTCATTCATGTTTACTTAATTGTATGTACATGTACTGTCTATTAAAGCTTCCAAAGGTATTGAGTGTAATGGAAACAAGATACCAATCACAGTCCAACTCATCTACTGCTGCAGAGCATACTTTAATGCAGGCAACATTACAACAGTTGAGGGCTTTCTCACCTCTACTGGATGATGTTGATCTGAAATACAAGTAAGTTTAAATATCAATGTGTTACATAAACTTACAACTGTACAATTTCCAGTGAATACTTGCATTCTGTGTCCTCCCTTAACCACTAAGTTTAGGATCCTTAGAGTGGTAAAAATGTACTAGATAAATATACCAAAGTCCTTGTCAGCAAAGTGTCGGCCAACTATCAGCCAAATATTGTCAAAGAACAATAGCGAAGAACAATAGCAGTAAGCAAAACGTCACCAGTTAGAGCTCTCCAAAATGGTCACATTAGTCAACCGAAATTCAAAACATGATCGATCGATCGAGGTGCTAACAGTTGAGTAATTTTAGTAGTATACATTTCTACTGTGCAAACAGAGTGACAGGTGCCAAGGTTGACCCATGGCTTACTATAGTTGCTATGGTTACCTCTTTCCAGTTGCTTGCCTTGTCTGTCACCTATTGCGTCTAGGCACCTAACCCTCCATCCCTTAAAGTAACAAGTTAAGTTGGCAGAAAATCTATCAGTAGTCTGTTGATTGACTGTTGGTGTTCAAAGTGTTGGCGAACTGTTGTTTAACTGTCAGCAGCTGGCTGACGAGATTTGTTATGTTATTCAGTTTAAAGTTTTTTTGGGTTGTCTCTGATTTTGTTTTATTTTGATAATTTATGCACTTTTCTTATTACAATTATTCAGGTGCAATACTTACAAGGAATTTATACAGCAGTACAGCAAACATGTTCCCCAACAAGTAGCAGAGAGACTCACCAATGTTTCATCATCAAGGTACAAAAATGCAGTTGTAATGATTACTGGTAATATGTTTCTGTTGAAGGATACATTTTTGCAATCTCATAGTTTATGTCCTGGTAAAACTATCTAAAAAGCATATGTTCTCTCTTCAATGTGTTAACTTTTTATGAGTGAAACAAGACCAGTGAACCATTAGAATGTTAAAGTACAGGGGCCAGTTCTACGAAGGGTGAATAGCACTATCCAACGAATAAATCCTTATCCAGCAGATAAAATTGATACAAAATCTATACAGTCAGTGGATAACTCTTATCCAGTGGATAACTTTATCCAACCTTTGTACAACCGGCCCTGTTAAATTCTACATGATTAAAAAGTTAACTTGATTGCTTTGGTATCATAGAATTATTCAGAATGAAGTCCAAATTGCACTAAATGCCATGGGACAAGTACATCAACCACTCAAACTACTTTTAGAAGCTGGTAAATGCATTTTGATTTAATATGTATAGTGATGATGATGATGATGATGATGATGATACACGTCTATAATGAGTTATTCACTAGTGTAACTACAAATAAATGTGGTTTTCAGCATACTGCTGGTCAATACTCAACAACGTTTTGTAGGAAAAAAGCTTGAGGGGAAAATGAGACAAAGAACAAATCATGTACACTTAGTATAAATTAATTAAAAGTAATATATAGTGACAATAGTAACATGTACATGTAGTGAACTGGACACATTTTGTGCTAAAGTGATGAAAATATCCAAGCCCTGATATGCTATCCTGTGCATATTATTGTGGAAGGAACATGAACATGAAAATGAAAAGAAAATGAAAAGAAAAATGCGAAGAGAGAAGGAAGAGGACATGAAAGGAAAATAAAAGCATTTGGTAATTAATTGTTCCCATTTTTTTCCTCCTTCCTATAGAATCCAAAGTTTTACCTGTTTTGCAAGTAAGTTATCTTTATCAAAATTAATGCTCAGGTTTTGATTTATAAATTGCTTTTTTCCTTTGCTTATTTTTCTATTCTTTCTATTGATATTTACCAGTTACTTGAGGCTAATGACACAGCAAGAGATGACAGATTTCTGCACCAACTAAGTTCACTGTTTAATGTTACACACTCGAGATGGAAACTAGTTGCTGTAGCAAGTTTGAGTAAAATTCAGAGTTTAGTTTCACATCTAATAAGGTTAGTGTCCAACATTTGTTCCAAAAGGGCAGGATAAGGGATGGTACACATAAGGGAGCATGCTCATGCAACATGCTCCTGCAACAAGCTCCTGGAAAATGTTCCCTCATGTGTACCAATGATTTCACACACAAAAAAAATTGTTGCACAACAAAAGATTTGCTCCGTGATCATGCTCCCTGACATCAAACTGGCTAAATGTGAGGGAGCAAGCTCTGGGAGCAAATTATTACATGCAACAAGCTCCTGCAGCATGCTCCCTCATGTGTACTGGTTGTGCAAAATGACCCAGGAGTGCGTGGTGGGAGCATGTTTTGGGAGCAAGCTCCTTTGTGTGTACCAGCCTTAAGATTGATATTTTTGATTCTATTTCCGCTAAAAAGATTTTCCTTGGGCTGTCTAAGTATTTGGCTGTCTGCTTACCACCCCTCCCTGGTGCCTAACATTTATAGGTGCCTGTTGTTATTATAATAAAATATTATTTCATATAGGAACACTTTTAAAATGCAATCAGACCTCTCCACGATGGCCATCTTGGGGAAAGATTAAGTGGTCATTGTGGAGAGGTTGCCTTTGTACAGAGTTTTCAATACATGAAGTAATAATGTATGGGCTATTTCAATAGAGGGGGACCAAAATACTGGCGTGTTGTGGCAGGGTGGCTGTCAGTGGAGGTTTGACTGTATTTTGATATGTGAGACACATCTATATTATACTGAATAGCAAAGGTTATACATCATTCTGTAAATTATTTCTAGCTTTTTTATGAATGATTAATGTTTCTTCAGATTAGCAGAAGAAACTAAACATCCAAATGACAGTGATGAAGAAAATACAGGTAGATTATGGTCTATAATGTGAAATGCAATTTTTTGTTTGAAGGCTGACACAAGCTTCAGCCGAAATGTTATTTTCAATTAAAAAAACACCTATGTGTTATCCCACAAAAGCATCTTTATTTATTACAATGTGAAATCTAGTAAGTTACAAGACAAGTGTGTCATTGGTTTGATTTCAGTCAAATCCTGTGGACTCAGAGGAGACTTGTTCAATGCTGCTTTTATCATTCTTTGTCATATTGCACAAGTATTTGGTCGTGAGGTGAGTAGAAATCTACAGTAGTGTATGTGGTCAACCTCAACCTACTCATCTAGCAAACCATTCAATTACTTGATATTAAGATGTTCTGAGTAGAGTAGATTTAGTATGAGTGTGAAAACGGCACTGCACGGTCACAGCACCGTCACCACAGGAATTTCGAATGTTTTTATAGACATCACGGCACTGACATGGCCATGGCACAGTACAGTCTGTTTATCACTCATACGAAATCTGCACTAAAATGTTTTTGAGACTTATGGTACTGTATTTGAAATGATTCATTGGAATAAATTGTGATGTGCGTTTTAATATCTCATTTCAGGTTATTTCAGATATTGCAAAGTCATGTGGTCTTGAAAACGCTTTTATGACACAATGGATACAGTCACACATTCCAGAGAGTGACCAGTCACGCACTTTCTACCCCAACCCACAATACTCTCCTAATATGTCTACTGTCACCCTTCTACTGAGCCAGTTCTACACTAGAGGACCATTCATGACTAGGTACAGTTGTACATAATAGGGATTGTACTTTCTACCCCAACCCACAATACTCTCCTAATATGTCTACTGTCACCCTTCTACTGAGTCAGTTCTACACTAGAGGACCATTCATGACTAGGTACAGTTGTACATAATAGGGATTGTACTTTCTACCCCAACCCACAGTACTCTCCTACCCTTCTACTGAGTCAGTTCTACACTAGAGGACCATTCATGACTAGGTACACAACAGGGATTGTGTAAAGACTTGTTCAAGGCTTGTGAAAGTCTGGCAATTTTGCCACAGAACAGCACTCATGATCACACTTTTTCTGACATGCTCTACAAGTAGGCGAACTGGCGTAGGCGAACTGACACGTAGGCAAAACAACTGAAATTCAGAGAGAGAGAGAGAGAAGGAATGAATTAATGAATGAGTGATTGCAAAGGGCAAAAGGAAAAGGGAATGGATAGGAGGAATGAATGAATGAATAGGAACAAAAAAAGGAAGGAAGGAAAGGAAGGAAGGTGGAAAGAAAGAAAGAAAAACAGTCTGACATGATTATAATTTATATAATTGCATTTGGTGCAGATTGACTATGTATCTGTTATACATTGTAACATAGCAATCTTTGTGTTGCCATAGTGATGCCTGCTGGGATGATCTATGTTTGAATGTACCTATTGCTATGCATGAGATGCTTAAAGCCTGGCAGTATGAACCTCACACCTGCCCTGCTGATACAATACAGGTAATTATTTTTCATCACATTTCCTACCTTACCCTAAGTTCTGCCTCACTGTGCACACAGCTGGTGGACTAACAGTCTAATCTGTATTAGAGCAGTTTTCATATCATTGGAAAACTTACCATGACCATGTCAGTGCCGTGATGTCTGTAAAATCATTTTGAAATTTCTATTGTAACCATACTGTGAGTAAGGGACCGGACATTATTTACCGGGAGGAGGGCTGGTGCAAATAGAGAGGCACAGATTTTTACGCTCACTCTGTTAGAATGTTATGTGTATATGTACTTAGAATGGGGGAGGGGCCATCAAAAATTGAGCAGTTACCCTTTTCATTTGTACCAGCCCCTCCCCTCCCTGTAAATAATGACCAGTCCCTAAGTGTTGTTTTGTCAGTCATTCTAAAACTGCCCTAATCCACGGCACCTGACTACAGAAAGTTAACGCTATTTTATCGATTGTAGAAACTTTGTGAAAGTATTAAATATGAAGTACCTGCTTGGGCTATATGTGTTTGTGCCTGGTGTTGTGGATATACACATGAACTAAGAATGGAGCAGAGAGCATTTTTAACTGGTGAAAGAGCTGATGGTGGTGAGCGATCTACACAGTCTGGGTGAGTGTTGCCTTGACATAAAATTCTCAAAATTTATTGTTGCAATTTTTGAGTTTTCCTATTTCATGATACTGAATTCAATTGAATGTTTAAAAGAACTACTGACATTGGTGATGATGTTAATCACTTGGATTTTTAAGTATTCTTGAAAAGTCAAAATTTATGGAATCAAAATGCTGCAAAATTATTATGTCTGGAGGATATTTCACTGTTGATTTATTTTAATAACTGAAACTATATACTTGTACATGATTCAAGATTAAACTCTCTCAAAATAAAACAAAAACAAAAAACAAAATTCTTATTCCTACTTCAGATTGCTTCAGTTTCTGCTGACTCCAATAAATGCCAAAGGAATGCCACAGACATTTACAGACAGGTACATATTGATTATTATTAATATTATTTATTAATTATTTATATAATTAAAGACTGATCAGTAAGTAACATTTTGGAATGTACTATTTTAAGGTGTTCCATGATGGTCGAAGTCATGAAAAGCATGTCTGCTAACATTGAAAGAAAAGGTACATAATAATTAAATAAATAAATATGTTATAATTATTTTATATAATATTATTATTGATAATTATGTTATATTATATAACTATTATATTCACTTGTTCTGATATTTGTGTTTGTATTCAATAAAAGATGTTTATTATCGACTTGTAACTTCAGATGATATACAAGCATTGAATTTACCAGTAGAGATTAACCAAACACCAACACAGGTAAGAGTTTTTTATTTATTTATTAAACTTCAAACAGACTGTTGAGGAGCACTAAACAGGTGATACCAGTTTTAAAATAGTCTCGAAAGTTAACTTACCTCTGGTAAACCTGATGCTTATGGTGCACTTCTCTCCATTTCTCCATCACAGCTTCATTTTTCAGAGTAACACAAATGAGAGAGAAGTCAAAACAAGTGTGTGAGGTCACTGGGAACTGATCTCAGGACCTCTTGCTTACAAGGCCACAAACTTACCAACTAAGCCCAGGGGCAGTTTCAGGATTATCTTCAGGAGGGGGTGCACCGTACTCAGGAGGGGTGCACCATTATATAAATTGGAAACTGCTGAGAAAATATTGGAAAAAATATTGGAAAAAAGGGCTTAATAAAAGTCTTCTCAGGAGGGGGCGCATACCCCTTTACTCCTCCCCTAAATCCGCCCTTGAAGCCAAACTTGCTGCTTGCTCCTATATATCCTACATATTATTCCTAACAACTGACGTTAATAACATATATTTATTATGCTCATTACAGATGATGAGACAACTATTTAATGATTGTGTCAAAAAGAAAAATTTCTCAACTAAAACTCTTCATAAGTTTAAACAATTATTAATTCTTGGTGGAGCAGAATGGTTTTGTTCTACAATCATCAAGGTAAAATCTAGTGTTTGTTGTGTGAAGAGGTTGTTGAATAAAATATTGATGTTGAGGAGTTTGCACTTTAGGATTTAGTAGTTTACTAAAAGTTGTTTTTGTGTTGTTTTATGTCAGGAATTACTCACATTTTCTCGTCAAGAAGATATTGCACATGCAGGTATGATTTGATTAACAAGAAGAATCTTCAATGCATTAAGTCATTATTTTTTAATTTTTCCTTGCAGCACGTCAGAATGGAGCTCAATTTGGAGAGCAAAACAATAGGTTCCAGTTTTCTTGACGTTGAAATTCTTTTGTTTTGCCCTCCAAATTGAGCTGCATTCCGACGTGCTGCAAGGGGCCTATTGCTAATTGTGTTGGATTAGCATTCACCCAGAATTCTCGATGTGAATTTTTCTTTTTTCCAGCGGATGTTGGTAGCTGTCTTATGTTGTTGGATGCAAAACTCTTAGTGCCAGTTCTTATCAGGCATATCATTCCATTGTATCTTCATCACTGTAATGCCAACATTATACTTCAGGATCCTAAGGTAACCCTACTCGATCAGGCATTTCTTGGGGGTGGCATATTGCAAACATTTGATGAGGTCCATGCAAAAACAGTGTGAATAAGCTATGATCAAAAGTTAACTTCTCCTATGTTAATAAAGAAATTTTAGGGAGAATGTACCATTTGATCACAGTTCACTTAATATGTTGTTTTTGTACTGATGTCTTCATCCTTCATGTCACTGTAAGGTGAAGGCTATCTAACTCATAGGCACTGTTTTCACTAGCATCAAGTTTATACCAAGATCATTATCTGATTCAGTAATAGTGAACAATCTGCACTGTGCAATAAACGGTCAATAAATTAATGGTCAGGAAGTGATTGATTGATAAGTGATTGGAAAGTGGTTGATAAGGGGTTGATAAGTGGTTGATAAATGGTTGATAAGTGGTTGACAAGTTGTTGATAAGTGGTTGGTAAGTGTTTGGTAAGTGGTCAATAAGTGGTTGATAAGTGGTCAATAAGTGGTTGGTAAGTAGTCGATAAATGGTTGGCAAGTGGTTGATAAGTGGTTGGTAAGTGGTCATTTACTGGTTGATAAGTAGTCAATAAGTGTTTGGTAATTATCAATATGTGGTCGGCAAGGAAATGGTAAGGTAACAGTAAGTGGTTGATGAAATCAAATACCAACCACTTACCATATAATGCAAATTGTTCACTTTAACATCTGATTCCATTAGATGGTCCCTGTGTTTTACAAAGAGTGAACACTGACACTATCCCATAGAATCAGTCCAATTGAAGGGTACTTTTAGATTGTTACTTTTTTGAGAAAAAAGTTGATTTCTTTGTGTTTTTCCACAGGGGTGGGGCATTGCAAGACTTGCTGCACATGCAGTAAACTGGGGTTTGTTGTGTGAGCAGGATTCCAGTGATAGCAGACAAAAACGAAATGACGAATCAGAATCAAGGTAAGTTTTGTCATTGAAAACCACAGTAAGGTTTGGGTATCATGTTTCTCATTACTTCTATTTTATTATTCATTTTTGTCTGCAAGCAGTTCAGAGCAGAAACCACAAGAGACACAATCTGTTTGGTTGTCAAAGTCTTCCCAAACTATCCAGCAGGCACTTGGTAGGTGATAATAGTAGAATAGTAGAATTAAATAGTTATCATAGATGTCATTTATCCATGTTTATGGATATTGAATGGATGGATGGATGGATGGATGAATGGATGATTAAATGAATTGATGAGTTAATGAATGAGTGAATAAATAGATGGATGGGAGGATGGATAATTAAATGAATTAATGAGTTCATGAATGATGGGATGAATGAATGGATGGATGGATGGATGATTAAATGAATTGATGAGTGAATGAATGATGGAATGAACAAATGAATGGATGGATAAATGAGTGGAGGATAAATGAGTCAAAAAATGAATGAATGAATGAATAAATGAACAATTTCTATCTGTGACAGTAAGGTATGTGCCATGTTTTCCAAAAATATGGCAGCTACCTTTAATATTAGTTGTGCATGATGAGAGCAAACATTCAGGTATAGGGAAAAGGTTTTCACATCACAACATGTATGTAATACCATTTTGACTAAAACCTGGGCACCTGTGATTATCAACATGCAGCTCTTTGGCTTGTTGTGTGATGGCTTGCTGTTATGTATGCTATTCAAAGAGCAGCATTTGTATGACTCGGAAAAAGTCTGTCAGTATACCATGCCAACATATTGGCAGTGCCAATGTGTTGTCATCAATACTCTTCCTAAAGCCCGGTTCACACGACGACATAAGCATAGTCATAAGCATAAGAAACAAAACTTTTCCATTTTCTTATCCTTATGCTTATGACATTGTGTTGCGCATGTAAACCGGTAAAAAAAACCTTATGCTTATGCTTATGTCGTCGTGTGAACCGAGCCTAACTGTTTCTACTCTGGCCAGTATTTTAATTCAGGTATTTATCACTTTAATACAGTTTGGCTTTGTGAGGAGCTTGTATCAGTGGTAGAAGATAACAATGTTGGCCCAGTAGCATCAGTACTAAAAAACTTTTTACAGCAAGCTGCACAATGTAGTAATCCTATAGCAGGGTCTGTCTTGTCTTGTCTGCCAACAGAACTGGTAAGAATAACTCAATGGCATTACTTAGCTTGTTGTTGGAAGGTTTGACCACCACATCCATTACCAACACAATGCAATACTTCATGGACAAGAATACAGCAAATTTTGTATTATTGACAGTTGTTTGTAATAGTGAACAATCTGCACACCTTATCATAAGTGATCAGTAACTGATTTCATTTATGACTTACTGTCACCTCACTGTTATCTGCACCACATGGTATAAATGGTCAGTTACTTATTTCACTGATTAGCAAACATGACGTGACATGAAAGAGGACACCTTCTGTTCATAGTGACTGTTGACTGGCATCAACAAAGAGGATGTGAAAACAAGTGAAGTGTCATTCCATGGATCATAATGTTCTGAAAATGGTGTAGTGATGTCATCATGGTAGTCACACAACAAATGAATGTGAAAGATTTGTCATCTCACATCCTGTTCTAGCAGTGTGTCATGTTTGCTAAATGTTCTTACTGTTGCCTTGCTGTTATCTCTTAATTACCTCGCTATTATCAGTTACCTTGCCAACTACTTATACCATACATTAGAGTGGTAACTTACTGTGCCGTACCATGACCGTGTCAGTAACATGTCTTTAAAAACATTCTAAATTCCTGCCCATACTGTTCAGTGGCCGTCCATATTCCAAGTCATATGAATTCTGCTCTACTATCTTACTGACCACTTACCAACCACTTACTGACTACTCACTTGCAAGCATCATATGTCTCTTTTCAACCACTAAACCATCAGACACCACTACTTAATATTGAACTACCAACAATTTTAATATCCTTTGCATCCAATTCCAGTGTTGTCACACTATGCTGAATCCTCGAGCATAGCGTGATGACATTGAAATGGGAAAGGAAGGGCAACTAACACTTTTTTGTCTATTTTAGACTCAGAATCTTCTTGGCCTCACTCCAGTAGTTTGCTGCACTCCAGATGTGGTGTTAGGTATTTGTAGTTTACAATGTACTGAAGGAAGATCATTATGTGCTCGAGTATTGTGCAGAAGCAAGCCAACTGAGTAAGACAGTATTCATAATATGTAAATATTAAATAATTTAGATTTAAAATAAATTGATTTTAACGTGTTTGGAGTGGTTTGTTACTGCAGTTTGTTATGGCATACTAAAAATGGCAGAGATAATTATATTACAGTTGTAGAAATGCTTAGTTAGACTTGATTTCTCATGTATGATATTACTTGACTTCCTAAGGTAACATACACTTGCACAACAAAATTTACTTAAGCCATTTCATTTAATTTCCCTTCAATTTCATCCAATGAATTTGAACAAAAGTGTCAAGGTTTTTAGCAAGTTTCTGTACATTTCTTCATGTGCATCTGGCCCAAAACCTTTGTTCAGAGTCCTTGGAGTGTGTCAGCTATTGGGTAAACATTGCCATCTGAGTGTTTATGTCTATTAGTTACACTTCACTGCTTATGACTAGTGACTCTGAGATGATTGAAGTACTGGTTTCTGTATGTTTACTTTACTTTTACAGCAAGTTTCTGTACATTTCTTTATGTACATCTGGCCCAAAACCTTTGTTCAGAATCCTATGAGTGTAACAGCTATTGGTTAAACATTGTCACCTGAGTGTTCATGTCTATTAGTTACACTTCAGTGCTTTATAAAGATTGACTCTAAGATGATTGAAGTACTGGTTTCTGTATCTTTACTTTATTTTTGCTCATTCCAGCCTTGAGTTGAATCCCTAGCTTCACTGGCATTTTGTGAAGGATTCCACTTAGCAGGTTGTCAGTTTGTTTCTTAATCCTTTTTAATTCTATAATCCTGAAGGGACAATACATTGCACTGTCTGCCCCACCCCATGGAAAGTCTTAGAGGGGGTGTAAGCTTTCATATTTACATCAAGCTGTTTTGAGAGGTTAGGCATTGTGGTAAAATGTTTGTCATGGAACACAGTCATGCTTATATTTGCATACTGTCAGTAATAGTTGCTAATAAAATTTGCGGTAATTGTAATTGTTACTACAGTTGAAGTATTTTAAGTCAAAAATGCTATCAATTTGTCGTTAGAGTTAGAGATGTTTCATTGTCTTAATTTTCTATAATTGTGGTGTGGTTTATTGGTATTAAATTTTTATTCAAAAATAATCTTTCTTTAAGAAAATTTGCATCCCTTTTTAAACTCAAATTGCATTTCTGAGTTTCTTGAGTTTTACCCAGTAAGCGCATGGTCTTTAGACTTTGCTAGCAGGGTACAGAGTGTCAAGAACAGAATTATATATCGTATTGGTAAGAATAAAAATATTGTTACAATTTTAAAACAATGAATTCATGCACTCAGGTCATAGTTACGTTTTGTATTTGAACAAGGTTTATGAATAATAAATTGCTAACATGATCTCTTTTCTTCACGCAATCGACTTTTTTACACGGGCGGTTTCAGATCTATAGCGAAAAACGACAGAAATTTTTATCGTTTCTCAAGGTTTTTCTTTGAATTTTTCATCGAGTAAAGGACGTGAGCGACGCTTGTCACGCGTAGTAACGCTTTCCACGCGTTTATCGCTTCAGTATTTGCATATTGAACGCTCAGCCAATTCACGCAAACAAAACAAATGTCGGATCAACAAGTTTGACCAGTTTAGCTTGGCTCGACCAGATTTTCACATAAAATAAATTTCCAATCTGAATATTGCGTTGTATTTCTATCCGCCTCTTGAACAAAACGTAGGCAATATCACAAGAAGAGAGAAAGATCAGCACAGAAAAATTGTTTCAATCGATTGAGCTGACTCTGAAAGGTCTATCTGATTTATGGAGGAAAGGTCTTCACAGAAATACTCGAATATAATTTGTGCCACTGCCACGGCAAGCTTTATTTCAGCTACTGCACTGCTCCATGTTATTGTGGCTGTTTATAAACAGTACTCAGAAGCTACAGTAGTGACTTTAGGAACGTTTTTGGTTACCTATATTATCCTCGCGATGTGGCTATTGCTTTATTATTATCAGAGGAGTTTTTGGCTTCATGTGCAGTACGTTTGCCTAATCCCGATGTGCTCGCACATTTTGTCAACCTTTCTTGCTTCCGTGATCGCGTACATCGAAAAGGAGTACGAGATTCTTGTTGTTCCTTTGTGTGTGCTATCGTGGATTTCGCTATTCGTGGTGTTTTTCGTCATCGCTTTTGCGATGAACCATCTTCTACCGTTCGTGAGCCATAGCGAACCTCAGATTGCCCAAGTGTAACTTCTTGGATCAACTTGAACAGCTCAAAATGCTCATCCAAGCCGACAAAGAATCTTATGTTCCTTGGTAGTCGATAAACAGGCGAAGTCAGAGATAAGGAATAGGAAAAGTGACGTTTAAAACGTCAATAAGGCGAATAAAAAACGATCTATAGATCTGTCAACACATAGCAAGGTGGATCAGACTATTGGATCAGCTACAGGTTCAAGCAAGCAATTTCCCAGCTAACACTTCGTTGGTAAATTATAGTATTGCCACAACAAAGATCAAAATATGCTTATTATTCGTTCCACGCAAAGACAACAAAAAAGACTACAGAACGGTCTCAAAATAATCCAACCATTGAAAATTATTGTACAAAGAACCTGAACAAATATGATAGCTAGATTGTCAGGGCTAATGGAAATGACCCATACTAATTCTTGTTTTGTGTATAAACTCATCTCATGCGGGTCCCGATAAAAACAGACAGAATAACGTGTCATATTTCTCGAGATATTATCGTCTTTCAATTTCGTACCACGTATTTAGTCCGCGACCGAAGGCAAAAACACATTCAAGAAATACTTGTGATGATGAAACAAGTCAAGTGTTGAACGTAGTGCCTAGAAGTTTTTTATTATGAATACACTCTAAATGTAAAAAGCACCTTAAAATTGCCCCAGAAATCTACGCTATCGTTAAAAGAAAGACATTAAAAATTAGTATCAATATCGCCATATACTGTAATGAAATTAAGAGTTAATTTATCCAAAGTGGTTTGGCCATAATAAAATGTGGTTAGTTGCACGCTTCCATGGCGCAGTTCAGTGCCGCGAGCGCTCAATGTAAAATAATAAAAAAAATTACGTATCTGCTGCTACTTCTATTCGCTCCATCTCCATCGCTTCTGTATCCGCAAAGGATACAAAAAGGATTTAAAAAAATTACGTGTCTGCAGCTACTTCTATTCGCTTCATCTCCATCGCTTCTGTATCCGCAAAGGTACCGTTTTTGCGCCCGCAAAAAATGATTTTGAGAAATTCCCCCCGGAAAGTACTGTTTAAAATGCCGTAAATAAAGGGGTTTATCATACTTGAGCTGTAAACCAAAAATATATAAATCATATGTGGTGTCCTTGAGTCTTGGATTGAAGGGGCTACAAGTTTTAAGTAAGCAATTGCAAAAGATGGCAGCCAACAACACGAGAAACCAACCATAATGGCGACGATCACCTTGGTAACACGAATCTCCTCCGTACTCGTTGTTAATAGGCACCGAGCCCTTATAGAACGAATAGTCACCAAGTTATGAAGTCTTATGGCACGGAACAGTTTAAAGTAGCAAAGAAACAGCGTTGTCATTGGCAACAGTGCAAAGAAGACACCAGTGATACTGTTCCAATGCCACCTTAAATGAAGGGTCGTAAAGTTTTATGTGGCAGATCACTTTCCCAGCATCAAAGACGAAGATATTTTGTTCTAAAAACATAAAGATTGTAACATATAATATACAGAGAAGCCATGCGCTGATAATCATTAGTATTGAGTTCTGATAGGTGAAGATACTACGATATAGACGCGGCTTTGCAACGCTGAGGTATCGATTTAACGCTACCAAGGGCAACAGTTTGCAAGTGAAACGAAGGCCAGAACAAAAAAGAAAAACCCATGAATCTGACAGAGTAATGTTCCCAATGACCATCTTCCTTGTACAAGAACAAGAACTGATATTGGGATGCAGGTACATGCCATCAGAATATCAGCCAAGGATAAAGAGAGAATAAATAAGTTAGTGGGTATTTTACGGAGATGGGCGTTTCTCAACACTGCCATCCACACCAAAATATTACCAACAAGAGCTAAACCATCTACAATGGACATCAACGTTGACTCCAGAATAACTTGCCAAGTTGGACGAGATGAAAGCCATTGCGCAAAGAGACTTGAATTACTTGTGCCGTTCATTGCTGAGTCGCGGTTTTGAGGGAAAAAATAGTTCGTTTTGTTTTTCTATGTTTGCTCGGATCGATTTGACGTTTGATAAATAGTCATAATCTGTTTTGAACGAGCAGTAAGTCAGTCAGTTATCTTTCACCTGTCATCTTTCATCTGTCTACTTCCACCATGAAGCTCTGATTATCCCCGGAGGGGCAAACATCCAATTTATGACTTCTTTCTGATAACTCTTACTAATGTGCGCTCTATCGAACAAGATTGGACACCAGCTCATCAAATATCAGCTTTGTGTGGGCCAGAAGCTTATCCTTGATAAGAACGACATTGATTTACCGGTTTGCACTGGAAGTTTGCTTAAATTCTGTCAGGTAATTGATTTTAGACGTTTGTCGATAGTTTACAGCAGTTTAACTGACACAAAATTGACGGAAAATTTGTCAGGGCTTCAAAACGTTCTGTGCATGGAAGTCCATATGTCTTGGCTTTTATTAGTGGGTCCAATAAAGCTCTCTAGTGCTCTAAGGGCCTTAGTTGTCATTCAGTCGCCTCAAACACATCCCATGTTTTCAAACAAACACCGCATCCGCTAGTACGAATAAACACAACTGCAACAGTGATTGGATTTCCGTGGTTATTCAAATACAAGCACTCATTAGCCTGTCCCCATCTCTTGACAAAATGAATGTTTATTCAAAACACAATGGCACGTTATTACTGAGACATTTATGACAACACTGTGTTCATCACACGATCATTTTGCAGATTTTAGGCGTATCTTTATTTGATATAAAGGTTCCCGCATGGGTATCAGCTTCCCATTAACTGACTCGTATCTACTATTAGCGCAATCTAGTGATTTTATCACCTTATCACGTGACCTGCTAGTTAGGAAAATACAATATTAGAGATGTTTGTGCAAAGATAAAAGATATCTATATTTTCTTTATTTAAGAACTTAGTGCGCGATATTAATTTAAAGAAGGCTTTTAATTAAGTTTGAGGTCTTTAAACATTTGATTTTGTGAATACTGGTAATCTTCAGACTAAGGTACATTTATTGGAAGAGCGCTCTCGCAAATTTATACATAAAAAAGAAGTTAAAAATATAGGTTGAAAGCATGATTCTAAGAACGATAAAACAGAATCACGTATTAAAAACAAACAGAATGTGATAAAAAAATGATAAAAAGCAAATAACGAACATATACATTGGGGAAAATGATAAAAAACATACATTACTAACAGCAAGTGGCTGTTTGAAGGTCACTTAAATCTCTCACCATAATAGTCTTTGATACAAAAAGTTCCTCTTGTTGACACTTAAGACTTTCTTAAAAGGCCTTCAATAGCGAAATAGCTTTCCTGTAAATATCATATTTTTGAGTTAATGTTGCCTTTGAGAGTAGACATGAGAGCAAAAACCGTGATTACCTACGGAAGTACGTGATCTCACGGTTATACGCTACGTTCAGTTGTAATACGGAAAAATCGTATCGTTTTTTAGTGAAACGGAATCTTGTCTACGTATTACTAAGACATTGTTAAAATCTTAGAACAGATTTTGTGTTAATGGAAAATAAACGTACGTACGCAATACATACTAGCGCACTTACGGTAAATACGTAACGCACATCGGTAAATCTTAGAACAGATTCAGTTGTATAAATGGAAAATTACGTACTTAATGCACATACTGCGAGTAGCGTACGTAGGGTAAATACGTAACACACATACGGTAAATGGAACAGATTTTGTGTGAATGGAAAGCGTACGTACTAACGCATATACGGTAAACGTGGAACGGTTCAGACCCCTATTAAACTTCAAGAATCCTTTTCCCGTGGCTCACCGTAAAGCATACTCAAACTATCTTGAAACTAGATACTCAAACTATCTTGAAAACGACTCCTATCTTGATATTCACAAAGGAATCATAAAAACATCAATATGAAAGGATTTTTAAAAGGACTGGGCTCTGAAATGTTACTGTATGTATTTTGTGCTGATTTGACGTTACACGAAAGGTACGGTTACAGCAATGCGAAATCGTATCGCATAGTTCCCCACTCATACTTAATCTGTTCCATTCATATTAAAACCTTCAATATCTGTCAGTCATACACACAGTCAGTCTCAAAAATGTTGTCCATGAACAAATACATAAATAATATCTAAAAGTGTGATAGCGCGTATTTCGTATGACTGGGAGAACGCTCGCACGGTCACCATGCACACGGCACGGTTACGGCAAGAATTCCGACTGTTTTTATAGACATCACGGAACTGACACGGTGACGGCACGGCGCGGTCCGTTTCACACTCATACGAAAACCGCTCTAATGAAGCATCTGGAATAAATATTATCTTATAGGTAATGTTTTAGATGCATTCTAGAAATGGAGTACATCCAAGTATAATTGCAGTGTTTATAAAGATAAAGTGGATTGATTCCATATGTCGGTCTGGTCGCTCCTTGCCTGGGCTACCCAACGATATAAAGGTAAGTACTTGGTGTATGCAACACCAATTGTATGCAATACCAAGTGTATCAAATAGATTGTATACACCTATTTCAAAAAAGGTTGTCACCGCTAAGAGCGATAGGCGATAGGTAATAGGTCATTCCAAGACCGCAAAGCACAATTGATTTCTAATTGATTTACATATGAATAGCCAAATATTTGATGGAAGAGTGTAATTCTTAGATTTAGGATGGCTTAATTAAGAAATCAATAATGCTTTGCGGTCTTGGAATGACCTATTACCTATCTCCTATCGCTCTTAGCGGTGACAACCTTTTTTGAAATAGGTGTATATCAATGGTGTGTCATCTATTGATACACTTGGTGTTGCATACACCAAATACTTACGTAAGAGGAGCGAAAACCGCGACTAATGGAATCAGCCTAAGGGGTAAAGCTGTTTTCTTGTGATGGTCACGTAATAGCTCTTTTTATAAATATATAATTATGGGCAACTCAGTTGAGAATGACTGTATAGAGCGGTTTGCATACGAGTGTGAAACGGACCGTGCCGTGCCGTGACCGTGTTTTCTATATAAAACCTTGTCATGCCGTTTTCACAGAAATCTACTCTAGAGGTTTTGCATGGTCATTTAAAAGATGCCTTGTTGGATGGTAGGAACAATAACATCATTTTACATTAGGAAGAATCCCAATTCTAGATGACAGAGATCTTTTTATCTGCCTACCCAACATGGTTGCTGGCACGTGATCTGTATATAGCTGTTTTTCCAAAAAGGTTGACGGGGCGAATGGCGATCGGCGATTGGTGATTGCACGACCGACAGGAACTGTGGTCACGCTATTAGACCGCTTTGCGGTCGTGCAATCACCAATCGCCGATTGTCATTAGCCATTCGCCCCGTCAACGTTTTTTGAAATAGCTATACAAGTACTGAGCTGAAGTAGTGTTCTTCAAGAAGATTACATTCCCTACTGCTCTATTTCAACATGTCTTCTTTAGTGATGTTCTTGTAGTCGTATCTAGGATGCCCGTCATACTCTACCACATATCCATTGATAAGGCATTGTATTAACCACTCTAGCCCAACAACTGGGATTCCCAACATCTCACAAGTGTACTGTAAACTCTGCGGAAGATTCTTCGTGTTTGAAATAACTACATTACAGAGTTCATGATCTTGGAGGTTCGCCGCGCGGCCTGGACGATTTGGTAGCTTAGTGATCACGTGACCTCCAGCGGCGAGAATGACACTGGACCACGCGGTCTTGAAGTCGCTACCGCCTTGTAAATAGATCTGTTTAAGCAATAATAAAGATAGTTTTTTTTATAAGTGAGGGTCTCATAATATAGGCATGCCCCGCCTATATATGGTTCCAAAATATAATCATTTTTGCTCTGGTGCTAGCCTGCGTCACTTCCGGAAAAAAACTCGTTTTGTCCGTCTGCGTAACAGCGACAAGAAAAGAAGCTTCTGATTGGCTAAATTAACGATGCTTGCCATTGGATATTGCCATAGAAACGGTGTTACGTCATGTTGGCGCGAAAGAACATCAAATAAGAAACGGCGTTAGAATGACCTTTTAGCCAATCACAAGCGTCTTTTCAAAACCAGAGACCGTTTCAAGAACACAATTCATGTTAACTTTTCAAGGACAGTGATATAAAAACTCGAAAAGATATAGAAGACTCGAAGAGCAAGAGAAATACACTTGACTTCGCCTCATGTTCCTAGACTTGCTCAACTTTCTCATGTTCAACAAGTTCCAACGTGTTTATATCACAGAAACGCGAGTATTTTATGTTGCTTCAATAAACTGTACTCACATTCAGTCCATCAAGTATCTTGCGTCTTTGTAACGACCCACATTCCACCACCTCATCAGTCTCTAGACTTTTACCAGCAGGCAACAGATATTTCTTGAAATCCTGGAGTTTGTTTAAAGCACAACAGTCATGAATCCACAGATGGTGCACTAATGGTACCCCGTGCGCCAAGCACTGGAAATACTTGATTGTTCTCTGACAGGATTTAGAAATAAGAAAGCATTGGTCCGCTGCAGTTTTCTGTGTTTCTTCAAACTTCTTGAGGACCACGCCACCACCGGATTCGATTTGAAGTTCAAGGCGCGCACGGTCAAATTCAACCTGTTCTTCCTCGCTGTCTGTTGAGACTTCACTTTTGGGTGGGTTACGACATCCAGTGATTAAGAAAGCTAAGCCAGCAAACAAAGTATTATTTGATGGCACAGGATTCGGGTCGCTCCGTGAAGATTCAGCTATCACATTTGTTGCGTTTTGGGTTTTTCTTGGAGACTTTCTCGTAGGAACACTACTTGGCTTTTTTAACAAACTTCTCTTAACTCGATTTCCACGTTTTTTGAGCCGTTCTTCGGAGCTCCCTTCGCTGCTACTTTCTGTAGCGCGTCGCAGCCTTGCCAAGTTGCGCACTCGTCGTTTGTGTGTTGACTTTGGCGTTTCTTCGCCTGCATCATCATCTCTTGCAATAGATCGTTTCGTCTTAGTTGGACTAACGGGTTGTTTATCACGTCGGGTTATTAATTCAGTTGAACTACTACTTGTGTCTTTAGCACTCGTGTCCCTTGACTTACTCGTGCCCCCACTACTTGACTTACATGACTTGGATTTCTCACTCACATCTGACGCAGTTCGAGATAACCCACTACTACTACTACTTCTAGTCCGCGGTACAATCGTACTCGCTTGCAGCTCGGACAATATAACATACTTTTCTAAATATCTTTTTCGTTTGTTCGATATTTCGATTTCATAGCCTTTATCTGCACCTGATCTAAAATGTCCTACTATGGTTCCCGGATCGTAATATCCGTCAGGATCTTGAGCTAGTACTTCCTGGCCTATACTGAGGGACTCTGTGACGATCAGGTGCTCAGAATGGACTCTCCGCCGATCGCCATCATCAAAAAGAACATTATGGCTAAGACCAGATTTTACTTCTGATGATCCAGTGAGTATCCCAGGGTAAAAGAAGTTGTCAGACCAACGCGCGAACACACGCATTCCTGGCGTAAGATGTATCCCGGATGTTGGGGTTGCTGAGGGAGTTTTATCAACGACTGTTTCTGTAGTCTGTTTGCGCGGTGACGTAGCTCGTTCAGTATGTAGTTTAGATGGTGATTTTGTCTTGTCTTTCTGAGTTTTTTTGGATGGTTTCGAAGCGCCTTCCACTCTGACTTTCTTCACTTTGCGTGGTATTTCATCACTGGATGTACTTGTGTCTTTGCGCCGCTTTCTTCGTGGAGAACCACGTGGTACCTCTGGAATAGGTGTGTCAACACGCTGTGGTTGTCGTACATATGAGTTCCCTGTCTCAGTGAATGTTTCTTTAGATTCTTTTACTGTTTCATTGGTTTTGACCTGAGGATCGTCATTTTCCTCGTACGAAATGGTCTGAATCACCTCGTCACTTCCTTCTCTAGTCGTTTCAATAGTAATAATTCGTTTTACCACAGTTGTGACCGTAGTGATTGTTCGTGTTTTTGTCGTCTTTACGTACGACTTATCTTTCTGTCGCTTGCTAACAGGCGGGGAAACTGCTTCATCTTGAGAAGAAAACAGAAATGGATTGTGGTCATTATCTTTCTGAATTTCATGCTTAGAACGCTTGCGGGCATCCTTCCTCGCTCGCTCGAAAACAGACATTTCTGTTGAACGTGTTGTGGTCTTGGGTGAAGTAGAAGTTGGAATGTTGTTGATCTGTAAGGAAACCTCCATGCTTTCTGTGTCGCTGACAGGACTTTGCTGGCGTGGCATAGAGAATGTTAACGAGGGAAGTTGTTGATGATGCGTGACCTCGGTATTTGAATCTAAAAATCAATGAGGTAAAAAAGCTTGATATGTTCCGTGAAATTCTGATAAGAATAAATGTTGATTTAAGTGTACAATTTTTTTAATGCTTGCGCGCTAATTTGGGGACACTGTACTCTCACACAAACACTACCATTGTATTCTAGAATTCTATGAACTCTCTGCTCACTAGTTCGTTTTTACTAGGGAGGAAAACTGGAGGACCTGGAGAAAACCCTCACAGCAAGGGAGAGAATGAACTAACAAACTCGACACACACGTGATGCCCCACCCAGGAATCGGGGGCGGGAAGGAGGAGGGAGAGGGCTTATGTTCGGAAGGAAATTTTGCGTCTCACGGAATGTTAAAGCAAAAAGCTATATTTAGCTAATTTTCAGAAGAACTTTTGCGTTACAAATGTACGACATGTCTTAGTTTTCCGGGGATGGGGGGATGGGCTTTTTTTCGTAACTTTATGTATTCATTTGAAAGGGCCTTATGACAACATACTAAACTCAGCACCATCAAACACCACCAAACTTACAACCAGTTACCTGATGAAGACATACTTGGAGTTTCACAAACAGAAGTGGTGGGTTGAACTTCAGGTTGCCAAGTCCGTATGGGTGGGGGTGAAGTACATGTAATAGGTTGCAAGGGTGCTTCACTTTTTGGTAATGAAAAATGAAAGCCAGTTCCCGATTCACTGGATAACTCAGTTATCAACAGTGGCACTGAAGATTTTCTTGAACTGTTAGTACCATGTTTCTGGTTAGACTGATCATCTTGAGTTGTTTCAGCTGGTTCTGTATCTTGTTTACTGGATTCTTCTGAAGAGTCTTTTTCGCTGACAGTATGTTGGGACAATGACTTATAAAACATAGGGTTAACTGGATCTGTGGTTGTCTGGGAATGAGTGCTGCGAGGCAAGGATGATGGCTTGATACTGGTAGTCATGGCAACGTCTTCAGTATAAGTTATGGAGGTGGTAGCTGTGACATGCAGTGGTTTGGCAGTGGTTGTCATGGCAACAGCCTTAGTATGAGTTATGGAGTTAGTAGCTGTGACAGGTGGCTTGGATGAGGTAGTCAAGACAACATCTGCGTCAGTATGAGTTATTGAAGTGGTGCCTGTTGTACAAGGCTGTTTGGTGGTGGTAGTCATGGCAACATCAGTATCAGTTACAGAGGTGGTAGCTGTGACAGAAGGTGGCTTTGTAGTGACAGTCATGGCAACATCTGCAACAGTATGAGTAAATAGTCTGGTTGTTGTTGCCATAAATAAACTTGGTTCAGCAAGTGAAGTCTGTAATGTGGTGGGACTTGAATTAAATTCTGATTCAGGAATAAGTGGAGGGGAGTCTACTGTTTGGGATTGAGTCAAGTGTAACTCAAAATCCATTGGTTCTTCATCAGTAGGTGGAAAACTTGAAGATTGGCAGACAAGATTATTTTCATTACCTGACAAAGAAAAATAGGTATAAATTTATTGCATTACAAGAGCAACAGAATGGTAAAAGGCAATTCACCAAAGTGATTTTCAAGGTTAAGGTAAGTTGTGTACCCTCTAACTCCTCCCTCTGTTCACAAGATTGCTCTGCTAAGCAACAAAGGTTAGAGAGAAGTTGAAACAAAAGTTGTATGAAAATTTCCAAAATAGAAACCTTTGATCTGAGTCTGACAATGGACACTAACTTCAGAAGTCATGACAAGCATATGGAGTCCCTTAGCCTCCATCACATCTGGAAATAAAACTTGTTTAGTCTAAACAAGAGGTATTTGTGTGGATGTGATACATGTTACCTCTCCTTTAGAAAGTTCACATTAATAAAATACATGTATGTTATGTTAGAGGAGTTTTACACTTAATTACATTTACCACTCGATTTATTGTTGTTGTCTTGTGTTGAATACGAAGATGCACCAAACAAATCTTCTGACAATTCTGGTTGAGAGCAAGCTGACTTTTGGGTTGTTTTTGCAATAGCCATCAAATTGGCAAGTCCTTGATGTTCATCGATGACAAATGAACAAGGAGACAGTGAATTACTGTCATCATTCTTGGGTGTAACATCAACTTTATCAGATTTCAAAACAGATGGAGAATCACCTTGACTTTCATCCATCAAAAAAGTGACATGCTTGATGGGTTTTTCTTTAGTGGTTCCTACAATACATAATTCGCTTCTACTTGAGTCTGTGTTGACTGACTGCCATGGGTGTGCATGTTGCTCTTGTGATAGCTCTTTGTCGCTTGTTTTGTCAACACTACTGCTTGATGAAACTGAAGTATCTGAAGGTGTTGAGGTTATTGTGACTTTTTCTTCTACTTTATGCTTGGCTAACAACTCTTTCTGCCATTGTGGCAAATCATCAAATTCTTCATTATCCTTATCTAAATTTGCCAAGTTCTTTTGGCCAGAGGAGGGTGCTGTCATCTCTTGTTCTTCAGGAGTAGATGATAATGTCATTGCTCTGTACTGAAAAGAGCTAGGAGATGGGTTGATTATTTCTGATGACAATGAACTACTTCCTGCTGTTGAAACAGCAGTGTACTGCACAGATTGTTCTGTTGGTGATGAGGGTAAAATCATGGGTGCTCCACCAAATGATTCAGAAGGTGAAATGTCTTTGGGACCTGAACTTGATGTCCCAGAAAATTGAAGACAGTTGAAACCATCATGACTTGGAGGGGTATGAAGCTCTTGACTATCCATTGGAGTAGATGTTCTGGTAAGAACTTGTTTGTATAAGTCATGATCTTGAGCTTTTGCTTGTTTTTGCTTGCTGTCAACTGGTGTTGATCTGTCCTGGGGGGTGCTGATTCGTGAAACGTCTTGCGATGAAATAGCTGCACGAGAATCTTCTTTGTCAGCAAATAAGTCTTGTGAACAAAGTTCCTCTTCCTTTTCTACTATGTCTTCCTTCACTGCCTCAAGAGCATGTGGGTGAAAGTCTTGTGAAACTCCAGTAGAGGTATAGCTTGAAAGGCTACTTGCACTGGTATTGCTTGCAGGATACAGGCTTGACGAGCTGTCTGATCGGGACTTGCCCACTAAAACAGAAAATACCATTTCTGATAAATACATCTCTACCTATTTATTTTGGGTATATATATGTGGGGCAATTGATTACTCTTAATGTCCCCACCCAGGTTAATTTTATCTCCTGGCTTGACCTACGGGGTAAATAAGCGGCTGCACACAGGCTAGGCTTGACCCAGGGTACAAACATTTTAAGCATGGAGGATTGGGCACTAGCCTTGTGTTCTGGCTTTATAATTTTGTGAAATCAGCTGTTGAGGAGGTACAGGTATGGAAATTTGACTCATTTTCGCTTTTCTGGGGTAAGGAATTTTATCAAAAATTATTGAAAAATCACATATTTCTCACTTATGCCCAACCCCCCTCTAGATATCTCAGGCTTAACATTGATACATGTATAATTCATTAATTAACTTGCAAGTAGATGTCACGTTTCTAATCCCTTCACAGAGCAAGAGTAAAAGTTACATGTACCACTGCCACCCTTGTGATTTCTACATCCCCAAATTATGGTCTATATTTAATAAAAATCTGCTTCAAAACCAGTCAAACGAAAATGTCATCATATGTAGATTCTCTTGCAAGTTATAACTGGCTCATAGAAACAATGTTTCATTGCATCATCTTTGGGAATGGTCAATCTGGGAAGTTGCAAGAGCCAGCTCACTTGCTGGCAATGCTGAGGATCGTCTGCTAGACGAGTATACCTACCCTGTGAGCAGAGTCGTTCTTTAACCTTTCCCTAGTGAGAAAAGGAAGACTCTGCTCGTAGGGTAGGTTAATACATTGATAGGACAGTGTATTAGAGTGCTTTTATGCCCATAAAAAACATTGAAATTCCTGCTGTAGCTAGCCTCCTCTGCATCCCCTTGGGCTTCCTTTGGCAACTTCCCTAAACAGGAAGCCCAAGACCACAGAAAACAAAAGTTCACAGTGATTGCTGGGGAGGCTATATATGCCATAATCATGCTGTTTTCACAGTAATACGAATACTGCTTTATTGAGAACTTCCAGGTACTAGGTCATTAATTAAGCTGACACTCACTTGAAGATGATGATGATGATGATTTTTTCTTAAGCATTGGAATCATGTCACTTCTCGACTCTTGACTCGGGTAAACTTCGTCAGCCAGTGCTGTAGATGCCTGACTGTAGTTTTCATGTCTTGATGAACCAGATGACGAGCTGCTTGTGTTTATCAATTTTAAAGACCTGTTGGACTCACTGCTAGTAGTACTGTCATCGTGTTTACCAGTTGGTATAGCACTGGTAGTAGTTTGCCCTGATTGCCTTGCTGGTATTAGATCAGGTACTGATGAACCACTTGAGTTTTCATGATGATCATCGCCTCCTCCCCCCTCACCACTTTGAGGCGGGCTTGGAAGGGGCTGCATGTGTCTGTCACTCAGCTGAAAAACTTTTGACTGCCAAAATCTGAAAATGAAAGATGTTGCTTGATCTGTTGTTATACGATCCTGGAGCGTTCTGATCGAATAAAATAACTAAAATCACAAAATTAGCAAATACATTGCTTATTCAGCACTCATTAAAAAGATCTGTAGTAAAATATTATAAAAATGATTTAGAATCTTTATGACTTGGTAAATTTCCCATGTTTATCAGTTTCAAATCGAACGCCACTTTGTTACCCACAAGCCTCAGCAGGCATCGATAGGCAATGCATTGTGGGTAAACTGGCGAGGTGTCTTTCCAACATGGCGTTTCGCGTGGCTCTTCGCAGATTTGGTGAGTATTTTGTCCAAATTATAAGATGTTCTGACAGTTGTTTCACTTTCATTTGTTTATGATAGATATCTTGCATAAACGAAATTTAATACCAGTTCTTAATTCCTTGTAACTGCCCATCGCTGCTTGGTTGTTGAGGACAAAGTGTTCATTTCCAAATGCAGACGGTGAATCTGTACACGAGTACAGGTTCACAATATTATTTGTGCATTTGGGTAATAAGGTTATAATTAGTGTGATGGCGACACGGATTCTGCACAACATTTCGTGCAGTGTAATTAAAGTTACTGAATAACTTTTATGAGCCGTCGGTAACCCCCTACCGCACGGCACGGTTACGGCAGAAATTAATTTCGCGTGTTTTTATAGACGACACGGCACTGAAAAGGTCACGGCACGGCGCGGTCCGTTTCACACTCATACGAAAGCTGCTATATTTGTTAGGTACAGATGTGATTGGAGTGCAGCCTGTAGTTTTTTGCTGTTCTAATAAAATGAACTGTACCCGTGCCATGACTGTCAATAGAGCAGATTTCGTATGAGTGTGAAATGGACTGGGCCATGCCGTGACAGTGTAAGTGCGTGATGTCTATACTACCGAAATTACTCAACTGTTAGCACCACCGATTGATTGATCGTGTTTTGAATTTCAGTTGACTAACGTGACCATTGTTTTGGAGCGCTCCAACTGGTGACGTTTCATCAAAGAACAATAGCAGGAAGCAAAACATCACCAGTTAGAGCTCTCCAAATGGTCATGTGAGTCAACTGAAATTCAGAACATGATTGATTGATTGACGGTGCTAACAGTTGAGTGATTTTAGTAGTAAAAACATTCAAAATTCCTGCCGTAACCGTGCTGTGACCGTGCTTGCCGTTTTCATAGTCATACCAAATCTACTCTACCATGGTGTCTATAAAAATATTTGAACTTCCTGCCATAACTGTGCCATATTGTTGCTGTGCAGTTTTCACAGTCATATGAAAACTGCTGTAAGAATGTGTTAAGAATGCTGTTAAGAATGTGTATCTTAAAGAATTTCTTATAATATAGCGCCTGGATCATATGTGAATTGAGTTTGTTTGATGTGTTGTTCTCTCCCTGTGCTTCAAGGGTTTTTCTCCGGGTTCTCCGGTTTTCCTCCCTCCGTAAAAATCAACATGTGAGCTGAGAGCTTGTATGCTTAAACAGTTAATGTAGTGGTAGTGTGTGTGAGTGATAGTGCCCCCAATTAGGTGCAAAGTGCTAGAATGACTAGGCACTTAAATAAACAGTTATTTATTTATTTATTTTTATAGGTGCTACGGTAGAACAGCTAGGTGTTCGTCATGTGCATGATAACATCTATAACAATACCAGGAAACATCTAATGGTAAACAAAGACACTAGGGTTATATGTCAAGGTTTTACAGGAAAACAGGTTTGTAGAAGCTTTATCATGAAACCTTTATGTGCATGTATGTGGTATTCCTTTCTGTTTTTTCTTGTCAGTCCATTGACTTTTCTCAACAAAGGAATCCCAATTGCTTGATAAGTTGTATAGAATACTACCTTATCTATCTATCTTATCTAATAAGGGATGAATGGAAACTTGTAGCATATAAAAATGGAGATAACTTACTGAAGTTTTGAGCCTAAGCTTTTCACTCAAGCCTTAGCCCTTTGTCAAAAGGGTCCAGGGTCTTGATACAGGTGTTTCCGTACTTCCTTTGAAAATTCATAGGTGCACTGTCACATTACTATTTTCAAAGCTTTTCTCAGGGTTCGTGCTACTCCTTAAACTCCTTGAAAACTCCTTGAATTTCATTTACGTTTTCAAGGGTGCTTGAAAAGTCCTTCAATTTTAGAAATTCTGCTAAAACTCCCTGAAAACTCCTTGAATTTATATTTTACCAAAAAATTTAAGGGACTTGAATAGGATGGGAAATATAGAAATTCACTTTTTCTTTTACATGTCAGTGAGGGAAAGGTATGTCCAATTATTTCAGTAAAACCATTAGTAAAAAATTTAGTAACACTACTACTTGAAAAATCATTTTTGCATACTTGAATACTCCTTGAATTCTCCTTGAATTTTAAATTCATATCCCAGTACGAACCCTGTTTTCTTAACAGGGTAGTAGGACCAAATTTGGGTCATATATATGATAATAAAATGTATGAGATGATGGGAAAATCTAAAAGAATGTTCTTTTCTGTTGTTCAGGGAACATTTCATAGTCAACAGTCCATTGAATATGGTACTAACATGGTCGGTGGAGTGTCACCAGGAAAAGGTGGAAAAACTCATCTTGGTCTTCCTGTCTTTGATACAGTTAAAGAGGTAGACAATGCTTTGACTTTGAATCCTATTATAGCACATGGTACAATTAGGAAATAAATTGCTGCATACCCCCTCCAACCACAATGGTGTGTCTGTCTGAATGTTCTGATTGATGAGGCAAAATTATGGACAAATGAAACAATAGCTGTCTTCTGAGATGGAATCAAGACAAGGCTACATGCATAAAACTCAGTCACTTGTAACAAGACAAAGTTTTATGAGCTCTATATGTGTAGTCTTGTTCTAATTCCTTTCAATGTAGCAAGTGAATCATGTCTCAGAACGTGACTATTAGGACAGAATATTCATTATTTACAGGGGGTGGCTCGTGCAAATGAAAAAGGTAACTGCTCAATTTTTGATGGTCCCTCCCCCTTTCTACATACCTACACACATAAGATTCTTACAGAGTGAGTGTAAAAATCTGTGCCCCCCTGTAAATAATGTCTGGTCCCTAATATGTAAATTAATCTGATGTGCATGATACTGTTCCAGCATAACATTATCAATGTTTTCACAGTCATATAAGATGTTCTTCATTATCTTCACATCAAATACTGATGCTCTTTTATTCTGCATGATATAGGCTAGAGCTGAAACAGGAGCAAATGCAACAGTGATATATGTACCCCCACCTTTTGCCGCTGATGCTATCCATGAAGCAATTGATGCAGAAATTGGTCTTATTGTATGCATAACAGAAGGAATACCACAACAAGACATGGTTAAAGTAAGTAATATAATACTGCTAATTAGCTAAACAATTTTTATTTCCTATATCCAATTCACATTCCGTTTTATTTTTTCATTTTCCAGATAAAGCACAGACTTCTAAGACAAGGAAAGACACGTATGATTGGACCTAATTGTCCAGGAATTATTAAGCCTGGTAGTTGTAAGATTGGTATAATGCCTGGGCATATTCACCAACCAGGGGTTATTGGTAGGTACTATTGGTTTACTGGCCAGTGGTCATTGTTGCTAAGCACCATAATAATAATAGTAATAATCACCGCCACCGCCGCCTCCACCACCACCGCCGCCGCCACCACTGCCACTGAACACTTATTTACATTGAAGCTGTGTACAAAATAATATTTAAATAAATAAATTAAGATATGAATATATAAGTTAATTATATTAATATTTATATACATATTTATATTTGAAAGTTTATATTTGAAAGTTTTATCTTTTTGTTAATTGTTATTTTATAGTGTCCCCAATTAGCTAGTAAGCTAAACATCTTGACACTTAAATAAAGTTCATCTATCTATCTATCTATCTTAAGTATATTAGATTTTGAATGGAATTGTCACTCGGAAAGATGTTAGAATTATAATGTATGGTTCGTCAAGTGTGAATAGATGCTCACCACTAGAGCCTTCAAATAGCTCAGTGGTAGAGCATCGGACTGGAAATCCAAACTTGTTGTGAGTTCAAACTATGCTGAAGGCTTGGGATTTTTCCGGGTTTTATTTCACACTCAACGAACCATACATTATCATTCCAACTTTTAAATTGTTGTAGGTATAATTTTCTTTTTAATGGTTTTATTTTAGGCATAGTATCTAGGTCTGGTACCCTGACGTATGAAGCTGTACATCAGACATCTTTAGTTGGACTTGGACAGACACTTTGCGTAGGTAAGTATCATTTATTTCTCATGGAAATCTGTAACACCATAAAAAACATTACTTCTATTACTGACTTTTTAAGCCTATATGGTGTTACAGATTTCCATTCATTTTTTCTATTGCATGTTTCTACACTGATGCAGCCCAAACTAGTTCACTCGCTAGTTTCTGTTTGCTGTTTCCGTTTGTTTAGAAGGGCTGATTGACAAAGTTTTTCATTGCACTATTTTTATTGCATTAATTGAACTATTTTGTAATGAGGGCTCATGCATTTGAGGAACTTGATTTGCAAGTGCCAACTACTTCAAATTTAGGACTACCCACTTTGCAAATATCCGAATAACCCTGTTGAAATATGCTTAATACATCTTTATTTTAGGTATTGGTGGTGATCCTTTCAATGGTACAAATTTTGTTGATTGTTTGGAAGTATTTATAAATGATCCTGCTACTAAAGGTACAGGTTTTAATATATTGTCTTTTATTCATTTGGAACATACTACTGTGAACTCTCGCACACCGCAGTGAGACAGACCTCTCTAAAATGGACATTGAATACTGGTCCTTTTCTGTATGTAATATTGTTAACTTGTTTTGTAAACAGGTATTGTTTTGATTGGTGAAATTGGAGGTGGTGCAGAAGAACGAGCTGCAGAGTACCTGCTAGAGCACAATCAGGGGGATGATGCTAAACCAGTAGTATCATTTATTGCTGGTGTAACAGCTCCACCAGGAAGACGAATGGGTAAAAATTTTAGTAATTTGTTTTGGGCTACCTGTGTTAAGAAATACACAGGAACCCCAAATAGTCAAGAGTGTCATCATGTCCATATGTAATTTTTTTAGCAATGGAATCTTTTTGAATAGATTCTTTGTGAAAAATATTCTTTTGTACTCCAGGTCACGCAGGAGCCATTATAGCTGGAGGTAGAGGAGGAGCTGAACATAAAGTAAGTCAAATGCAAACTATGAAAAATTATGCACTTTTATGTTACGTCTTCGCAGTTTCAGAATTGTTAATGATTGACCACTGTATGAAAGGCATTAAAGGAGAAGCATTAGCATAGTTTGTTTAGGGCGCTGTGTGTTGGTATGCCTAACATATCTGTTGGCCAACTAGAGACTGTACATTATGTACATCTTAATCTATTTGTTTCATACATTATGAATTTATTGTATCACAAATAGTTATTTTGTTTGTTTGTGTACATGTAGATTCAAGCCTTGAAGGATGCTGGGGTTGAAGTAACAATGTCACCTGCACAAATGGGATCAACAATGAAAAAGGTAAGCTGGCCTTTAATGTGGCTAAATGCAATTTAGGCAAAGTTAAAATCAAAGAGATTGCTCAGCCACTCTGGAGCTGCTGGTGGTCTCCTTCCTCCTGCTGCTGGGCTGGCTGTCACTGCTTGGATCCATGATCCGCAATCCTTGCTATCCTGTTTTCTGTTTGAATCAAGCTGCTGGTCAATGATTAGCTCGCTGCTTTAGGGTGCCCACACCCTGCAGGGCTGGTTCATGTGACTCGCTATGGATCAGTGCGATCCTTGCTGCTAGAGTGCTACATTCTATTTTACAAGGTAGCCAGCAATCTCATACCTCACTAGTCACAAAAAACATTTCTTATGACTGTGAAAACTGCACGGGTACAGCAGAACTTTTGAATGTTGTTATAGACATCAAAGTAATGACAGTCATGGCACGATGCAGTCTGTTTCACACTAATAGAAAAACTGCTTGATATTGTAACTAATGTTGTTATTTTATAGGTTTTTGAAGAACGTTACAGGACTGAAGATTACTGAGAGAATTTAATCTTAATGCTGTGATGATATAATAGTTATGCTATTATGTGGTTGACGTGTTAATTGAGTACAGTACAATAAGACAGTATATAGGCTACAGAGTTACCACAGGGTCTGAAATGTTGGTTATTTTATCTTTTGCCACTGTACATTATTAACATTTGTGTATTTTTAAAGATAATAAAAATGCTATAATATCAAATTGTGTATGATTTTGGAGAAATATTTATCTTTGTACTTGTTCATTGTCTTCTTACAGTTTTGTAATTATTGTTAAAATTTGGATCTCAAAATAACATCCTTCTTCATACTAGAAAGAATATAAACTTATTGAGACAAATAAACTGATTAACTATTCAAAACAGTATCTTCATCTTATTAGCTTTTCTTTCTATGAAGGCAGGGTCAGAACAGCTTCCACAGCTTCAGGATTAGAGTGGTTTTCATATGAGTGGGAAGCTTACCGCAGCATACTCTGACCACGTCATTGCCATAATAATTTAAAATTTCTGTCATAACTGGCACTTCACATCTTCATCCAAAGTGTAGCATCCTTGTACACATGAAAGCATGAAATAGAATGAAAAATTAATTAATTTCCTCTGAAATGTTAATGACTCTAGGGTGGGCTTCCTGTGCATTGAGTACAATTCCCCCACCCCCGCATGGGAGAATGTCCCAATTCTACCTTCCCTTCCCTTGTACCAAAATTTTCCCGCTAAATTACAAATTCCAAGATGGCGGACGTGATGTCAAAAGTGTGAAGTTTTGTAAATCAATTTAACGACATATTTCAGTTTCTTTCACAATCCTGATGTAGAATTTCCAAGGAAACGTCAAGGATCTACTTTCAATGCTAATAATATGTCATGAATTTCGATCCAAGTGACTCCAAACTTCTACATTTCTGGCAAAGTCTTCAGTTCGAGGCAGAATCTGATGGTGCTGGATTTCCTCAAAAAGCAGATGCTTTGCGATGTCTTATGAATCAAATTGATTCGTTATCTTCAAGGTACATAAAAATGATGTTTTGTTTTCGTTAAAATTTTAATTTCGCTTCATTTTTGTTTTTGTTTTCTTGAGCAGTGATGTAATTAGTAGCACTGGCTATCAACACCTTGTACATCAATATGCCGACAAGTATTGCCATGTTATTGACGAACAAGACACAACAAAAGGTCCGTTTATTGATAGAACAACAGAACGTTTATTTCTAAGAGATCTGCAAATAATGAAATTTTGAATATTCTTGCAGGTTTGAATAATTTTGCGGAACCAGTCTTGTCCCTTGTAAAAGGACAAAATGGTAATCATCCACTTTCTTGTTTTCATTTTTATTACCCATATTGTAAAAATAATGCTTGCTTTGTACAGACAGCAAAAACTGGAAGTCATCACTCTCATTAGAGACACTTAAAAGTACCTCAGCATGGAAGGATATCCAATATCACCAAAAGGTATCCCATCAATTGAACCTACCACAAAAAATGAATGAATGAATGAATGAATGAATGAATGAATGAATGAATGAATGAATGAATGAATGAATGAATGAATGAATGAATGAATGAATGAATGAATGAATGAATGAATGAATGAATGAATGAATGAATGAATGAATGAATGAATGAATGAATGAATGAATGAATGAATGAATGAATGAATGAATGAATGAATGAATGAATGAATGAATGAATGAATGAATGAATGAATGAATGAATGAATGAATGAATGAATGAATGAATGAATGAATGAATGAATGAATGAATGAATGAATGAATGAATGAATGAATGAATGAATGAATGAATGAATGAATGTAATGTAATGTAAATAGAAAACTATAAGCTCTAGAAGTGCTTGTAATTGCTTATGGGAGTGTGAACTACAGTCAGTGATATGACTAGGAAACTGGCCACTCAATGAAAAAGATTGTTTATGGTTTATGTTTTAAGTGGGAGTTTGACCGTATGCATGTTGGGTTGCCTGTGGCTAGTATTTAAGACAAGACTTGATAGACCTTGAGACAAGACATTTTTTGCAAGCACAATATGCTTTTTCATATATTTCCATTGTTTTCAGAATTTGACTTTAGAACATCTTTTTTTGTGAAAAACAAGACTTCAAGATTCATGATGTTTGACTGAAATATTTTTGTGATGACTTTGACTTTTTAGGGGACCATTTGACAGCTCTATTATCCACTGAAATCATGACAATTTATAATCATACAGCCAATATCATTAAGGTTGTCCAGATCTGGGGGGGGACTCCTATATATAAGAGGGTGGGGATAATTTTAGTTTTTTTAAGTTGGTACCTTTTTGGGGGAAAACCATGTGTTGCCACGCCCACCTAGATAAGACTTACGTCCATTTTTTTCATGGTCATTTTTGACGAGTGTCCCCACCCTTTTTTGGTATGACTTTCTATGGCTTAACACCCTTATACAAGAAGGCATGAAGTGTCTAACCATGTGAAGATGTAGTTACAAAGGCAGCACCTTCTCCTCAGTTATTTTAAGACCCTGAGTGTTGGTCCGGCCGGGGCTTGAACCCACGACCTCCCGCACGAAAGACCGATGCTCTACCAACTGAGGGTTGACACTCTACTAACAAGGGTTGATATTTTTAGATTCAAGAGTCAACACTGGTGCAAAGAAATGGTGAATCTTATTCCTCTAAACCTGATCGTCAGACTCAAAACAAAACTGCTGCGCCAATGGTACAAGAGAATATCAAGCAGAAAGATATAACTAGTGGTACTGGTTTCAACATGAATGAACCATCGCAATTCAAGCCACAACAAAATAATATGATTACAGAAGATCTTTCTTCTAATAAAAGAAAGCTACATTTTGTTTACCCGGGTGGTAAGAAGAATGTTGTAATTTTTATCAATTAAAATTGATAAAGAGAATAATGGACTATCTGATTATCACATAGAATCAAACAGTGACAATGTGCCCCAAGGGAATAACAGGTCACAGTCCTGGACAACAACTGCTGGATTATCTAAACCAGACAGAATCCAGAGCTTTAACCAATCATTTAACAAGAGACCTTTGCCTTCTAAGGTATTACAGTGGCTCTCAATCACATGTGCCTTCCAACAATTTTTCTCATTCAAAAATTGAGTTTTCATGGATGTCAGTCAAAAGTGTTGTTGGTTGGTAAGGTGAAGTACGTGTTTGCAGAGGTGTCATTAAGGGGTTGGTAAGGTGTCAGTAAGTGGTTGGTAAGGTGTCAGTGGTTGGTAAGGTGTCAGTGGTTGGTAAGGTGTCAGTAAGTAGTTGGTAAGGTGTCAGTAAGTGGTTGGTAAGGTGTCAGTAAGTGGTTAGAAAGGTGTCAGCAACTGTGGTTCATACAGTATTTATATTCCTTCTATCAGGAGTACAGTAATAGTGGTATGGAACAGCCAGGAAACAAGTTTTCCAGGAAAGACAGTGAAAATGAAACTCCTGTGCAAAAGCCATCAAAATTTATTACTGCAAAGCAGCAATACGTAAGACCTGCAATTAATAACAAAAACCTGACATTCCTTCTACATATATTTGAATATACACACGTGACTACTACCTACCTTTCCACAATTAGATCATTGACTGCAAAACAAAGAATCAAAGAGGAGATGGAAGTCAGTCTAACAGAGGCAGCAGCAACAATGGTGGTGGTGGTGGTAGTATGTATGGTGGTAATTCAAGGAGAATGTTGGGGACAAGGTAAACTTATTATACCCCTTGTTTTATTGTGCATGATTATTAAAATAACTAGCTCTTACTTTGGACTGTACATTAGAGAGGCATGGTCTGATAAAAATTTAGTACAGAAAAAAGTAGTTTTGCATTGAGCAGACATGGGTTTCTGCCCTGCCTTTGAGAGGTGTAAACTTCATAGATGTGGATTTATTATATGCTTTTTCTAGCAATTTGTTCTGTTATCATTTCAGACGGGGTCCAAGTAGTAAGTTTGTGCCACCCATTCCCAGAAACAGTAGTGATGATGAAACAGTTGAAAGGTAGGTGACTCCAACTTGTTCACTTACAATTAAGTTTTTCTGGATTGCACTGTGCCTCTTCTATTCTATTACATTGATTTGTTAGCCTGCGCAGGAGCCCTTGGGGAGGGAGGCTAGTGAGGAGATTTGTTCTGCTCCCCCTTCCCCCATTGCCTTTAACCCCTTAACTCCTCCCTTAAGGGCCAGTATGCATTCACATGAGGTGTCCACCATGTATGCTGAATACTGAAACATGACACATGGGGAGTACGTGTAACAAATTGAGGCTCAGTTTCTCCTAAATTGTGAATTTAACCATTAATGACCAAATAAGCTCCCCTCCCAAATAAGCCCCCATCTACAGGGTCAATGTTTTAATAAGCCCCCTTCCACCACTTTTGAGACAATGACCTACATTAAACTAACCCTACAGGGTGTTATAAACTTGAGATGAAGCACAAAAATGTAGTATATGGCTGCAGTTGACAGATCTAGTGTGTTATAATGTACACAGTATCTCATTTTTATTTCCAAATTTTAAATGCGCCCCCTGCTCAAGCAAGCGCCCTGTCCAGAAAGCCAAGGTTTGAGTAAGCCCCCCCCCCCTCCCCCCAGGGATTATTCAGTCATTTATGGAATTAAGAGTCATCAACAGGACAGGACAAATCAAAGTAACTCTGAAGGAATGAGTGGTTCTCTTATAAAATAGTTCATGGTGTCTTTAGGAAGCATGTCAACAAAGATATTGGAGGAATAGATGGTGAGCTTGGACCAGAAATGGATGAAAGGTTGAAAAGCATAGAACCAAAGATGGTTGAACTTATTATGAATGAGGTATGATTTGAAGCATTGCAAAACATCAGTGAAAGTCATACACTTATATACAGTTAAGCTTCTAAAGCAAATACCCTTTGGGCTAGCTATGAATGATGGCTCTTGTAGAGGGGTATTTGTCTTAGACAAAGCAAGTTCAGGAGCAGAAAAGATAACAGTGAAATTAAAGTGCAATTATTTGGGTCCAACCCAAAGTGTTTATCTTAGAGAAAGTGAAAAAAGAAGTGAAACAAAGTGAAAAATAAGAAAGAAAGATTAGATGGATGGATGGATGCATAAACAGACAGGAAGAAGTACCCACTTTATAGGAGTGTTCACTTTGAGACAGTGAACTGTAACAGCTTATGAAAGGGAAAGGGAGGTATGAAGTGAGGGATTTAGTGAAGTAGAGGGGGATTCCCCCAGGGTAATCTATCAATGAGGTGAGGGATAGGGAAGTAGAAGGGATTTCCTCAGGTTACTGTATCAATGAAGTGAAGGAAAGGGAAGTAGAGGGGGGATTCCCAAGGGAAATCTAACAATAAGGGGAGGGATAGGGAAGTAGAGGGGATTCCCCTGGGCATTGCATTAATGAGAAGGAAAGGAAAGAAGAGGGGGATTCCCCAGGTAATTTATCAATGAGGTGAGGGATAAGGAAGTAGAGGGGGATTCCCACAGGGTATTGTATATATCAGGTGAAGGAAAGGTAAGTAGAGGGGGATTCCCAAGGGTAATCTATCAATGAGGTGAGGGACAGGGTATTGTATCAATGAGGAGAAGGAAAGGGAAGGAAAGGGGGATTCCCCAGGGTAATCTATTAGTGAGGGAAGGGGAAGTGGAGGGGGATTAAAATTGAAGCTCAGGAGCTCAGGAAAAATTCTGAGCTTGCAAATGGGATTCGTACCCACAACCTCCCTGTCTCTAGCAGATACTCTAGAGGGGAATTCCCCCAGGGTAGTCAATCATTGGCCTGAAGTAGAGGGGGATTCCCATGGTAATGTAATATCAATGAGTTGGGGGACAGGGAAGTAGAGGGGGATTCCACAATACAATCTGTCAATGAGGTGAGGGAAAGTGAAGTAGAAGGAGATTCCTCCAGGGTAGTGTATCAATTGTTTTCTTTGCATTTAGATTATGGACCATGGACCACCAATCACTTGGGATGATATTGCTGGCTTGGAGTTTGCCAAAAACGTCATCAAAGAAATAGTTGTATGGCCAATGCTTAGACCGTGAGTATTCATAGGACATTTGCATAGGAGGCTGTACCAACTGTGCCATCCATTTGCCACACTGGTATGTATTAGTTTTATTAAAGTCTTACGTGGCTGCTTTTCTTTAACAGTGACATCTTTAAAGGACTAAGGGGACCCCCTAAGGGTTTGCTATTGTTTGGACCACCAGGAACTGGCAAGACCTTGATAGGGAAATGTATAGCCAGCCAGTCTAAGGCTACTTTCTTTAGTATCAGTGCTTCTTCCCTGACTTCAAAATGGGTAGGTGTTGAATAATACAGTTATGTAGGAGTTCACTGTAACTATGATTGCGAAGGATTGGTGTGAACACAAATGGGCTTGAATCATTCTTGACATATTCAATAAGCCTTTCTCTCCCCTCCTCTTCCCTCTCTCCTTCAACCCCCCTACCCCTTTTATGAGCACTTCCTATCTCATCTTCAATTTGGAATAAGGCCCCAGGTGCTAATTTCTCTGAGAAATGATGGTTGGAGAGGATGGATGAGTGGTTGGGAAAATGGATATTGTAAAGGAATAGAGGATTGGGTAGGAGAAATAGAGAATATTGGCACTGGCAGTAGATATACAATGCCATGTAAAATATAATGCTAAATTAAAGAGCAAAGAAATATACAATTTTACATTTGTCTGTTTAGGTCGGTGAGGGAGAGAAAATGGTAAGAGCCTTGTTTGCTGTGGCAAGGTGTTATTTACCAGCAGTGATATTCATAGATGAGATTGACTCTTTACTGACACAAAGAACTGATGGAGAACATGAGGCTTCAAGAAGAATCAAAACTGAATTTCTTGTACAGTTGGTAAGTCAGTGTACGAGGCTAGAGTGCAGGTCTCGTTCTGGAGAAAGTTTGAGTTTGACTTTGGCTTTGAGTTGGACTTTTGCAGCATAATGTAACAATTTTGCATCTGTGAACAAGACAGTAACAACTAAACATTGCTGAGAGACTAGTAACAGACAAGACAATAAAGTGCAGTTTAAATTTTATTTGTGTCTGACCACAACATTATCATGCAACACTTCAAGCAAGTTTGTGTGAAGTTGCAAGAACAGTTTCAAACAGCTCACTTGAAACATCTTTTCAGCAATGCCACTCAGTATGCCTTTTCTTTGTATGATGATGTTGATGATGATGATAATGATGAAGGTGGTGGTGGTGATGATGATGGTGATAATGATTGAATGGTATTATTAATATAAACATATGCTGTGTTTTTCAGGATGGAGCAACAACAAACACTGATGAGCGACTGCTAGTTGTTGGTGCTACTAACAGGTCAATATACATATATATATGTACAATAAATTTGTGGTGGCATTTCACCTGTTTTTGCAGTCTTATCATCCATCCCCACTACATCACATTTGTTACTCATGTTATCAGTGACCATAAAAGCTTCCATTCCACCACCATACTGTCATGTTATCAAATGGGAATTTTGCCATCTTGCATGATATTTTAAAATTCAATCCAACAAAAACATATAATATTTGAAAAGAGCACACCAATGTTAGCAAGAATTGAAATTTTGAGTTAGTTTCCTTAAAAAACGCCAAAGTCATGGGCAGCTGAAATTGGCTTTATTCTAAAGAAATGTATAGTTGTGGGCAACAGTTTGCCCTACATTGAATGTTTCTTTAGAAAAAATTAAGTCACTTCAAAACCACTTCTAATCATCAAAACCACTTCAAAATGTCAATTTTTTTTGCTAACTTTGGGGTGCTTTTTTCAAATATTTATCTTTGTTTTTGTTGGATTAAAATCTCAAATGGCTGCACAATAATATTAAGGTGTGCAGTATCCCAATAAATTGTTTCTATTATCTCAATGGATATTTGCCCATCATAGGCCTCAAGAGATTGATGAAGCAGCAAGAAGAAGATTAGTCAAGCGACTGTACATTCCTCTTCCTGATGCTAATGCTCGTCATCAGATTATCTGTAACCTCCTCTCACAACAAAGCTACAGTTTATCAGATGATGATATTGCAACAATCGTCTCTCGTACTGAAGGTAAACAGGTTTGGTCAGTTATTGGGATAGACTGATTCTATACGTTGTGGCTTTTGTTTTGCACTGGCAGATGGATCCACCACAGGAAGCCCAATCAAGGAGCAAACAGACCGCAATCAGTCATGAGAATGGCAAAGAGCTTTTACATTACTTGTGATTGCTCCAAAATTAGCTTCTTGATCAAACCCTCTCCCAAATTTAAGCTCATTGTCACTAGTGAGGTTGGGGTTGGGTGCTATAATGCTGCCACGAGAGAAGCACCTGTCCCTGGGAGCAAACGTGGTAACCATGGTAACCATTCATGGTCCACCACCTAGCACCCAGTCACACTGATGCTATCAGTGGAAGTATACTTACCGACCATACTTACCAGGGAGAGAAGGGTGGGGCCAAAAGCAATTGAGCAGCCACGCTCAAGCAAGCTATGGATCTGCTATGATCCACAAGCAAGATGGATCCACTTCAATCTGCAAGATGGATACATGATGATCCACAAGAATGATGCATCCTCTACGATGCATAAGTACTGGCCACATGTGAGGGCCCCTATATGGCTCAGGAGCACCCAGCACATTCACCCGAGAGACTGTGCTGGCCAACATGCCATGATTTTAACTTTGTCTAAATTTTGTTTAGCCCCAATTACCACCGTGGACCCTTTTTGTTTGAGAGCAGGTTAGCATACTGTAATCTCAGGGTTAAAGTCAATGGTTTTCTTTAGAATTAACCTATGTAGTGCTAACTCAATTTCCAACCATGCCCTGAGTTATAATTAATTTTGTGATAAATATATCTGAATCAGTTAACAGTACTGAATAATAGTGATTGTATTGTAGGTTATTCTGGTTCAGATATGAGTAATCTATGCCGAGAAGCTGCTATTGGTCCTATTCGTTGCATAGCAACAGCTGACATAGAACACATTACTGCTGATCAGGTTAGTATCATTAAATGCAGATATAGAGGCTTTGCACCATCACTGTGATGGCAGCCATGACAGGAGGCAGGAACAATAGAGTATGAACTAATCTGGTTTACATGAGAAAGCGTTCAGTTTCCCAGGGGGAAAAGGCTATTATTGTGTCCTCCTGTCATGGCTGCCATCACGTGATGGTGCAAAGCCTCTATATATATATAGTCTCCTGCGTACCTCTGTTGTCCTGGCTTGTAGGAATGGACCACAGGGGAAAGGAACAAAACTAATAATGATTGGGAAGGAGTCTAATACAGATGGGTCCATACAGCACATTTTGTATGTCTATGAAAACGTCTGTGCCATGCCCTGCTGTCCCTTGTTGTGTCTAAGTGATCTGATTGGATAAGACAACATTGACTAATCAAAATATTAAGAAATGGCACAACAGAACACAGAATGGACTTTTTCACAGTTATGCAAAATGTGCTCTATTGTACATGCTGGGGATTTTTATTTTGTCAAAGTGAGTACAGCATGGCTTAGCAATGCCATGGTATTTTTTGCATGAATTGGAAACTGCGGGAAACTTATTTATGTAAGCTGTGATCATGTTATTGTCAGATATCTGTAAAAACATTCAAAATTCCTGCTGTAAAATGTGCTGTGTATTGTCATTGTCATTTTCAGTTATACAAAAACAGCTCTGATTGTCTTGGACTTAATTAGTTCTTCAGACAAGTATCAAAAATCGTGAGGTTGTTCCAGCTCACTTACTGACTTTTATGGAGCATGTTTCTTTCTAAAATACTTGCCCAGCTGACAATTTTGAAAAAAAAAGAATCCCTGGTTGTGGTTAGACTTTGTACACGGGGTTAGTGCTGAGATGCTAAAATTAAAATTCCAGGAGAATTCAAGGAGTAAAGACCACTTAGAGTGAATTCCCTTCTGGTTCAATTTGGAATGCAAAACAAAAATGTTTTCCACAAGTGTTTTCAATTCTCAGGAGAAAATAACCATTGTTCTGTCCTCCAAACTCAACTGGAAAGGAATGCAAATGGCCGATTCAAGGAGCCAAAACTATTTTTCAAGGAACGTTTTTAATTAAATTATTATTTACAGGTTATTTTTAATTATAATGATGTTTTTACCCACAAAGGAAATTCCTATATTCAGGGCTAATTTATTCCTACAGACTATGATCAAGCCCCTTTTTTCTCCAAAGTATAAATCCAAGGAGGTTTATAAGAATTTGTGAAATCCAAGGGCTATTTGAGCACCCTTGAAAAAGTGAATGAAATTTAAGGAAGTTTCAAAATGTTTAAGGAGCAGCTCGAACCCTTGTACAGATTAAAGTGACAACAAATGCAGAACACAGTTTGCATGACCGAGAAAAACTTGGTCATCCACAGCCTCGAGTGCATGTAATATATTCTTTTCAGTTTGGTAACAGCTCATGAAAATACAAGAAATGCACACAAATGAACCAGGGAGGTGTAAATGAACAAAGAACCTGTCGAAATCGAAAGTATTGTCTTTGTTCATTTACTTCTTCCTGTACATTCATTGCCTTTTATCTTGCTGTTACCAAACTCCAAAGAATATATTATGCACAGTCAAGGCTGTGGTTGACCAAGATGAAACTGTAAAATGGTCTATTACAGCATAGTTCGACCACAGCAGAGAATTTTGAATCTTTAGAAACGTGGTCACCAATACAGCACAGTGGGGTCTGTATTGTGGGTTTTTTTTACCATATGCAACCAGCTGTTCTTTTATGAGCCTTTGAATCCACCCTGTGATGTAGTGTTCCAGGTTATTTGTTAAGTAAGGGGTTGCTAGTTTCAGATTAGTCATGCAAGCTTGCCCCTTTTATAGATGCCTTTTTATATCACCTTTTGCTGGCATGGTCCCCTAAATCTTGGCACAGACCAATAATGAAGGGTTCCCTGTGAAAATGACCTAAGTGACTTTTTGATGGATGTCCTAAGATAAATTTTTCCAGCATAGGAAAGTTAATTAAACCATTTTATACCATTGAAAAATATCATCAAAAAGTCACTTAGGCTGTTTTCACACTTGAACCCTTCATTATTATTTTTGGTATAGTATCCATCAGACCAACACATTTTCTGTACAGTCATGTGATAATTATGGGCCTGTGTGCCCAAAATCAGGGATGCTGACAGTGTCATTATACGGCTGTAATGTAAATCAATTTCCCCTATTGGTCAGGAACAGGTAGCCAGCCATCTTTATTGGGTCACTGACCTGAGACCTGTCTCATATCTAGAACAATGATGATATAAATCCTGAGAAATCACTTGTTTTATAATATTTTTTTATAGACACTTATCACACTAACGCGACATTATAAAATATCTTATTTATCGAGTTTCTTAAAGATTGCCCTTAACCTGATGAAGTTATGAATTTTTGAAGCTAGATATTTTTGTGGAATTTTTATAAAGAAATGTATGTGCATGTGCATAATGAGGCTTGCCGGGCATGTGGTGCCCATCCACCGTACATTTCTTTGTAAAAATGCTAAGTTTTAAAAATTCATCAAAAATTCAGCAATCTCCCCGAAAATGTGCAATTTCACTAATATCGATGTGACAAATTTGAAAGTGAATTCCTTTTTCCAATAAATCAAATAATTTATGTCATTCTTGCATGATATGGGTCTATATATCATCAATGTAAATCTATTTCTATGCCTTGCTTTAACAAACATTATTTTTCTTTTCAAGGTTCGTCCAATAGAGTTTCAGGATTTTGATGCAGCTTTGAACCAAGTTCGTGCAAGTGTGTCTGACAAAGACTTGAACATTTACATTGAATGGAACACCTTATATGGAAGTGGTAGTAAATAACACTAAAACAAAGGGTTGGAAAATAGAACAATATACAATATATAAGGCTCTTGGAGACTTTCCAACTGGCAAAATAGCTCTGAGATTACCTAGGTTCAAATTTTTACTGGATTTCTCATGAAAAACTAACTTCAGGAAAGTCCAGGGAGTCTCTAGTCTCTAGTTTAAGATTTTGTTCCCCCCCCCCCCCCCCCCCAGCTGGTATTTGAGTTTTTCGATTCACCTTCCCAGAATTCAATACGATTCAGCGCGCGCGAGCGAGGTCAGGGGACAAAATTATTAAAGCAAGTCTTAGATACACTGGAAAAATTCGCCAAAAAACGAGTATAGTACCTATAAACTCCGATAACAGTTCATAAGAATGGTTGTGAAGAAATTCTCTAAAGTTTCTACTACTTCTGTTATGACATAATCAACATTTTCCTCATATAAATGCAAGAGTTCCCAATAAATGCCATCATTTCTTAATATTTTTGTCCCCTGACCTCGCTTGCGCGCGCAAATCATAAAGAATTCTGGGAAACTCCGGGAAGGTGAATTGTTGAGTATTGTTAGATAAGTGCATGAAACCAACATGGCTGGAGAACTTACATAACTGTCTACTCTAGAACATTATATCTTATCACAGTATTCCTATAATTTTTTTCCTCTTTTTATTCCTTCTTTCTTTCCTTTTTTTTCATTCATTCTTTTTCAACCTTTTAACATTTGCAAAATGTTTCCCTTGTAACTTTATGGGAAATGTCAAAGTGACACATTTTCAATGCATGAATGTTCTAATAATTATTTGTATACTATCTTCATTTTCATTTGCTTAGTGCTGTAGCCTTATTTCCTAAACCATTAAAGGGAATTCACATATTACACAAAAGGAGAAATAAAATGTAACTATGTCACCTTATATAAAAGGCATAATTAAATATTCCAGACTAACATTTAAGTTTTTAATAATGAAGGGTTCCATGTGAAAACAGCCTAAGTGACTTTTGATTTTTTTCAATTTTTCAATGTCTAAAATGACATCAATTAACTTTCTTATGCTAAAAAATCAATGTCTGGATATCCATCAAAATGTCACTTAGGTCGTTTTCACATGAAACCCTTCAATTTCTTTGGGTGGTCAACACAATAGAGCAGATTTCATGAGTATGAAACAGACCATGAGCCATGCCCTGATGGTGTAAGTGCCGTGATGTTTATAAAAACATTAAAAATCCCTGCTGCAACTGTGCTATGACCGTGGAGCGCCATTTTCAAAGTCATCCAAAATCTGCTCTATTTTACACTTGTATGACTGTTAAAACTTTATTCTCTTTCAAATCTGGTTTTAGTGTTGTCACAAAAAAATGACAACAACTTCCCCAACCAGATATTTTTTATGTGGCACAATGACACTAAAACAGATATCAATGAGTTTGTGGAAACCTTGGATCACAGCACAAATTATCAGGCTCACTTCAAAGTTGCATCCTCAGGAATGACCCAGAGGTATTTTGTCAGTTGTTTCTCCTAAAGAAAATACCTCTGGGAAAGTTGTCTGTTAGCACTTGTTCCAGAAATCAAAATTTTATCATGGAAGCACTTTTTTCACTGTTATTGTGATATATTGGATGCTGATTGGTCAACCTAATCAGGTCAACCAATTAGAATGAGAATACTTTAAGACTTCTGGAACAAGTTCTAAAAGATAACATACCATCCCAAGGATGCACAGTTGTGGCACTAATTGTAGTCAGTCAATACCAAATATGTTAGTGTTTGTTACAAATTGAAGACAATAGCTCATAATAATAATAACGATTTCAACAACTTTTTGTGAAGAGACAAACAGTAAGGTCATTGCAAATATGTGACTAACAGTACGTTGTGTAGTATTTTTATTATTGCATGCAATATAATGAACGGAAATATTTTATTTGTACATTTTTTGGAGAAACAGACAATAATAGAATAATATTGAAAATATGGACATTGTTCTCTGATCAAGCTCCATGTTCTCCCTTGGTTGTTTGAATTCCAAAAGAGAAGTGTTTGGTCATAATTATGCAATAGTTTGTAAACATTGAGGTTTTTTTTATATAATCTCTTCAACTCTGTTTTCAAACAATATTTCAACATGCTAACTAATATTTATAAAAACTATTCCTACTCATTCATTCAACACTATGAACTTCTATGTCATTTCTTTGGAGATTTCTAGTACATTATGCAACGATCAAAGTTCCAGTGAAAACTGGCTCAAACTGGCTAGGTGTCATTACTTTTCTCAATCTTGTCATAACAAACACAATACTTCCTTAACTCTGGATGACGGTCCACGATACAGTGCGGATTGTTACTGTATACGCTTGTTCTACTTATGTGTGGGTTAACAACAACACGGCCATTACTACGAACAGTTAACGTGGCTTCAAAATTTCCTTTGAGTGGTGATGTTTCTAACACAATTTGAAATCTTTTTCCAGCAGGAACTTTACGTCGACGGATGTGACCATTTTTCATGGGACTTAGTAAATATTCAGAACCTGTATTGGATGTTTCAAGTTCTGCAGCATAAACAACTTTTGTCAATACCAGTGGTGCGCACAGTGACATTGAATATTCACTCTTTGCTATAATGTCATTGATTTTTTGAACCACTACTTGGGCACCTTTTTTCACAGCTGGTAAATCAACTGATGTTGGTTTCCATTTCAGGCATGGGACACCAATGAGAGTCTATTCCTGATATAAATGCAAAATATTTTGTATTAGATTGATTTGTGTGGCAAAAATCACAATGGTCGACAGTAATGCCTTTTAGTGGATCACTGTTGAGTGTTTGCCTATAACCTACTAATATTGACATCCTACCAACATTTCACTGACACCCTACCAACAACCTACTGACATCCTACCAGCAACCTACTGACACCCTACCAACAACCTACTGACACCCTACCAACAACCTGACACCCTATCAACCCACTGATGCCCTACCAACAACCTGACACCCTATCAACCCACTGATGCCCTACCAAGAACCTACTGATACCCTATCACAACCTATTGACACCCTATCAATACCCTACTGATACCCTACCAACAACCTGACACCCTATCAACCCACTGATGCCCTACCAACAACCTGACACCCTATCACAACCTATTGACACCCTATCAACAACCTACTGACACCCTACCAACAACCTACTGATATCCTACCAACAAACTAATGACGACCTACCAACCACCTACTGACACCTTACCAACAACCTACTGACACCTCACTGACCTACAAACAACAATAATGTACTATCGTCTACTGACACCCTTCCAACACTCTACCAACTCCCCATGAGTTTGAAATGTACCATGCAGTGCTGTGCCTGTGTCAGTGCCATGTTGTTTATAGAAACATTCAAAATTTCTGTTGTAACCCTGCAATGCCTCTTCCATGCCATTTTATTATATACCCTTGTCGATACGCGCGCTTCTGATTGGCTAAAAGCTGTGCTTTATCAGAGAACGGAGCACAGCTCTGATGTCAGCAGCGCGAGCTCGACCGCGTGCACACCTTTTGAATTTTCGTACGGAGAAAATCGAACTTTTTCCCTTGAATATTTACTTCAAAACATATAATAAAACAAATAGAACAGCTTTTTCCGTGCTCCGCTCACCTACGGCTCGTGCTCTCCTCACACTTCTTTCGTGCTTTTGTCACTTCCTGTGTGCTGTATTACTGAACGGAGCACGGAAAAAGCTGTTCTATTTGTTAATGAACAGTCTCATGAAATCAACTCTATTGTATCATATCTTACCTGCATTAGCACAAGGACGTAAGTTACTTATTTTCGTCAGCAAACTCTGGGTTTTTTGACCTTTGTCAATGTTTGGAAATGTCAAGAAATGACGTAATGTAGCATGGACATCAAATGGACTTGTAACGACATGTTGATTATCTCTTATGTTGGCGGCAAACTCAGGGTACCTTTTACTGAACCACTTAGGGAGCACAATGGATAGCCAAGGTAATCGCTCCTCCAAGCTCCCTTGCATTGAGTTACGAAGTGGTCCTATTCTAGCGCCATGATCACCTAAAATGATACATTAGATTTGATCAAATTCTAATTTCTCCTACAAAGTATTTAAATATCAAAGGAGAAGTCACATGTAGATCAGAGACTGCTTACTGATCATATGAAAAGTTATGCTAAATGCATATTCAAATAACTGATCAAATTCTCATCCAAAGTATAGTAGAACTTCTCATTATAAATAGATAATATGGACACTAAAAACTGACAGGTTTCTATGTCCTGATATCTGGAGTCTCCATCAAACATACACCTCTATAACTATGGACACTTCACTTTGGCTCTTAGGCCAAAATCATTGCATTGTGACCTCCAATGTTGGCAAGATTTTGGTCTTTTCTGATCCGTCTATCATTCTTGGGAGCAGAGTCCCAAACTGATTGACGGCTCAGAAAAACCGAAAATCAAAATAAAATTTGTAATTTTGCTGGTCGCAATGCAATGATTTTGGCTGTAACTGGTGTCTGGTTTAAGAGGTTCTGTTTGAATTTCAAAGGAGAATTAAATCAAGTTCATTTGATATAAGATGCTAAGATGCTCAAATATACTTACTTAATATTATCAGCACAGTGTTGTTTCTTATCTTTTCATATCTTTTTAGATAACGAACAAGGTCATTATCAGCATAACTAATTTTGTCAGGAACACCATGGGATAGGTAAGACATGAATGCAAAACCAAACTTGGGTGTATGTGGATAAGCATCATACATACTATACAAATAATCTAATGTAATATTATGTAAGGTTTCTGAACCAAGGCATGCCAAGTTGTTATTGGGAAACTTTTTCTTTCGTTTCATCTTTCTGAGTACATGATCTTCTAAAGCTAGCCAAAATGGCCTCATATAATGATCAGCTGGTGCCATTCTAAAAGCCACTCATACGGATATTGAAGGCAGCTATTTTTTGGTCGTCCTCCGCATAGAGAGTTGTATAACCATGTTTTGCAAACTCTTTCATAATCCATGGCCACTTATTTAGATCTTCCTCTGAGTTTTTATTACGTTCTTTCTTGTCTATAAGTTCGCCAACAAACTTTCCAGTCAGTAGGGCAGTCAGTATTGGCGTAGTCCCATCACCAACCACAGAATACCCCTTAAATAAGTAAGCATTTAATTTCTTTTTTAGATAATTTGATGTTCTTGGAAGTTTCCGTAGAAACATTGCATGAGAGGTAGAATCAAATCCAAACATTAATATATTAAGAGGTAATCCAGCAGGATTACTGTGCAAAAATCTTTGAGATCTTTGTAAGATGTCCTTCTTAGCCGCAACTTTTGCCATAAAATGTACAATCTCCTCGTCATTGTCTTTAGGCTCATATGTTAATTTTACAAAGTCTTGAGTCATTTTTCGAATCTTTTTATTTGCTGCTTTTTTAAAAGGTAGAAGTTCTGGTCCAACATAATAAGAATCGTCATTGTCTTTAGGTCGAATTATATATGATAATTTAGTTGATCGCAATTTTAGAGTGGATCGATACTCCTTCTTTCTTATGACTAAATTACTTCTGCTGTTAATAGCAAAGTGTAAATCTGGTCCATGACAATCTGGGTCAGGACCGAACTCATTGATTAGATGACTAACTGATTCCTCAAAGGGATCAACATTTGGAAGTGTACAGATGCTAGCATTGGAAATATTCTGTAGGTTCTTTACTGGATTTGGAATCAGAAGTAAATTCTCAAGCCTGAAAAATAAATAGACTAGTTATTCAAAATATCCACTGAAATTCATGTACAATAGTTTATTTAACAGTCTTTTAAAAAAGGAGGATATGTTTTGACTATTATTACAAGTTTTGTTCAGTGAACAATTCATTATTCATGAATTACTTAAATCAATAAATAATTAATGTATGAAATAATTGTGACTATTCAGTACACCAACCCCACAACAATGCCTGTTATGCTTTTCCGAATTTTAAAGCTTGTTTGTAATGGAATGTGAATGAAAGTCACTTGGGTTTCCAACGTACTGTAGTTATCGTTCAACCATATGAAATGGATTTTAACGAATGACAAGTACGCTAATGAATAGCCGTCTACTTCTACGTCTACAAGCGCTGTTCCGCAAACCGTTCCGACCATTTTTGGGTACCGGTGTTTGAGCAGTGCTAATTAAAGCAACACTTCTAATAAAAATACACGCAAAACGTCAAAATGAATCGCCTAAATTGATCGTAAGGGTTTCTGGAGAACCTTTCTGGATTCTGTAATTCAAACTTCATCGAAAGCAGGGGTTAAGTTATCTTCCAAGCAGGATACCATTTGACGAGTAAACATGAACACGATCTAAAAGATCTCACCTTTCTGGAAGCAGATCGTCGAGATCGTCGTCTTCTTAGAGTATTTTCTGATCCTTGTTGCTCTCGTAATCGTTTACAACTCTTCGTCCAGCAAGTTTGACTCAGCCAATTGACATCGTAGTCATAAAGAACCCATGTAGCGAAGCCAACGAGAGTCAGAAATATGATCATCAGCTTTCTACGACGCATTTTCATCAATAAAACTCTAAATATCATGACCTGAAGTTTACAGCGGTTATGGACATTGTAAAGTAGAGAACAGAGATATCTCTGCCATCGACACACCATTGATCCACAACATGGCTATTCGGTCTCTCATCAATCGCCACTGCTTACAAACTTTGGCCGACCTGAACTGGAGCTCTTTAACCACATCAGATCAACACACTGAACCAAATGATAGAACTGTAATACTTTTACAAGTAAAATCTGATAAAACAAGAATAAAGATTACGATGATTGATTAGGAAAATCTGCTGAGCAATTGCCATTCATGGAGTCACTCGTGATTTAGTTAAAATATAACTGGCTTTCCGGTCGAAAAGAATCTTTGGAATCTCTCGCTGCGCCCGGGGCGCGCGCTTATTTCTGGGGGAAAATTGCTCCTCAAAAGTCGAGTTGATTAAATTAAATTTTAATTTTATTGATAATTTTTGTGCACACGCAAGAATAATAAAATTGTTAATACAAAGGCAATGATCCCAGACATTGACCCCTTTCAGCAAAATAAAACTGAAATTCTTTTGTGGCACAATTTTGGGCTTCCTGTTTGTGTGGGGGAGATGCTGACCGTAATATCACGCGGGCGCTCATTTAGGTATGGCCAACAAAGAAGAACAGGAAGTCACTCAAGCCAGTAAAGATCTTATTACCCTCTGAAAGCCAGATTTCCTACCAAATGAAGCACAGGATGTTATAGATGAAGCACTAGACGTGAGCAAATCACCCACCATGAAGAAAGCCGTGTTTTTCATCCTTCTGGTGGTTTTATTACAAGAATACTTTGACACTGGAGGTTGGGCCGCATACTGTCATTCACACTATACTTTGATGTATTAATAACCCTCTAAACTCTGCTCTTTTTTTCAAGCGATATTTTCATATGGAGAAAGGCTGTTACTCGATAGCTTCAATTCAAAAATATCAAGCAGTAGAAGTCAGGCAACTGGATGTGAAATCTCGCTGGAGAAGATCACTCGATACCTTTTCAACCGTCTCCAAACAGGTAGAAACTATTTTTAGCACTTCATTTGGTATTTTTAAAAACCTTCAATCATGAATCGACATTGATGTTCAAGAAATCATTTTTATTCCTTTGAAGAAAGCTCACCGGGACGAAGTCACATTTGCCGTCGATGGGTTTGGCAGGCGCTTTGTGCTCAAGTTATCTCTCAATCGGTAAGAAGATGTTAGTACTATAGCTACGTAATTAGCTTAAACACTTTTATAATTCCCTCTTTTACTATTTCAAGGTTGTTATTACCAGCTGGCTCTAAAACTACCTTTACAAGTGAAGATGGCTCGGAGCGATCTGTTTTATCGCAGGTTTGTTGACAGTGCAAATGTGTTGTTATGTTGTAATAAACATCCATATCTATTATATTGCTGCATATTTTGGTCTACACCGGCGTCTGTACACTTTTAATGGACGTCTAAAAGGAGAACAATTCTCACCTAGGAAGTTAATGCGTTAAAAGCCATTAAAGGCGTGACAGGAAAGAAAATTGTTCAAGACGTGATGTCTGTAGGAATTTTATACTCACGAACCGGATATGATATGTTTCTCATGATAACTAAAGGTTTCACAATTCTGTTGACATAACTAGTTTACCATTCAGATTTATTAGTCAGCTGTATTGTAAACTGAAGTCAACTAGTCGTTTCTAACTGAAAGTGAAGTGCTGCGAGCTGATTATATTGTAAGATGCTTTAAAAAACTTATTAATTCAGCGAAAAGTTCGTCCCAAAAAACTCGTCTACACCGAACAGTGTCTTCCTTTGGAAAATGTCACAAATTAAAAGCGTTCGTGATTTTGATAAATGTTAATGCGGTACAAAGATATGACGTGAACTGTCAAAACAAAAGTGCTTAAAAATATATATACAGATATTTAAGTAAGTTTAAGTTTCAAATGTAAACTAAGGTTTTTCAATGTTTTTGACATGGACAAACTGACATCTAATATTTAGCAATAACTTATGCTCTTATAAATTATATCAATATTGTTTTACTTGAAAAAAAAATTGTAATAAATTTATACAGTACATCACTCATAAAATGTGTCCATAAAGAGCTCAATATATTGTTAAAAAATGACTAATATAAAACAGGGGCGTACAATCACAGCATGACTCACGAACAATTAAAACGTCAAATCATGAATCACATACAACTGCCTGATATATTCCTGAATAAAAGGAAAGACAACTAGAAAACTGCTTAATTATGCTCTCAGTACACCGTTCATGCATTCAGTTTACGTTCCCTACTTAAGCACTTTGAGATTGAATAAAACTAAAAAGTGCAGAACTGGGACAATTGGATTTACTTTTTCAGTGATTCGCATAGAAAAAGACCACAAAATCCCAAATGTCGAACAAACTTCTTGTGTCATGTAAATTGTTTTTCACGAATCACAGACTTTTTTCTTTGATTACCGAATCACGAAAAATGAAAATGCTTGACACATGTCACGTAAAAAGACTGTACACCCCTGATAAAAGCTGATTCTAAACAATAATTTATTATTGCTATAAGCTCTGGTTAATAAAGTGATAGACAATTATTGGTTAAAAAGTAATTAGAAAATTAAATTATATGTTATGGCTTGAAATTATATTTGGTTTGAAAATTTTGACAATTTTGCTATATTCATTATAATAATATTGAACCATATAAAATAAAATGAAAACATTGAACTAGTCTGATAGCTTTCAAACCAAAAGCAATTATTTCAAACAATAACAATAGATGAATATCATAGTTTTACATAATAGTAATATATTTCTTAATTGCATGTCATTTGAAATGTCATTTATTCAAATTGCTTTCTTTATTAAATTCCTTCATTCAGTCCAAACTCCAAATTTTGTAGTAGGTCAAATTGGGGAGGTACATTAAATGGTTATAAAAAGTCAATTGGCTCAAATTTGGCTTGAGTCCGTAATCTTTATACCATTGCTGGTTGATTTCTTTCTTAGCAATCATATTGACTAAATCAACGGCAGATGTACTTCATTTGGAATGTTTGAATAAATCACCCATGTGTTAATTTATGTTTCAATTAGCCATATTTTATGTTTTTGATTAGCCTGCAGATAACTGCTATTACCATGGCAATATCAAGGGTATTAAAAGTTCATCTGTAGCACTAAGCACCTGTCAGGGCCTAGAGTAAGTATCAAGAATTTATTATGAACATTGATCATCATCATCATCATCATTATCATCAACATCATCATCTTTATTTTAAACATGAGCCCATGAAATTCAGGGTGAAGGCTGGTTCCCACTAGCAAGCATATAGTGTAAGCAGCATACACAGGCCTACATGTAGTATCACATTTATCACAGAGGTGTGGAAAAAGGCAATTACTGCTAATGAGCAGTACATTACTGAGTCTGTGTGTTGCTTGGGTCGATAATGTGAACCAGGGCTTAAAATATAAACAGATTCAAATGACATTCTCACATATAATGTCTTTTCATTATATAGAGTTCATTTTTATTTTGAAACAACATGAAATTATGATTCTATTTCTGATAGTTACAGTCAAACTAGGAATGGTTTACTATTTTTAGTTACATCATAATTTAGCTATTTTTAGTGAGTTCTCGAAATAATTGCTATCTTTTGTATGCGCTAAAATTAGTATTCTTGGCCAATAATAATAATTATTGTTAGTAGTAAAAACATTCATTTCTCCCCAAGAAATCTCTAAACTAAGTAACTGCCAAATCTTCCCCAAGAGAAAGTCGCTAAATTTAGTAGTTACTAAATATGTCTAGAATGTTCATAGTGTTGTAAACAATCATTATTTTGCAAGCTCTTGAAACTCATACATTGATCTGTCTTCCACCAAAATTGTTTTTGATTTTATTTCAATCTTTATACTGTTCTATTGTAAAAGAAATTAGATTTGCAAGAACATAGTAAACATTCCAGACATATCTTATGTGTTCATGGTTTTCCTTGTTTGTCTGTTAATTTTTTGTCGGCACTAAAAAGTCAGAGATGAGACCCTTGGAAAATAAAATAATTATGTTACTTCTAATCATTGGCATCATATGAGATGATCTTGAATGGCTTTTTCAGTGATCTCACAACCAGATTAGAGATCAAAAGTTGTGTATTACTCAATCATAATTATTCAAGCTTCTGGGTTTTTTTCAGGATTTATCACTACAATATAGTTTCCTTTTTTGATATTTTGGCAGTTTTTTTACCAAAAAAATGTCAAAAGGATCGCAGTGATAAAATCCCCCCCAAAAAACATTATTAACAAGACCTGTGAAAAGAGGGTTTTGGAAACACTTAATAATGATATATATTTTCCTTTTTTGATGTTTTTGTAGTTCTTGGACCAAAAACTGTCAGAAAGAGTAACTATATCATAGTGATAAAATCCTGAATAAAAACAACAACAGAAGCTTGATCATGATCAGTAATGAACAAGACCTTAAAAAGAAGGCTTCAGAAACACTATTAATAACAATGTTTTTACTCAGGGGTTTCAAAAAACATTAAAATAAAAGGAGAATGAACTTTAGGAGATGGTACTGGGGGCCTGATTGAGATCCCCCCCCCCACACACACACACACACACGCACACAAAAAAAAACCTCTGACTAGCAATATTACCAGCCACAGTGCTTTTTGGCAAACCAGCTAGAAGCCGTACCTGTTGTGGTCTGATAATTATTTTTGGAAATTTTCGAACTGTTTCATTTTTTATTTTCCATTGTTCTAGATTATGATAATGATCATCAAACAATAAAAACTAAATGTCAAACTGGTTAGGAAAATTTCCAAACCAAACGTTATTTCAAACCACAGCATATCCATATCTATGAGTCACTGTACAAATTATACTATATATATACTGTACATGCATATACTGGAGTGACTTCATGACCAATTACTGCAGTTTTTGAAATAATGTAAAGTCAGATGTTCAAAAAGTCAGTTGGAATCTGGTTATTTGCTTCTGTCAATCAAAGATGTTTTTCTGGGCTAATTTAGTAATAAACAAAATAATGAGAAGTTTTATAAACAAGTGATATTTTGGACAGTCTCCAATTTCCATCATCAGATAATTTATTGCTTGGATTCTGTCAATCAAAAGTAAAAATCACTAATATGAAGACCTACTAATACCAAAACTGTATATTACAGCAGTTGTAATATACATTTACTGTAAAAGCTTTTGATTATTGATAAGTGACCCTGTACAAAACTGTACAATCTATGTGTACCAAACATGTTAATTTTTTTACTGAGAGAGGAAAACCACAGAACCCTTATGAAAAAGACCCTTGTAACAAAGGTGTTGCCCTAATATCTTAACTCATTGGGTTTTCTTGCAGAGGGCTGATATTTGATGGACAGGAAAGTTTCTATATCCAACCTCATTCAGATGTTAGCAGTAGGGTAAGCAGACTTTAGCTAGGTCGTTGTTATCAATTTGTATTGATTGTATGATTGTTGTTTTGTAGACAAGCACCAATTCACATATTATGTACAGAATGAATGATCTCAAGCTGCCCAAAATATCAGTTTGTGGTGGGTGGATATTTGTGTAATTTCTTCATTTGCTCCTTTATTTGTTCTTTCATTTGTTCATTCATTCATTCATTCATTCATACATTTGTTCAATCATTTGTTTAGTGGTTTGTCCATTCATTCATTCATTCATTCATTCATTCATTCATTCATTCATTCATTATTAATTCATTCATTCATTAATTAATTAATTCATTCATTCATTCATTTATTCATTCATTTGTTCGTTCGTTCATTCATTTGTCCATTCATTCATTCATTCTTACATTCATTTTTTCATTGATTAGCTTAATATTTATAAATTCATCCATCCATCTCTCCATCCATCCATCTGTGTTTAAATAACGATCGTTATTATTATTATTATCCATCCATTCATTCATCCATTCATTCATTCATTTATTCATTTATATGTTCATTCATTTATCCATCCATCTGCCTCATGTACATCTGTCTGATCATCCCTCAAACCATAATTCACTTATTCCTTTGTTGTAAGGAGAGAGATCACTATACACCCTCTGTTGCTTATGTACAGCAATAATATAAATATGAAATACATCTTATTATTAGATTATAGGGCACGCTTTAATTGGAGCCTAGCTCTGTTGCGTGTCCCTCACCTTTATAGTTTTATTCAGCCTTTTTTTAAATTATTATTTTTATTCAATTATTGTGTATTTAGGTGAAAGTTTTGTAAATAAATAAATAAATAAATAAAATCTTTTTTACCTTTACTTAGATCAAGATAGTCATGCTAATTACTCCAATCACATTCATAATAGTAAAAGGGTAAGAATATATTAATTTAACTAATATTTTCACTCAAGGAAAATTTTTCAGCATTCATAGGTAAGGCTCTATTTATATGAGTGTAATTTATAGAGGATACGTAACTTGTGTGTTCTCCAGGTTCGTAGAAGTTTAGAATCTGAAACAAAGTTCATTGAGATGGTAATGGTCAATGATAAAAGTCAGGTAATCTGAAAAGTTTGCTGATTTGTTAGATGTACAATACCTTTGCATTTATGTTTGATTTAGTTTGATGAAAACATAATTTCCAGTACATTTACATTTACAGTTGTTGATTTGGTAGATGAAAAACATTTCCAGTAGATTTACATTATTTGTTGATTTGATAGATGAAAAACATTTACATTAATTTCACACTCTGTGATCATTATTGTTTCAGTTTGATTTCTATCGAAAAGAAGCTGGGGCAAGTGATGCTTTACAGAAAACTATTCAAAGATCAAGAAAAGTGGCCAACCTTGTAGATTCTGTAAGTACACATTCAAGTACTTTTGTTGATTGGATTTAAAGGGCACTGAAGGAAATTGGTCAAAGCTGGAAATAAGTTGGAACATGCTAGAGCTTATCTATATCTAGAGTCTAAATGATCACTAAGGAAAATATTTTTTCTATGTATATGTTACAAATAAAATAGGTAAAAATTATCAAATATTTTGCCATCTACCTTGGAAGTAGATGATAATATTCTCTTTTACTTTAAAACAATTTTCTTGACAATATTTTACTTATGCAAATTTTTAAGGAATCCTGTTTTATATGATTCATTGATATGCTGGATGTTAGTTAGTGATCCATCCTAATTTTCCAAAGTATATAAATATATAATATATACGTATATTTATTTATTTTATAAATATTTATACACATTTATGTATATTTTTTTTCCTAAGTGTATATATCAAAAATTCCTCAAACTCAACAACAATTCCATCCCCTTTCATAGCTTTACAGGTCGCTGAATGTCCGAGTTGCTCTATTGGAATTAATTATTTGGAACAAAAAAAATCCAATCTTTGTTGACCCAGATTCAAGTCAAGCTTTAGACAATTTTCTCAAATGGAGAAATGAAGACCTTGTCAAGAGAAGAAAACTCAAACATGATAATGCACAACTTTTAACGTAAGTAACAACAGACCCATACTATAGATACTGCGCATCGTAGTTCTTTGTCCGATTGGTCAAAGACAAGTTAACACTAATCCAGCGTTAAGTCCAAAGAAAACATTGGTTGTAAACCTGCGTGGGGGCTAACTTGCCTTCAAGTAACCAAACCCAGATGACGTGGTACTATACTTAGTTCTGGGTCCAGTTGCTCAAGGGGGAGTTAGTCCTAACTGCAAGTGTTAAGTCGAGAGAAAACCTCAGTTGTAACCCTGGGTGAGAAATGTGATGAGAACAAAAAGTATGCTATGAGAAGAAGTTGAGTGGCTTGACTGCTGTTCTCACCACATTTTGATGTCTTTTGTGCATCTATTAGAGTACAGACCCATGGAAAAATGGAATCTAAAGATTTATTTTTATATAAGGGACCGTTCATTTTTTATCAGGGAGGGGGGGGGCAGTGGAATTCCAGCAGGAGTCCAAGAAAAACTAGCCCCCCCTCTATAAGCCTGATTTTTTTTAATGACCCCCCCTCTCCCCCAAAAAATATTCCACCGCTCCCCTCCCTCCCTGATAAAAAATGAATGATCCCTAAAAGGATATCAAAAGTTTGTTGTAGTTGTATAAATGTTAGCAATCCATGTACTTTAATGTCAGATTATTTCGTACAGGCCCGTAGGCTGCATTCTGAATGGGGATTCGTTTCGGAATCAGGGTGGATCAATTTTCTGTAAAGAATAAAGCTCTTGCTCTTCTGAGAGCAAGCAGAACATTTTCAGAAACCATTTACAATAACGACATTGTGCGAGCACGAAGCGCGAGCCACTCGTCAAAGTAAGGCATGAAAGTAACTCAAAAGTACTACATTTCTGATTCAGTAAATGAGTAGTTAGCATATATAACTAGTTTCGGATTTTGTAATATCAGTACATTTTAATTTGCGAGCGCAAAGCGCGAGCCGCTCAGCGATAGGCAGTAAAGTAGTAACTCAGAAATGTTCTATTCTGTTTCCTTTACTTAAAAATAACTGATAAAAGCTCATTGGTATGATGTTTTTGAATGCCCCCCCCTTTTGACATTGATTCTTCTACATGTGGGCCCCCCTCTATAGGCCTGATTTTTTTGAATGGCCCCCCCCATATTTCCACCGCCCCCCTCTCCCTGATAAAAAATGAATGGTCCCTAATATTTATTGAAACATTTTAACCAATCAGAGCACATGTAAGATTCAATGATGTCATCTATACATGTGCACTGTAATTACACATGGTTCTCGACCAATCAGAACACACACACTATAGGAATTATTGTATAGTAGGCTAATAATGTTATTATTACAGGCATGTAGATTTTACTGGATCAACTGTAGGGAAAGCCCAGGTCATGGCTATTTGCACATCACGGTCTGCAGGAGTAGTACAGGTATATGGCTCGTCAGTCTTGAAAATAATAGATTGCAGTATTTGATAAATTAAACTGTGAAATGTTTCAGGTCCAGTTACTGTGCAATACTGTCTTGTCGATATCTTTTTCAGTCTATGCTTACCATTTGCCCACCTAATTCAGTTCCCTTGGAAATAGTTGTACTTACCTAGAATGGTTTTCATATGACTGCCAAAATGTCTATGCCATTGTGTGTCTGAGTTTTGATTGATCAACCTTGATGTCTAAATTATCCAATCAAAATCATGCAATATGACGTGGTATAGCACAAAGTCTTCACAGTCATTCAAAAACTGAATGATATAGTTTGCAAGGTTGTATTTTATAAAGCAAGAAGTATTGTTTGTGTAGATGGTGTCATATTACAACTGTACATGTACTTTTATTTGAATATAGGACCATTCTTCTAATGCCGCTGCTACTGCTGCAACCTTTGCACATGAGTTAGGGCATAATCTTGGCATGGATCATGATAAAAGTTAGTCTTGTAGAGCTTTTTGTTTGTTGGTCTGTCTGTCTGTCTGTTTGCATGATTTAGCCTTCAAAGTTACACAGGAATCTCAAACCAATCTTCAAAGTTACCTAGTTAAAGTCCCTATGACGCATATATTTTTCTTTTCAAATTCAGTTCTTTTCTGGGAATATAGTTGAGGTCTTTTTGTCTTGCTTTTGAACACTCCATATTTTTCGAGATATAAAGGTTTCAAATTTCAAAATGCAAATTTGATGACGTCAGGGGAGTCATCATTTATTATACAAAACCAAGATGACTTGAAATACTCTTATTTTTTCATTTGGAATTTATTTCCGTTGGTAAAGCCTGTGTTTGAGTAAAAAATCTGGTTGTGGAATTGAAGACCTCTTTTAGTAAAATCCATGAGAAGCTGGTGATGATGACTCCCCTGACGTCATCACATTTGCATTTTGAAATTTGAAACTTTTATATCTCCGAAAATATAGAGTATTCTAAAATGGGATAAAAAGATCTTAACTATATTCCCAGAAAAGAAATGAGTTTGAAAATAAAAAAGATATGCGTCATAGGGACTTTAAGACTACCCGGACTACCTGGACTACCTGGACTACCCGGACTACCCGGACTACCCGGACTACCCGGACTACCCGGACTACCCGGACTACCAGGACTACCAGGACTACCCGGACTACCCGGACTACCCGGACTACCCGGACTACCAGGACTACCAGGACTACCCGGACTACCCGGACTACCAGGACTACCCGGACTACCCAAAGTTACACAGGAATCCCAAACCAATCTTCAAAGTTATACAGGAATCCCAAACCAATCTTTAAAGTTAAACAGGAATTCCAAACCAATTCCAAACCCAAGGGAATGCCTCATAAGCAATTATGTTGACAATTAGAGTAAATATCTATTTTTCACATTTATTACTGATCTTTTGTAGAGGAGTGCAAATGTGATGCTAAATTGGAAAATCAAGACTGTATTATGTCAGGAGTAGCCAGGTATTTAAGACATGAGAGCCATTTATGCAAGTAAAAATAACATGAGTTACATAGTCATATAGTTTACAGGTTTCTAGTTGCACGTCTTGGGATAAATTTTACTTTTAAGACCCTGACCAAGGGATGGTTTTCACAACCCTTTTTATACCTCAGCCCATAAAATCTTAAAACTTGTTGTGGGCTTAGACTGACCAGTGCACATTGTGTGTTGTATTGTCTCAAGGGAAACTAGGAAATATTAAACCTTTGATAATCCTATGGCCTGAAAAAGGTAACTAAAAATAGGTAATCTCCCCCTTCCTTCCCTGTGCTATCATTGCATGACCACAGACTTAATTACAGCGAGTTTCTAAAATGTATTGAAATTTTGAAGTTCCTTTGTTATCAATATCAGACCTGTTGCTGCCACTGACTGGTCATCATGCAGTCGAGAGGAGTTTAAAAAAATGTTGGATAAAGGACTTGATTCTTGTCTTTTTAATAAACCACGCAAGGTAACATTGACTTATTAATAATCACACAGATGTAAATAGGCTTAGTGTTGAAAGAAAATATATTATTATTTTTAAAGGCATACATAAATGCAATTGCATTTGCTCGCAGTAACAGGTAAGCTGCAAATTGCATCTGTTGAGCAATGTTGCACCACAATTGCAGCACTCACAAACACATTTGTGGCTGTGTTACCACAATTGCAGCACAATGCTGGAAAAAGTTTTTGGCTGTACTGTACATCTGTGCCCATCAGTGTTAATCAATTAGACAGTCTAGTTGACATATCTAGTTATTGTCTGTTAATATGTACTGTATCAGTTGGTAATCAGTGTGTATTGATGTATCAATTAATTATTACTCATTATCTATTGATGTATCAAATAATTCATTAGCCATTTTCTATTGATGTATCAATCATTAATTATTGTCTATTGATGTATCAATTATTAATAATCATTAATCATTTTCTATTGATGTATCAATTAATCATTGTATATTGATGTATTAATTAATCATTAATCATTGAATGAATATTGATGTATCAATGAATCATTGTATAACAATGTATCAATTTATCATTGATCATTGTCTATTGATGTATCAATTATTGATCATTGTCTATTGATGTATCAATTAATTATTATTAATCAGTGTGGATTGCCCACTTGTTTTCTGCACTTTTTTTCAGTTATTATTGGAACAAAAAACAATTAAACAACAAAAAAATCTGTCCCCAAAACAAGTCTCATGAATTCAATGTGAAGCATGTCTCCCGAGTGGCACGCAACATGTTTCCTCAGGGGTGGATTTCAGGGAGTGGTGCAAGGGGTGCGCAGCCCTCCTGAGACAACTTTGAGTCCTTTTTTCTCTCAATATTTTTCAAAAATATCCTCTCGGCAGTTTCCAATTTATATGATGGTGCATCCCCTCCTGAAGATAATCCTGGATCCTCCCCTGTTCCTAGCATATACCAATATTTATTATTTTACAGCTATATGGTGATGCTCAATGTGGAAATGGCTTTAAAGAGGAGGGAGAAGACTGCGACTGTGGTACACCAGAGGTAATAGACTGAATTAGCAAATTGAATGCAATACAAGAATGGGACGAGACAAAAGATATCACATTTGTTTTTTGTGTGAACTAACTCAGATGACAATGTTACAACACTGGTTTAGGATGCTATTATACTTGTTTTTGCATCCTCTTGACTTTGGTAAAACTTGAAAAAATTTGTCAGCTCACAAGGCATCTGCTTTCACATTGCATTGCCTTTGCTAAATTTGTCTAATATTGTATCCATGTCTGTATGCAACACCAGGTTCAGGGTGCCATTACACTTGTTTTTGCATCCTCTTGCTTGACATTTCTTCCTTTTCAAGGAGGGTTCAATTTATTTGTAATGAATCATAGAGGGTCCTCATGGCAACCTTGTTTGTCTTGTCTCAAGAAAAAATCTTTAATCATTATAAAATGTTTGTTTTTGCCCATAAAGATGGAATCCATGCTGTGAAATCCTTCTATTGCCAGAAAACCATGAAGTTGAAGAGTACATCCCTGCAAAAACAATCTAAATGGTCTATGATCAAAAACTAACTTCTCCTGTATTAATAAAGAAATCTGCTGGAGAATTTACTGTTTGATCAGAGTTCATTTACAGTGATACATTTTTGCACTGTTGTTGTCAATTTATTGCAAGCTACATGCAGGAAGACTTATTAGACCAACACAAAGTAGTTAATATGGTTGTTGCAGATCTTGTTTCTGCAAAATCTTTATTTGGTGTTTGTTAATTGTTACAGGACTGTTTGAAGTATAGTGATAGTTGTTGTAATGCAACAACATGTAAACTTCTTCCTCATGCCGAGTGTGACACAGGGCCATGTTGTCATAAGTGTAAGGTATGTACCTCTTTTTAATTTCTGCCTCGTGCCGAGTGACTTAGGCAATATTGTGATATGTGTAAAGTATGAACTCACACTATACACAGGAACTCCCTTAAGCCAACAACACACTAGGCAATTTTATACACTCATTGGAGCAAATTTTGATTGTTGCCAATCATCAGCGAATTTGATCACCAATATAGGTGACAGCTCACTAGGCAATTGAATTTTGATCAGTACCCATTGCTAGCAAATTTAATTGCCAATACCAGACATTAAATAACAGTCAGTCAGGTGACCAGGTCTAGAAGGACTTTGTCTCTCCTCCTTGTCACTTGATGAGTGTATTACCAAAAGTGAGCACTTACTGATAAACTTCTTTCTTGTTTTAGCATCGACCTTCTGGAGACATTTGCCGGGGTAAAGTTACAGAATGTGACTTGCCTGAACATTGTACCGGAAAGTCAGGCTTGGTAATGAACAGTATTGTTGTTGTTGTTCTTGTTGGTGTTGGTGGTGTTGGTGCAGTAAACCAGTGCTCATTTAACAGTCACCTGGAATTAATATGATTAAGTCCACAATGGTGTGGGTGCATTGTACAATTAAATAATTACTTTCAATATGGTCTGTCTTTATAGCTTTATCCAGTTTAAAGGATGGCTAATAACATTTCTTACAGTTGGGCTGGCAGGGGTAGATTTCCATGTAGAGTAGGGGTGTAGGGGATGCCTGACCTCTCCATAGTTTACTTTTATAGCCTTCTTCTACTTTATTTATTTATACTTTTCCCCAAATTCCTCTGGACATTTTAGGATAATTTTCGATTCGCCCCTGTTAGGCATACTTATTAAAACTGAAAAATCATATCGATAGTGTTATTTGTAGAGAAATTTTCAATAGTGAAAATTCTCCTCTCTGTTGCATCCTAGCTCAATCCCTCAGTATTTAAAGCTTGTGATAACTCAAATCAGTAATTTGACCCATTAGATTTTCCACCATATATTATAATAACTATAATTTCCTTTTTGGTAATGTAACCCTTTTTTGTTGCCCACAAAGTAACCAGTTACTAAAGATTAACTGAACCTGTATTAATAACTATTTTGTTTAATTATTGCAGTGTCCAGATAATAGGTTTGTTTACAATGGTAAACCATGTTCTGATGGAAAGGTAAAGTATCTACCTTTTCACAATATGCTTGGAAACATATTTGGGGTCCCAGTTTTTGTGTATCATGCCACAAAGGAAGAAACATCATCATCATCATCACCACCACCACCATCATCATCATCATCATCATTATTATATTTATCTATTGACTCAAACCTCAGTTGTCGATCCAGAGAAAATATGACCAGTTTCTGATCTTAATATGAGACAGCAACTCCCCCCATTCACATAGCATTCCCCCCTTCCTTGATACTCCACCCTTGGGTGATAAAGTTCCATACTTCTTTGATAAGCTTTAGAAATTGCTTAACAATGTCATTAATTTATGAATGAAAATGTACTGGAAAAGACAAAAGAATTATTATTGTTTGAATACCAGGGTTATTGCTATGAAGGGGTATGTCCCACTCTGACAGGACAATGCCAGACACTTTGGGGTGATCAAGTGCGTTCTGGACTAGAACTTTGCTATACTCTAAATATGAAGGGGGATTACAGAGGTAGCTGTCTTAGATTTGAAAATGGAACTTATAAGAAATGTTTGTACAGGTAGGTTGTTTAGATACTTAGAGTGATCTCACTTAACCTGTGAAATTGTACTAGCTAAATAATACAATATAGCTCTATTAAACAATGGAAAACAAAGGACTTTGTACTATTTTGTATTAATTAGACTTTGTACTTTTTCACGGGTTAAGTGCAATCACTCTACTATTACTATTACTGTTAGAGTACAAACACTAAAAGTGTGAAGTACTTTACCCTATTTAGTACTAAATAGCACTAATTAAACAATAGAAAACAAAATAATTTGCATAATTTAGCACTATTTAGCACTATTTATGTTGCACGCTTATAGTGTTTGTACTCTGCTATTACTATTACTATTACTGTTACTATTACTGTTACTATTACTATGACTATTACTATTAACAAATTGAAGATGGTTTTGAGTTGTCTGTCCTCTTATTGACACACTCTTGACCACACTCTCGCTGCGCTCATGCTCCCACTTGAGTTTTGAACATTTTATGACGTCAAGAGTGTGTCAATAAGAGGACAGACAACTCAAAACCATCTTCAATTCGTTTTTTACAACAATTATTTGTGATAAAAGTTAAAAAATCCTTTTCAAACGGGGCAATAGAACGAGCGCGCGCACTGAAACGTGTCAGCAGTGTGTCTGTCCTCTTATTGACACACTCTAATCAACCAATCAGATCGCGAGATTAGTATCAAGTGTTGTAAAAATAGTAATAGTAATAGTAATAGTAATAGTAATAGCAACAGTAATAGTAATACTATTACTATTGCTATGGGGACTGAGACACTTAAGAATAAGCCATTCATAAAATAGAATTAACTTAAATTGACATCAATCAACAGTACTTCCTCCTAAGACTGGTGCAAACACCATTTGAGTGACTGTCAACTTATCATTTCATAAAATGAAAAGTGGTATACAAGTGTAGCCAATGAAAAACTAAATAGGCTGTACATTTGATAGGAGGGCTGGCTGTGGTAAATCTAAGATGTACATTATTGTATGATGATTACCATTTAATTGTATGATGATTACCATTTAATTGTATGCTGATTACCATTTCATTGTATGCTGATTACCATTTAATTGTATGATATGATTACCATTTCATTGTATGCTGATTACCATTTCATTGTATGCTGATTACCATTTAATTGTATGCTGATTACCATTTCATTGTATGCTGATTACCATTTAATTGTATGCTGATTACCATTTAATTGTATGCTGATTACCATTTAATTGTATGCTGATTACCATTTAATTGTATGATGATTACCATTTAATTGTATGATGATTACCATTTAGTTGTACAATGATTACCATTTGAACTTGTGTATGTAGGGATATATATTGTGGAATGCTGCATTGTACAAATACAAAGACTGACTTGCCAATCATTGGGACTGACCGTACTGCTTATAGAAATAGATGGGTGATTGAAGGAGAGACAATTGAATGCAGGTAATACTGATCATATATTCAAACTTTGTTCTCTTTACAAAATTATTGAATCTCATTGGCTTTTTGGTAAAGACTAATGGTTATTAGTATTCACCAACATAAGGGCTATTACAAATCCTGCATTCTGATTGGCTCCCTAACCTCGGGCTATTGGTGATAGCCCGAGTTGAGAGGAAGCGCGAGTAATAATATCAATAAAACATTTTTCTCTCTTTGTTTTGTTTAGTCTCATTCACCTTTGGTCCAATATGTTGGTGAATACTAAAACAATTAGACCTCTCGGCCTCATGGACTACGAGTCAATAGCAGTCCATTCGGCCTCGAGGTCTAATTGTTAATTAACCCACAATTTCATGGGTTAATAAGGAAAACTCTCTCCCCCTTATAACTCTTGTCCTTCTCTTGTAACTCTTATCCTTCCCCCCCCCCCCCCTCCCCCCTTGGACACTCTGGACAAGTGGGGTTTGCAAAACACACAGACATGTAAACAAAACAAAACACAAACATGATGGGCCTTTTCTGCTGTGAGAAGATTAACTGTTGTCATGGTTACCATAGGAGTACTTCTTTGTCGGTGGGTGAGGATGCAAATGATCCAGGTTATGCCCGAGAAGGAACAAAGTGTGGCAAAGATAAGGTAACATTGTATCCAAGTTGTTAAAAAGATTTAGCTTTATAGTTTTACATATTACATGATCTGCTTCTTTATGCATGGCTGTCAGCATGAAAGTCACTTTCCACATTTAGTGGCAAGTGTGAAATGACTCACAGTTTAGTTCCCACCTGGGGCTCAGATTTTTCTGTAGTGGTTGATGTTGTGTTTTTAACATGGAGTTATTACTTAATATCCATTCAATTTATATTGTATCTTTTCCATTTCTATGTACATTTATTATGCACACGAAGCTTATAATCTCTCTGTTGTCTAAGGCTTTGTTCAAACAAGAACACAAGTCAATGCAAGTTTTGACTTGTGCGGACTAGCTTGCATCTTCATTTGAACACCAACTTGCATTGACTTGCGTCTACTTGCATCGACTTGCGAGCAGTTTGAACGCGCTCAAATTTGATCGCAAGCAAATGCAAGTTTTGGCTCATTTGAACAGTCACCATGCTAAACTTCATAAGTTTTTCATATTTTTTTGTCCGAACTTGTGCACATTTCCTCTCCTGCAAATAATTCAAACAAAAACAAATCTGATTTTCTTGCTGTCCTTCGATTCAGCTAACTGATTTTCCTTGAAAGTTTTTGAAAATTTTCCATTGACTTGCGTGGAGCGATGTTCAAATGAGGACGCAAGTTTCAAGTTAAAACTTGCATCGACTTGTGTTCTCATTTGAACGGGGCCTAATTCTGTTGTTATATGGCATGCATTATCAAGAGCCACTTTGTATATGATGCTGAAGGTGCAGTAATACAGGCCACAGAACCATTTTAAGTGGCAAAGATGGTTGCATTGCAAGTTGCAGAGCTAATGCTGCTCATATTATCACTTCACAAGTTTGCAACAAATTTTGTTTAGCTGTATTGTAAAGAGAAGAGCTGTGGGCTTCTACTTCCCGAAACAACAAAAAATCTTGCACACAAATTGCACACAAATACAAGCAATATATTTGCTCTGCAACTTGCAAGGCAGCATATTACACAAAATGTTGCATGTCTGATTTTATTACCAATATTACTTCACATTAAGTTCAACCATTTGACAAATTACAATAACATAGTGGGTGTTTTTCTATAGGTGTGCGTTTCAAGCCAGTGTATAAACGTCACACATCTATTGTATCAGAATGTTAAATGCCCTGATGGATGTTCCAACAATGGAGTAAGTCTAAAGGCTATTCTCAACTCATTGCTGAAAGAACCTGTAGCGAGCTAGCAATTATTACTCGTTTACTCACTGTTCAATCTTTACTTCTTGTGAGGATGTATCCAATTTTCTTCAGTTTTCTTTAGTTCAGTCTGCAATTGTGTTGAGTACTGCTTGATCACATGATATCTACACAATTTATGGTTAAGTAAAATTGAGCATGTAATCTCACTGCAAGCAAAAATAGCTCAATATTTTCAATTCATTCTGCAAGTATTTGCTAGTACTCACTGCAAGTAAGTAAGTACTTGCTAGCTTACTTCAAATGCTTTCAGTAGTGAATGACAAATGGACTTTAGGAAGGAGTTATTTATAAATTGCGTGTATTGCATAAGTTTTTTAAAGAAACGTGGGCAAAATGTTTTGTCATGTATGCTTGAAATCAGTATATTAAAATGTAGTCTTTTCTTACTTCTAAAGGTTTGTGATGACAAAGGTTCGTGCTATTGTGATCCCTGCTGGACAGGAAGTGATTGTAGTAAATCAACACCATGTTTACAAGGTATTCTTTTATCGGCAATTGAAGGGTTGCCCACGAAAATGGCCAAAGTGACTTTTGGATGACGTACAAGACACATTGTATTTTACCATAGGGAAGATCTAGCAATACCATTTTCGACCATTTGAGAAAACTTAATTGAGAAATCAATCGCCTTTAAGAAGTCATTTAAGCCAATTTCTTGAGAAACTCAAGAAATAAATAAATACATAAAATGAGATAAAGGGAGACTAGCATCAAAATCCTTCAATATCTAATTTGGCTGAAACTTCATTGAAACTAAACTGAAAGACTTTCAAAGAGTCATTCGATAACTGAATAGTTTGTTTTCTGAAAATTCTCAAAGGAATTATTAGATTTTTATGAATCTTTATACATGTTGGTGATGTCATACACACACTCAACCCAAGCAATCAGCTCCATACATTTCTTCGTAATTTGTAAGAGAAATATCTTAACCTAATAATAATTATTAATAAATAAGTTGTATTTTCCTCTGGCTGAGGAACGAAAGAAGTGGAAAATGTTTTCTCACACATCACTGGGGCCTGGGCTCTAGGGGCCTTAGTCACGTGTGCAGTGGGCAAAAATCAGTTGCTTTTTTGCTGTCCGCCATTACTGACTTGTAAGTTTGAGTTACGTATTTGTATCAAAAATTATCGTAGTTATCGTTCAGTTTTTCGCGTGTTGTTATGAATAGAAGTAAAAGCAGACCAAAATCTCGGTCTAGAGTGGTTAACCGGCTCCAGTCACATAACAAAAGCCCGGAAGGAGAACGGCGTTCACGTAGCCACAGCAGTCGCCATTCCCGCAGTCGAAGTCCAGAAGTGAATGCGGATCAACCGAGAACATCACAGTCGTCCAGCGAACCACCAGATTGGGCTAAGGAGCTATTAGCACAACAGAAAGAATACGGAAAAGAAATCAAAAAGCTGAAAGCTGAATTAGACGTGAAATCAAAAAAGGCGGGAAAAAACGATGGGACTGAGCCGGAGTTTAAGTTCGAGGGAAACAAGAAGCAATACCAGCTGAATAAGAAGGTGCTTGAAAAGATTAACGCCGCAAAAGATGCAAGCGACGACGAGTTACGGGAGGAATTTCTGAAAGAAGGTGAGAATTTGCTCCTTGAACGAAACAAACACATTTGCATTGCAGAGAAATATGGCTGGGACACTGTGGAATGTTACTCGACGGATCCGATCGCGAGTGATTCGGATGACGAGAAAAAGATCAAGAAAGCAGTTAAGGAGTCGAAGTTTCTACGGGAAGAAAAACGCAAAGCAAAACTGTTTAAGTCAAAGAGACAGACTACACAACGAGGAGTTGAGAGACGTGTTACTGTGGAAAAACCTGCTCTGGGCTCTTCGGCTGGAAAATTGCCAACTGTTACGGTTACTCGTGATTCACGTACTTGTTTTCGCTGCTTCCGCACTGGTCACGTTGCCCGAGACTGTCGAGCACCGACAGGTAACGGTGGAACAGGGCAATCCCAGTCATCTGGACTTGCATCAAATGCTTAATAGTACATTACAAACTGACACTGAACAGTATTCAGAAGCGAATTTGGATGGACTTCAAAAAATCGGTCAATTGTTGGATTTATATGACGTTGAGTTGGAGTCTGCTGTGCGGGTTAAAGGCAGACTAAAAGAAAACATTACATTTTGGCGCAGTATAGGAACAAGCCCATGGGTGCTGAGTATAATTGAGAATGGATATTACCTACCTTTTATTTCACTTTCAACTAGAAGGAGTTTTAGAAACCATCCTAGTGTTGACCAAAACCAGGAGTTTGTATGTCAAGAGATAAGAAAACTTGTGTCCTCAGGTGCATTGGTAGAAGTCAAGATAGACGATGTGACTGTTCTGAACCCACTGGGTGTTGTAAAAAATGCCAGTGGCAAGTCCAGGTTAATTTTGGACTTACGCTATGTTAATAATTATTTGAGATCCTGCAAGTTTAAGTATGAAGGCATCCAAACAGCATCAGAGTTGTTTCAGAAAAATGACTGGGTTTTCAAGTTTGATTATAAAAGTGGTTACCACCATGTTGACATATTTCCATCCCATACAACTTTTCTTGGATGTTCATTTTTGCTGGATGGCATACTCAGATATTTTAAATTTACTGTTCTCCCATTTGGCTTGGCAACTGGGCCTTATGTGTTCACAAAGATACAAAAAGCTTTGGTCAAACACTGGAGGAGTAAGGGATTTCGTATATTTACATATCTGGATGATGGTGCTGGTGCAGAGCAGGGATTTGTTGATGCTTGTAATATGTCAGAGTCTGTCAGGATGGATATTAAACTGAGTGGCTTTGTAGCAAATGAAGAAAAGAGCCAGTGGATACCTTCGCAGTCTGTGGAACTCTTGGGATTCATTATGGACCTCAAAGCAGGTACCTTTCAGGTACCAATCCGTAGAGTGGATGTCTTAAAGCAGCTTATTGACATTGTTGTAGCAAAGGATTTTTGTGTGTCTGCAAGGACATTAGCTCGTGTGTCTGGCTCTTTGGCTTCTATGACTCTGGCTATGGGTCCAGTCGTGCGTCTTTGGACAAGGGGGCTTTACAGAGACATTTGTCAGGCCCCCTGTTGGGACCAACCTATCTGTCTGTCTTCGGACAGTCGCACAGAGATACTGTTCTGGAAATGTAATTTGGACATTAAGGGATATCCCATATGGGCCCCCAGCCCTAAAATCGAGGTCATAACTTATTCAGATGCTAGTGGTCAAGGCTGGGGTGGTTTTGCAGTTCACATTAATGGTGAAGCAGCAGTTGGAAGCTGGTCAGAAGAAGAAAGCACTAGAAGTTCTACTTTTCGAGAGTTGAGAGCCATACGTCTTGTCTTGGAGTCTTATGGAAAAGACCTTCAAGGAAAAGAAGTATGTCATAGAACTGACAACAAAAATGCAGAAATCATCATGTCTGTTGGAAGTCGAATTCCAGATCTTCATTTGGAGGCAGTATTAGTTTACAAACTTTGTCAAGAGTTGAACATTCGCCTGTCGGTGGAGTGGGTAAGCAGAGATAATAATGTTACAGCAGATGAACTATCAAGAGTGGAGGATACAAATGACTACATGCTGGATCCTAGGTGTTTCCAGTATGTTGATAAATTATGGGGACCACATTCCATTGACAGGTTTGCTACTGTCAAAACTAAACAACTGGACAGATATTGTAGTCGATACCGGAACCCAGGGTGCGAGACTATCAATGCCTTCACAGTCTGCTGGGCTCATGAGAACAATTGGGTTTTTCCACCACCCAATCTTATACCTAAAGTTCTGAGACACATGTCTGCTGGAAGGGAAGACGGTTCATTGATTGTCCCAGAGTGGCCGTCTGCAGTCTGGTGGCCCCTCCTTATCAATAGGTCTAGGTCTTGGAGAAGCTTCATTAAGGGATGTATACGAATTCCCCCCTATGATGGAATCTTCCTGTCAGGATCTTCAGCAAGCAGTATTTTTACTTCTGGCACCCCTTCATTTGCTGTTTTGGCATTGAGAATTTGCTTCAGCAACCAGGAGGATATCGCTACTTGACATGCTGTTAGGGCAAATGTATTGGCAGGGATGCCTTACAAATCAAGTCAATTGCTGCTGCCAGGTATGGTGTGTATACAGTGACACTACATGCTGTTAGGGCATGTCACTGATGCTGTTATGGCATGTTTTGCTTGTGCTGTTAGGGCATTCCAAATTGATTGCTGTCAGGGCATTCCAATATGCTGTCAGGGCAATATATTTATGTTTATGATAATGAAACTGCGAGGGCAGGGGTGAACAGACCACTCATGTACTGTTTTAAGGAATGCTTGAATCCTAGTTGTGTCTAGCTTGTGGAAGCTGATGCTGTTAGAGCATAATGGCCATTGGGGATATCAGTTGGAGGGAGTAATGTTATGGGTAAATTGCAAGCTAGAGAGCTGTTGGGGGGCACATGGGGTTAGTCAAAGTGCCTCATACTATCATATTTATGAATTTCAGTGTCACTTGACAACACACAAGAGTTGGGTTTGTTAGACAACCTACCAGTTGATGGGCTGGACCATCCAATGCTGAAAGAGCTGGCGAAGGCACTTCCATCGGTTCTGATTCGTGATAGGGCTCCAAAGACAGTTCACACATATCTACGTGCATTCAGTGCATGGAAGTCCTGGGCCGAACACTACAATGCAGCCTTTCTGCCAGTTGAGACAGTGGTGTTCTCATTGTACTTAGTTAAACTTATCAATGAGAACAAGTCAGTTTCCACCATTAATACTGCAGTGTATGGAGTTAGTTGGGTACAAAAGAAAATGGGTCAACCACAGGTGGCTGAAAACCCTGTTGTCATCCAGATAGTGGATGCTGCTCGGAGAATTCTAGCCAAGCCACCAGATCGCAAGAGACCCCTCAAGGCAGACCAGGTCATGAGCATTATATCTCGTCTGGAGAAAGGTAGTCTGGCAGATTTACAAGTGGCAGTTCTATTTGCATTGGGGTTCTTTGGTTTCTTGCGGTGGGATGATTTAAGCAACCTGAAAGTAGATGATCTGCTCTTCGAAGAGTCACATGTTGCAATCTTCCTGCAGCAACGGAAGAATGATCAATTCCGCGAAGGGTCCTGGGTCTTTGTGGCAAGGTGCGATGCAGCTCCATGCCCTGTGGCAGTGACGGAGAAGTTCCTGAAGATGGGCAGCCATGCAGAAGGATCAAGTGTGTTCTGTAAAATTCAGAGCGCAAAAGCAGGCCAGATTCTGAGGAAAGCACCTATGTCCTATTCACGTGCAAGCAAGCTCGTGAAAAATGAGTTACGAAGGGAAGGACTGGACCCTAGCTTGTATGGAATTCATAGCCTTCGGTCAGGCGGTGCCTCGGCTGCAGCAGCACTTAGGATACCAGATCGCTTGTTCCAGAGGCAGGGAGGATGGAAAAGTGAGAAGGCAAGGAACAATTACATTCAAGAATCATTGGACTCGTTGCTACTGGTTACTAAAGAGATTCATGGTTCAGTATGATGCTGAAATTTGTGGATAATTACTTATGAAAACTGTACTTGTGAATGGACATTGGATATCAGACATTAATTTATTGAAGTTAATAATTTGGCATGGACATTAGATACCAGGCATAATTTGAAAAGTCGATATTTGAACATTGCTCATACGTTAATTGTACAGTTACTTTTATATAGTATTGCAGGGTAAAATAGGGTGGATGTTGAGACAATGATGGGCTCAGTCCTCTATGCTTTGTAAATTGCGGTGGTCAGCTTGACAATAGCTCCCAGTGGTGTGTGAGAAGTTGTATTTTCCTCTGGCTGAGGAACGAAAGAAGTGGAAAATGTTTTCTCACACATCACTGGGGCCTGGGCTCTAGGGGCCTTAGTCACGTGTGCAGTGGGCAAAAATCAGTTGCTTTTTTGCTGTCCGCCATTACTGACTTGTAAGTTTGAGCCCTTAAGTACCCACCCAACCCTCAGTCGACATTGCTAGAGTATCATTTTAATTAGGCTCTGGTTGACAGTCTTATCTAGTTTGTTATGTGTTTACCATGCTTGATGTAAGTTGAGTTTTAGTTTTGTTGATATGAAATAAAGAAGTCAGTTGGCGGTGGTCAGCTTGACAATAGCTCCCAGTGGTGTGTGAGAATAAATAATTTATTTTCTGAGTCAGAAAATTATTTAATTTCCAGTCAGAAAATAAATTCTTAGCCTAAACCACATAGAGAAACTCCTTCAAACAAACTTTTAATGTGAAAAACCCATGAAATAGTTTAAGGAACTTAACATAAAGAAATGTATTGAGCTGAATGTTCAGGTTGAGACTAATAGTAACTAGTAAGGAGGCAGCGTGGCCGAGTGGTCAGCGTGTTGGTCTCACAGTCTGGTGGTCCCAGGTTCGATTCCCGCTCTGGCCACTAGCTGAGACTGAATTTGTTCCGATTTCAATTAGTTCAAATTCAGTTTCTCAGCCATGCTTGTAATATAGCCAACTAGTTTGCCTCCTTGCCAGTTGGGATTGTTAATCCATTTATGTTTGATTAATTACATTTGTAAATTGAGCTGAAAAGCCCTGTTGAGGGAGTCTCAACCATGTATGTGTTGAGTGTATGACGTCACACGAACGATTTTGGTGCTAGTCCCCCAATAAGATAAAAATAAAAGAAATAGAATAAAATAAAATAAAATAACATGAAATAAGAAAATAGAATAAAACAAAATAATTATATATCATTAATATTGATGAACTTGTAGTGGAAAACTAATTACTAATTACTAATTTCTCAAATATCTATATATCAAACTACCAACAAATCACCAACGCATCAAACACAAAGTATGCAAAACAACTTGAATACTTGGTGGCTATTTAAGCAGACAGCTGACATAGCCATTAAGACAAATACACTGACAAAACCTGTAGTATCCATGGAAACTAATGATTACTCAAATAAATATTTATAGGACAAACTACCAACAAATCACCAACGTATCATCTCTTCAGCAAAGAATACAACAACAGTAGGCCAACACAAAGTATGCAAACAACTTGAATTCTTGGTGGCTATTTAAACAGACAGCTCATAGCCACCAAAACTGAAATACACTGACAAAACCTGTAGTGCTGATGACATATTGCCAAAAACAGTCTAACAACATTGCAAATACGTTGGTAGTAGTGCTGATAAGTGTGTGTGGCTGTCTACTCAGTTTTGAGGCTTTGAGAGCAGGAATAGACATGATATATTTTTTTTATGTTTATTTTACAAGCTTAATCCTTCAATGAAGGCAGGAACACCACAACAGCTTTGACAGCTAATTACTGTGGACCCTGTAGTGTTGTAGGACAGGCCACACGCACTGGCAACTTCATGGCCTACTCTCCCCAAATAGTGGTGTGGGTTCTTTAACGCCCCTCCAAAGCTAGGGTAATGTGTAGTGGTTTTGGAGAGATGGGGTCTATGGTTTAACTTCCTTATTCGAGAAGATGTAATTACAAAGGCAGCACCTTCTCAATTATTTAAAGAACCTGAGTGTTGAATCGCTCCCCGACCTTCTGTATGAGAAACTAACACTCAAACAAATGAGCCAACCGAGTTATATTGATATAGAATATACAAATACGTTTGAGAACAATAGAAAGAAGGAAAAAGAATGTATTACAATTTATGACACACACCCACAAATAGTTTTACTAATCTAGGCTGGCATGTGTTAGATACAAATAGGATATACAATAGCATGTGATTATATTTAAGTGGCTATAAATAACCTATTGATAAGCTCTAAAGGAAAAGAAGAATATTTGAGGCAAATGGAAGATATGAATAAACAAATAGAGAATGGAGCCAGATAGCTTGAAACCAATTTAAATGACAATCAATTATTTTAAGGCATTGCGCCCCTTAATTCTGGGCATAGGGCTCCCCTTTTTTAGGCAATAGCACTTGTAATTATCGTGTGAACTAGAATATCCAACTTATTAAAGGAGCACTTGGATCAAAATCAATGAAAATTGAAAATGACTTGAAACTTAGTGAAACCTATGTACACGGTGCCAATAATCACCATGAAGCAATATTTTCTTCATATCCAGAAGAGACGGATAAAATTGTCAAGGTTATTAGCATCTAAATTGTGAGTAAGTGACGTCATTATGACGTCACTTACTCAACCCTATTGTTCTTTTAGGTTTAACCCAAAATTATCAGTTTCTAATATTGACTGATTTTCATCCAAGTGGGCCTTTAAGGGTTCCCTTTAATAAGAGACATTTAATAACTTTGGCATTATAGTTGTGGTAACACTGAGAGTAGTCTCCTTCGCAGCCGTTTTCTGAGAGAGCACAGGGATCCCGAAACAGAGAACCGTTTTCTGAGAGAGCACAGGGATCCCGAAACAGAGAACGGCTGCGAAAGAGACTACATCGAGAGGGAAGAAAGATTGGAGGAGGTAATAAAATGATAGCAGTACCACCATTAACCATTTATTTATGTGATTTACAGGTCGTGCAGCAGGTCGTTCTAAACTGGCTGGATATCTTGTACTTACATTCTTGATCATATCACTCATTGTAGCTGCTGTTGTAGCTTTTGTTTATCGAGATAAACTTAAAAAGAAATGGCAAGAGAGGAAGGCTGGTAAACAACGAAGGTAATTTCAGTCCTTATGAAGCTTTATAGAATATATTGAGATATAACGCGCGCGCTGATTGGCTGGCGCGCAAATGTGTTTATATGTTTATATATGTTTATATCAGAGGACAGAGACATGGCTCGCTCAAAAAACGTCGAAAATATTTTATCAAAGCAATATAAAATGGGCGCGCATGTCTCTGTACTGTGGTATAAACACTCTGGAAGATGTAGAGCACTCGAAAAGCAAGAGAAACACTCGGCTACGTCACGTGCTCATAAGCTTGCTTTTCTCTTGCTCTACATCTTCCATCGTGTTTATATCACAGTACAGAGACATACGCGCGCGTTTTATATTCCTTAGATAGAAACTATCAGAGTTTATGACAGTTTATATAATAATTGGTAATATATTACGCGCGCTCTGGTTGGTCGAGAACCGTGTGTGGTTACAGTACACACGCGTAGATGACGTCATTGAAACTTACGCGCTCTCTAATTGGTTAAAACGTTTCGATGAATGTAATATAAAACAAATAGATTCCACTTTCCCGCGGGTGTATACTCTAATAGTGCACAAAAGACGTCAAAATGTGGTGAGAGCAGTCACGTGACAACAGTCACGCCACTCGACTTCATCGATTGGTGGCGTCCTTTTTTGTTCTCACCAAATTTTGACGTCATCTGGGCAAGGAATGGAGTGTTAATACGAGCAACAATTGCTCTGCAACTTGCTACGCAACAATGTTCCACGAAATGTTTTGCGATTTTGTTGCCCGTTTTACCGAACCTAATACAGTCGAAGCTCAGCTTACGGACACTCGAATCCCGTTTGAAATCACTCCCACTCGAACACTGTATTTACACGCTCCCGTAAGCGGACAGCTCGACTTACGGACACCTTTCGATTATCCCGAGGGTGTCCCCGAGGGTGTCCCGAGGGTGTCCCGAGGGTGTCCACGAGGGTGTCCCGAGGGTGTACACGGGAGCTTTGACTGAAGCTGGGGACAACAAAACAGTTCCAAAATTAGTCTACGTTGTTTCTTAACTAAAGTTAATGAAAGTGTAATAAATGCATTTCTAGGTATGAAAGTAATCAAGCTTCGTCACATGAACCCAAGTCAAGTTATCCAGAGACCAATGACGGCTATTACACACAGCTTTCATCTGTACCAACAAGCACCCCACCAAGACCACAGCCCATGTCCTACCCCTCTAAACAACAGGCAAGACAACCAGGGAAAATTGAACTTCCAAGCTGGCCATCAGATAACGATACAAGTCAAGATATTTCAAGAATTCCAAGACGACCACCCCCAGGGCCACCGCCCAGTTCACATAGAGTTTCAAGTCCACCTCCAACAGGCGCTGTGAGTAATAGTCCCTTCATAACACCTAGACCTGATAGTTATGCTGGAGTGTTGGACAATAGACCTAAGCCTAATCTACCAACACAGAAAGCCATGTTGCCACCTATCAGAGCAGCACAGTCAGCAGATGCCGTTGTGAAACCTTCTGACGTGAAAAATGCACAAAATAAGCCACTTAAACCCCCAAAGCCACTTCAACCTCCTGCAGCAGCTCATAGACCAGGTCGGCTTCCCCCTCCCCCTCCAAATAGGGCTGGTCCCAATCCTCATGTCTAGACACTAGAGTAACGATTACCCGGGGGGGGGGGGAACGATTACTAGGGATATAATGTGGGGACAACTCACTGTCGTAATCAACCTTATTTAAAAGTTGACTGTGTGTGTGTTGGGGGGTAGGGAGGGGGAAAGGGGGGGGTAAAAAGTTAAGCGCTTTTGGAGGGATGGTAAAGAGTGGAGATTCGGATATTTGAATGGTCTGTACGTCCTTACGGGGGGGACTCTACGTCTTTACGGGGGGAGGGACTCCATGGGATTAACTTCGATAGGTACATCATGTCATACGACAATTTCTTGACGCAGTCGGTAACAAGTTGTCCCCGCAGCATGTCGCATGTACGGGAACCTTACAAGACAATTTTGTCGCCTGTTGCACAGGCAGTCCTTAAATAGTGTACTCAAGGCGGCATCGCTACGATTTCAGATGATCGGAGATCGTTCGTTGCTCTTCCTTAAGGTGATTCCTCTGTAATAGATTCTCTTGATAAAATTCGCTGACAATTCGATATTTTGTACATTTTGAGTTAGTTATCTCGAAGCTTAGAAAAAAGGAAGGGCTCACCGTGATTTTTTAGGAAATATTTGGCTTCAAAGACAAGGGTATTTTCGCGATTTAGCGCGAACGTTCGATGTATTCCGCCGGGCTAACTCGTTGATAAGTCTATCGGGCCTCAGAAAAAACTCCAAAGACTCAGAGTTGGCAGTATTTTTGGTAGAAACGGGTAAAATAGTGAAATATCTTGCAAGGGAATTTCTTTTTGCCTCGGTAAAGTACATTTTTGAAACATTGTTTACGCGGAAATGTTCGATTTTTTTACATTTTAGCGCTCAAATATACACACAAAATCCGACCGTTTTTTTTTTTTTTTTTTTTTTTTCCATGTTCCTATCGACAAATTTTTCTAATTTTCAAATATATTGTGTGAATCACTGCAAGAATGCAGGTTTTAAAATAAAAAATGGGAGTCACCGTGCGCGTTTGCGAGATATTTTGTAAATCATCATCATCATAATAGTCTAAAAAGAGGCTTTTTTCGGGGGGAATGGGGCGAGTTTTGCAAAAATCGCTTTTTATCGCACCAAAGATTACATTAAAACGTTCAAAATTGCGTCATAAATTATAGTCGTAATTTGAATGAAAATGCTCAAAAGTCTCAATCTTGTGCTTTTTGAGCCGTGCGCAGTAGACGTGCGCAGTGAAAAACAGGAATCAACTTAGGGACATTGAGGTGCTGTTGCGCTGAAACTTTTCTCTGCATGAAACGTGCCTCAATGGCCGTTGCGAGACGAGTTTCACAACGCATTGCTTTCTACTCCTGCCACAGAAACCTGTGTCGCGAATAGAGACCTTAAGATTGACGTTTACGGCAAACGGCAACCGCCAAACGACAAACTTTAGCCGTCTGTCCTCAGCCGTTTTTTCACTGAAGTGAAAATATTTCTATTTTCTGTTGCTAAGAGATTTACTCTTTATCCGTTTGTTGAATTGCCTGAAGGATTAGAGTAAAATATAACATGAAAATCAAGGTCAATTTTTGCCTTTTGTCGCTAGCGGTTTGCCAAAAACGTCAATCTTAAGGTCTCTATTGAGCCGTGTAACACCCCTTATGAAACTCGTCTCACATGCGGCGATTGAGACAAGTTTCAGATAAAGGTTTCAGCGTGTAACAGCGCCATTAGGGTTTGCGCTAGGAAGACCAACGAACCGGATCTCCGACTGTACAATAATCAAGCTAAGACCTTCATATCATGACTTCAGTCATAAAAATCGTTTTAAGATTTGACATAACTAGCCTCCTCCGCAGGCAACTATTCCTCCTTGGGCTTCCTTTGTAACTGTTATTTGACCGAGCGGAGACTGAGAACGAGAAATGGAGCTCTCTCCCTTCTCTCCCCATTCTCCCCATCGCCACTCTTTTACACAGGAAACCCAAGAACAGTGATGCCTGCGGAGCAGGCTATGACATAACATGATCAAGGATCAATCTCGTACCCAGAGCCTGCGTTCCTCTTGGTCAGCGACCGAGAAACGAGAGGCTCTGGCCAACACAAATTTTTAGTCCGCTATTTGCGGACTTGGCTTAACTGCGCATGTCAAGCTCAATCTGTGACAGAAAATTGCTGATCGAGAGCTTATTTTTATGTACCGTATTTAGAAATATACTCAGAGGTAAAGAATGATATTCATGTGAGTCATTTGTGTGATTTATTTCACGTTTTGAAGCCTGTCAAGTGAATTTGAATCGATAGTCCAACGGCCCTCTTCGAAGCACGACCTTCAACGACCAACGGGCTACAAATCTCCTATTAAAACTGCACTAAATCTTATCGCTTGCTCACATCCTCTCGACATGAAGTAGTCTGACAATCTTTTTATATTCTGACAATGGTTCAGGCTACCCTGAACAATTTTACTTATCGAAAATCGATCTGGAAGTAATAATTTAGGATAATTCCGGGAAATCTCGATTCTCAAAATATGCGAAGAATGTAAAATTCAAACGCTCCTTCTATTGTTCTGTCAACCAATCAGAGTGCTCCAAATAACTGTATTGGCCACAATCTCGAACCCAGCGCCTGCGTTCCTCTTGGTCAGTACCGAGCAACGAAAGACTCTGGGGGAATCGATTTTTTCTTGAATTCTGATTGGTCAATCAAGACAATAGAAAACAACTGCGGTCGGTAACACAGGACACCCACAACATTTAATTTTATTTTATTTCACTTCATTTTACTTCATTTTTAAATTATAAACAATAAAACTAAGCATAGCACAACAGCAAAATATTATGAAGATATTGTGTGCAAGTTACATACAACAATTATTAGTAACTGGATACCTCTGCCTATAGTTGTTTTTTCTTTCGCTTTGCACAAATTTCACATAATTTTCTTTCTTTTTTATAGCGATGACTATTTTTGAACAATAGAAAATTGAAATAGCTGTTCCAGCTTGAATTATTGTTCACTGATCCTTTTGGCTATTCTTGAAGCAAGAATTTATTTCTGACGGTACAGTCTGTGTGCAGTCAATCAGTTTTTGACATACGAAAGCCTACAGGCGAAACATATTTGAACTGGAATCGATGAATACCTTTTCGTCTGTATATGTTATGAGTTTTCATGGCCAACTTAGACTGTCATCAATGCTGGAAAAAAAATTAGAGAAAAAACTCAGAGTCATCTCAATAACTTTTTGAGTCGATGGAATTTGCCAGTCCAGCCGGCTTTGATTAGATTACCTGATTACGGAAAAATACACGGCAAGAACTTACCGCTGCTATGCTTTTATAGGTTGAAAAAGGATGAAAAATATAACGGACCAAATAGTAGCCCTCTTTGCAGACTCAGACTCAGGCTAACCAAATAAGAGAAGAAAGCAAAGTGAGGCGTCCTTCGTCTCCACTACTCAGATCTGAAGCCGACACTTGCCGACACCTGAAATGAAAAACACCATCAAAAATCGAAAAAGATCCATTGAAACTCTTGAGAAAAACTACAAGATATTTTAGACATTGAAAATGGCAAAGTAAATCGATAAACGTGTACTTACAAACAGTGTAGTGATCCTGGTCAATGAGCTGAGTTGGCTTTGCTGTCTTTTCGTCGACTTTGCTCGCCCGTTCTTCGTCTTTTCCAGCTTTGAATTTGATATTGATAAACCATTGGCACTTTCTTCATCGACAATGCAATAGCAAATTTACTTAAGAAGTGATATTTCTTCGCAAAAGTCACTAAATATCCATGAAACACCTTTGTAATTTCTACTACCAGTAGCTCTTTTCAATTATTTTGGCGCCATTTCTGGAGCATGCGCATTTGAGTCGCAAACCGGAACCCCAGAAATCTGGGGAAAACAAATCGATTCCCCCAGAGCTTTAGCCGGGGTCGCGTCCGCTGACCAGACGCTGGCAAAACTCTGGGTTCGAGATTGTATTGGCCAGAGCCTCTCGTTTCTCGGTCGCTGACCAAGAGGAACGCAGGCTCTGGGTACGAGATTGGATCAAGGATATTCATTTAGGAATAAGTTGTTTTAGATTAGTTAGGTCGTCTCAAAATAAGCTAAATGCATCCGTCGGATATAAATAAAATAGTTAATTATTGTTTTTAAAATAGCCGAGTCGTAAAGTAAATGAAGAATTCAATAAAATTGTTATGATACAATTGGATGAAATAAATGTACAGTTCAAATTAATAATATTCTATTCTTTCAATATGCGAGAAGCCGAATTCGTTAGAATTGATTAATATAATTTTGTATACAAAATTTTAAGCATTTGTCAATTGTAAAGCTGCAATGGTTATTTTTATCAAGCAAAAAAGATCAAATAAAAGTTCAAATATAATATGAAGTCTTGACTTTGAATTGCGTTCATGCAAGAGACCATAATACTAAGAAAGCGAAACTTGTATATAGCATCCTACGCAGGCGTTTTTAGTCTCGATCCAGCTTTTTTTGTTTTTGTTTTTTGTTTTTGTTTTGTTTTTGTTTTAATTCCTGGATCGAGACTAAAAACGCATGCGTAGCTAAGGTTATTTTAGTAACGACTTTGACACCATCGTGCGCGCAAACAAATTCGATTGCCAGAGGAAATTAAAAACGATTCGTATCCGAGAGTTTCACTTTCTTAGTATTATGGTCTCTTGACTCATAATGCACGCAAATGCGTTCGTTATTACTATTTAACGTGAATGTCATACTAGCAACGCAGACTCGGTATCGTGTTTATCACAGGTGTTAAAAAAGACGAGCAGACTTACAGCTCTCTTTCAAAAAAAATCAAATCTTTCAGCTTATCCTCGGGTTTCAGAGTAGCAAATAGCGAACTATGGGACCGTGACTGACTCGACCAATATTATATGTGGTACATTACTGAGTCTGCGCATGTTGCTCACGTCGCATTATTAATCATCATCATCATCATCTTTATTGAGTCAGTAAAGCCTAGTGGCATCACACCAACTATAAAATAAACTATATACAATAATAAATATTGACGTAACCCCTTCGTCCGTTCGTTTTTGGTCGGTTTTCCGGCGTAACTCCGACGTCCGAATCGATATGATCGGAATGACAATAATAGAGATTAAATAAGGATCATGCACGTACATGCAGGGATGGATTTAGGGGAGGGGTGCAAGGGGTGCGCACCCCCTCCTGAGACGACTTTGAGTCTTTTGTTCTCAATATTTTTCCAGAATATCCTCTCGGTAGTTTCCAATTTATATGATGGTGTACCCCCCCCCTCCCCTCCCTAACTGAAGATAATCCTGGATCCACCCATACAATAGTACAATCCAATTAGCCCTCAACAAGTCACATGGAACCAATCCACTAGGAGAAGTAATACACTATTTGTAATAGGTACATGGCCACTTTAATCAAAAGATCTGCTTGGCCAAGGACTGTATCAAGGGTTGCGTGTCAACTCGTAATATAGCGTTCACGTACAGGAAGAAACCTGTCTAGCCCTGATGAGTGAGGGCATAACTGGCCCTTACGCTGAAAGAAGTTTGTTGATTAAAAACAAACGTATTCTAGTCCCCGTCACGTCTTTGATATACATACATATATGTTGATATTTTATTTTTAAAGCAAGCTACACAAGAATACATTACATGTTAAAATAATTGGATAAAATATTAACATAAACGCAGCTATCAAGCTGCATGTGAACCTGGTAATATAATTAAAAAATTTACATAGTCTGTGAATTACAAGTAAAGTGTTATTTAATAATATATAAAGGTAGCGATAATTTGAAGAAATTATATATGTTTTTATTGGTTAAACCTTTAAGAGGTAAACTGAAAATGAATTCCCGAGGATCATTCCCGAACCCCAAGCCCATTAATTACTCATTCATTTGATTCAGGAATTTCACTCGAGAACGATGTTCTAGAAGTCCTGATCTACCGTACTGGTATATGCATTAGTGTCATACTGGCATATGTCAGATTAAACAAGATTATTATGCGTATTTAAAGCCGATCAAAAAACGAATAATTAAAAGAAAAAAAGATTATGACAAAAGGTATGTTTTCTAAAGTTCTACTTTTTTAAAGTTCAGTTCTTCTAACCCTAACTTGTCAAGTATCGGAAGCGAAAATTATACCAAAAAAAAGGCTTTTTAAATACTTTTGTCTTAGAAAACTCCCTTCCAGTGAGAATAGCAAAAATGGAAAGAAAAAAAAATAGACGAGTTTTTACACTTTTATAACGCATTGTTGTGAACGGCACGGCGCGGAAAATACGAACCCGTTCCCATTTTTCAAAACAAAATCTACGAGTTCCTGTCATCTCTTTGGCGTTCTTTCTAAAAAATACTATTGTTGGTTGATTTTTTATGTGCTCTGTTATTTTATACCTGTCATCTGTTATTTGTTAAATTGACAGCACTGACAGCAAGTGAAAAGTTTCCTACTCAGTCGTAATCACGCAATTCACACAAGTTCAAGACTTGCCATGGATATTACAACCAAGAGACAAAATGAGCCTTTTCTAATCAAATTGTCTGCCCTCAAATTAGCAAAATGACAATTAATTGGAAACTTTTATGGCTTCCTGAATGTTTTATAAAACGTGACCGGAATCCACGAGGAAGTATGTCACGAAAGACTGGGCCCTATTGATCACGTGGTAGGCTATGCGTGATGTCATTGGTGGAATATTTGATATTGACAGCTCTCTTTTTCTGTTGTTGTTATGATTTTTGAAGAAAGAAAACTTCTGTCGAAGTAAAGCAACCAGTAATGAACATACTTGACGCCCTGAAACCACTTTTGTTCACGGTTTGTCGCTAAATCTGCGTCCAGAAGATACATGGTGATCTAAGGCGACTCCATAGCTATTCATCTTTCGCTGGTCTCTTCGTCCATTGAAGTACATCGTCATGAGAGAACTATTGAGACTCAATTTATTTCTCATATCTGAGATTTGGCCCTACCCTTTGCTGTTTGTCTTCTCAGCAACTCATTTTAGTCTAATTAGTGTTGGTATACTCTTGGCTATGGACATTCGTGTATAGACGTTGACCAGCAAAGAAACTAGCGTAGTAAATTTGCGCTGACGCCGAGTTTGTTTTGCCAAAGGGAATGTTTTTGTATCGGTCGTCATCAGCTGTTTATGTGAATCTGACAAGAATAACAGGAAACACCAGCAAACAATACAACATCATCGCGTTCGCTTGAAAAGGGAACTTAGTAGAGGATTATATACTTGATCTGTCAATATGACAGATGTAGAGTACGACCAACAACATCCAAGAGAGTTAATCAAGTGCGTACTAATAGGAGATTCTGGAGTTGGAAAAACGAGGCTCATATGTGCTGAAGCGCTTGGTGTTGGGATCAAATCTCCTTTTAATCTGCGTCATCTTCATTATCCATCTGTATTTGCAATAGATCAATATCATGGTTCGGATGAAATAAGGGAGAAGGCAAACTTTATGGTAGATGGAGTCAACATTGCTCTTAGATTGTGGGATACATTTGGGGATCATAACATGAATCGCAAGTATGCCTATCAGAACGCTCATGTGGTTATGCTCTGTTTTAATATCAGTTCACCACTGTCCTTTAAGAATGTCAACGCTATGTGGTACCCAGAAATCAAAAGATTCTGCCCTAGAATTCCCATCATTCTAGCTGGGACTCAATCAGACTGGCGGTGCAATAATTCAAGTATCTGCCTCACAACAAACAATTCCAAAAGCCTGTCTAAGCGCATGCGCGAGTGTGTGTTGGTGTCACCTGACATGGGCAGACAGGTTGCCAAGGAGATAGGTGCCACATACTATGAGACTAGCGTGGTCACTATGTTTGGTGTTAGGGAGGTCTTTGAGAATGCCGTTAGAGCTGCTTTGGTTGCCCGGCGACAGACACGATTCTGGTCTTCACAATTAAAAAGAGTATCGAAACCACATTTACAGCAGCCATACCTACCAGAAAAGTCAACAATGCCTCCAGTTGTGATTCCAGAAAGTCAGTACCAAAAGAATTTGTATGAGATTTTGCATGCTGGAGAGTGCACAGATATAAAGTTTGTTATTGGTCAGCACATTATTGAAGCACACAGTTCAATCCTTTGTTGTTCCTCGGCACTTTTTAGTTACTTACTTTTGGAGAAAGGCCTGTTTGGTAGCTGTGATGAAGAATCATGTCTCTTTAAGTGCCTGACAAGTGGAGAGGAACAGGTTGAGTTCTTCCAAAATGCATTTGTTCTTGGCAAACCAGCATTGCTTCCAAGAGGTTTCTTCTCAATTGGAGTGGTAGAAGAGCAAGTCCGAGATAAACAGCTTGTCAAGATCGTGGTAGAAGTTGACAGCTCAATTCCACCAAGTGCATTTGAAAGCATCTTGGATTTCTTGTACAGTGGAAATCTCCCAATCCGTGCCTGTACTGAAGAACTGCTTGGTGTGTCCCATTATCTACAGCTAAGTGACATTAGCAAGTATATTGCTAATACCATCAACAACACTTCATATATGAACGTAGATATCTGCTCTAATATTGCTAGGCGTATGGTTTTTGGTGGCAAAGTGCTCGTCAACCAAAAATGCATGTCAGATATTTCGTTCATACTTCAAGGGAAAACAGTACATGCGCATAAAAGTTTTCTTGTGTCCCAATGTGAAATGTTGGCAGCCATGTTTGTGAAAGGGCATTTCAAGGAAAGTGGTCACCAAGTGGTATGTTAATTCACTGAATAGAGGAAGTTAAAGTGTCTGAGTACATGCACACTCTAAAAGAGAGTGATAATATGCCCTCAGGCACTAATAATTCTCTTAGATATAATTATAGCTGTGTGACTTATTTTTCTTCAGTTTCATCCACTGCGGTCAGAAAGGAATCATCATGATAAATGGTCACAAAAAATCAAAGCTCTAGAAAATTGCTATCCAATGATCCACCTACTCCCTTTGATCAAATGTACACAAGATATACTCAAGACAGACTTGTGGTCAAATTTATTCAATAATTTTGTATCCAATCTGAATCACTTTTGTGAGATTTGGGTAACCTGGCATTGGTACAAAAAATTTTGTACTGATGCCAAGTTACCCAAATCTGACTAGTGATTCCTATAATCTGAATCAACTTTTAAACTTTCAAATTGAATTTGTGGTTTCTCTTCATGGGGGGCCAAGCTAAGAGGAGTGAGTTGAAGAACAGCTGTTTCTCAAGCTATGTCAAAGTCTAGACAATTAATTTTAAGCTTGTATATATTTCAAAATCTATATGTTTGAAGAGCATCAAGTGGCATCCAAAATTTGTCATCCACTGCATGCTTTAAAATTAAGGGGGGTCAAAATTATTCCATAATACATGACTGATGAATATTTACTGCTTATTTATAGCTGGTCAATATTGACATCACACTCCATTGACTTTGAACAAAAGTTTTGGGTCAAGGCTATTGGGCAAGTCTCTGTATTTTTGGCCCAGTACTCTCAAATTTATTGAAACCTTTGTTCAGAGTCAATGGAGTATATCAGTGATATGTTGTTAATTAATAGAGTGATTTAGCAAATGCAACGTGATGCAAGAACAGGATGTGAGATGACAAATACTGATCATATTAATTCATTGCATGACTGCCATGACAGCATAAGCCAGTTCAGAGTTTAAGACCCAATTTCAGTGCGCATGTGATTTTATCCTAAACTCCTCACCTTCTGTCTAAACCATCTTTTGTTTTTAATCAAACAAAAGAAGGTGAGACATTCAGGATAAAATCGCATGTGCATTAGAAACGAACTGGCTTATAGGGACACCACATTCAGGATGCCATTTTGCTTTTTTCACATCCTCTTCTTGACATTGGAAATGTCAACGAGATGGCCACAGGGTTATTGGCCTAAGCTGTCACGTGTCACCCTCTTTTAATTAATTAAAAGTCTATTCATTCATTCAACAGTCATTTCAAACAAATTTTTTCAGCGAGCACAACATCCTCTTTCACATTGTGTCGCATTTGCTAAATCACTTTTAATTAATATTTCTAAAGGTTGAACTCAAAGAAGTGTCAAGTTACAGTTCCTTCCTCACAGTGTTGGAGTACCTGTATACAGGTCATTGTCCTGTCCTGTCTCTTGATGAAGCTCTTGATGTTATTGGTCTTGCCAATTTTTTCTGCTTATCAAGATTAGTGGCTTCCTGTGAAAAACTTATATCAAAAGAACTCCAGGTAGCCATGGCAACAGATGAACTTTCTGTAGCAGAGGATGTTATTGGTATGTAGTATTTGGTATTTGAAGGGATACCCCTGAAAATGGCCCAAGTGACTTTCTTATGTGCAGGCATTGATAATGTGGCATATGTAAGCCAGCTGGTGATAGTTGAAGGTTTCCCTTAGAAAATGGCCTGAGTGACTTTTGATGTGCAGGCATTGATGATGTAGTGGCATAAGAAAAGCTATCAGCATGATAATTGAAGGGCTCCCTTTGAAAATGGCCTAAGTGACTTGTTAATGTCCAGACACTGATATTTTGGCATAAGAAAGTCTTTGGTACCATTTAAGGTCATTTGAGAAAACTTCCAGAAAAAGTCAGAAGTCACTTTTTTATAAGCTGTTTCCATTGAAAACTCTTCATTTTTTTGGTAAATAAATTAAGGATGCCAATGCAGTAGGTAAATTATGTACATTATGTATAATTATGTGTGTAAACATTTAAGATTTGCTCTTCTATGGAGACTAACTAAGTCTTACTGTTTAGCATGCCTGATAGAATCACAACTTCATAATGCCACACAATTAGAAGCTTGGTGCCTCAGCTACGTTGCAAATCACTACGTGGATGTTTGCCGCAAGCATCCAAAGGAATTCAAGATGTTGAGTCCTGCAACACATCATGCCCTAAATCAGCAACGTTGGCCTCCCATTTGGTATTTGATTGAGAATGACTGGTACGAGAAAACAAAACGAGAAATGGACCAGCAAGATAAGAAGCGGGTCTTAAAGTCAGTGGTTAAAGCCAAAAACAAAAAGAAAAAATGTCACTGTCTTTAAACTGATTCATGAATGGCTATATATTTACATTAACATTTAAATAATCATATGAAGATTTTAGGTTGTAACATGGGTCCACACAGAAACCCAAAGTTAAAGTTAAAATAATATACAATCATGTTTGCAACTAGTTTAATTCATGAAGTTCCTAACTAAAACCTCATTTTAGACTCATAATATAAGTAATAAATATAATTTTAATTGTAGTTATAAAATATTTGAGATATAATGCGTACGCTGATTGCATGGATGGCTACCATGTTTATATCAGAGGACAGAGACATATGGCTCGCACAAAAACATCAAAAAATATTTTATAAAAGCAATATAAAATGATCGCTGATGTCTCTGTACTGTGATATAAACACTCTGGAAGATGTAGAGCACTCTAAAAGAAGAGAAACAATCGGCTACACCTCGTGTTCCAAAGCTTGCATTTCTCCTGCTCTACATCTTCCATCGTGTTTATATCACAGTACAGAGACATGTGCACGCATTTTGTTTTGCTTAAATAGATAATAGATATGTGCACTATAGTTTTGTAGATATAGAGAATAGATAATTGTGCACATTAAAGATTACTAGATTAACAGCTCATGCTGATTGTAATCCATTAAACTAATCCATTCTTCCTGTATGTCAAGAAAACAAAGGCTCATTGAGTCAATCTTGATGAGAGAGCTCTGCAAGTATAGGGTTGTTTACTTTTTCAGTGCTTGAAACTTAGTGTCGTAACTACAAGAAAAATTCAGACCTGGCGTCACATTCTTATAGGTGTAAAAATAAAGACAAGCACTGCAAATGATCAATAACTATGGTTGTCACTTGCGAAAAGACAAGCAGTTCATACTAATAAGCAGTGCAGTCTACTGACTCTGTATGTTACTTGTGGTTATGTTGATGTCACTAGTGAAAAGACAAGCACTGCTAATGAGCAGTACATTACTGTGTCTGTGTATGTTGCTTTTGCTTGTGTTCTAGCGAAAAGACAAGCACTGCTAATGAGCAGTACATTACTGTGTCTGTGTATGTTGCTTTTGCTTGTGTTCTGGCAAAAAGACAAGCACTGCTAATGAGCAGTACATTACTGAGTCTGTATGTTATTGTTCATATGTTTATGTCACTGGTGAAAGGACCAGCACTGCTAATGAGCAGTACATTACCAAGTCTATTTATGTTGCCTTTGCTTATGCTTATGTCACTAGTGAAAAGACAAGCACTGCTAATTATAATGAGCAGTACATTACTGCATGAGTCTGTGTATGTTACTTGTGCTTATGTTTATGTCACTAGTGAAAACACAAGCAGTACATTACTGAGTCTGTATATGTTGCTTTTGCTTATTTTACTAATGAAAAGACAAGCAATGCTTATTTTATAAGTGAAAAGACTGCTATAATGAGCAGTGCATTACTGACTAGCATTGAGTAGGCTTTCAGCTACAAAATACTATATATTTGTGAAACAGTAATTTATTAATAGTGAAATCTTATTAGTAATAAGTACTAAATAGCATATTTATACCAAGTTTTGACATACAATGTATTTGTTATTATTTAGTGCTATTTAGTACTATTATTTTGGTAAAATTAATATTACTTTGTCTGCCTTAACAAAAGGTGCACGCCCTAGAGCTAGGGGGTCTAGGCGAACAGTGCAGAAGTTTGGGATGACACCATATTATTGGATCTTTTCTGTAGCTATTAGTCCCATTAGCTTGCCAGGATAAAAATGTTTTTCTACTCATAGAGAATCATAGATAAGGGACCGACTGATGCTTGGATATTTGATAGGAAGTATCTTGAGAAGAGGTTATTTTTTAACCTCCATCTCAGGTAGATGTGAAAAGAATAGCTCAACACATGAAACAGCTATGTCATTGCAATATCAGGATGCCATTTGTGCTGTCTGTGGATGCAGATATAGTCATCATTGTAACAATGTCTAACAGATCTTTAATGCTAGATTTTGTATGACTGTGAAAACACTCTCAACATATGACTATGACATCATCTTATGGAAAATAAATGATTGTGAAAACATTTTTACAGAATATGCTGTACACTGTAAGGTGACGTTGCCATTTCCATGACAAATTTATATTCCATGTTACAGCCATTCTCCAGTTCTCTGTGAAAGCACTCCCAGTGAGCTAACGAGTACCTGTTGGGAATAAAATCTATTGTTCAAAATTCTTTCGCTGCTAGTGCTTTCTGCGATGAGTGGAGAATCTGCCTTAATTGCAACCATGTCATACTGCTGTCACTGTGCCACGTGAGTTTTTTCACAGTTATAAGAAACATTCATTTGTTTAGTAATGTATTATCTTAAAAATAATTACACAATTGTGTGACATAGAAATAGAGTTTATTAATCTAACTTATAAGAGATTATAATGAGTGTAAACCAAAAGATATAAATATAGTGTAATTGAATTTATCCAGCAATATAATAAAAGCATTTTATTTTCAAACTGTTTTGTACAGATTAATTACATGCATGCAAAGCAATACAAATTTACAGATGTTTTAATAATATCTATTTCATTATATCAGGGGGGTTCAAGGCATGGTTCATGGTTGATAATAAGGTCATGTGTCACCAATCAACTGTTTGATATCCCTCCCCCCCCCCCCCAGAAAAAAAAAACAGGAAAATGTATTCAATATTGCTCTCATTACATTGTTTATGCAGCCTACATTAAGCAAATGCTTTGAGATCAAAAAACTAAAAAGTACAGTCGTGACTGTAGTGAAATCATGAATCTTGATTATTGTGGCTGTTCCTATATCATATAAATAAAGGTATTTAACAGATCACGAGAAAAGATTTTTTCCATTCCCAACTCAGAAAAAACGAAAATACTGAATCACATACAACCCCCTGTACATCCGTTACATTTCTGTTGTTCTCAATGAGCTTGTATGCTATTTTAACATTGGACAATAAAATAAAATTGAAGTGAAAGTGAAGGCTCTCTTCATGACAGTCACTGTAACATAGGCACAGCCCAAGCACAGGTACTTTCGATAGCTAAGTTATATTCATTGCCTTTTCCACCATCATATTTGCTTGTTACAATTCTAAGAAAACCATTCTCTCCCCAAGGTTGTCCCCAAGAATTCCTAACAATCCAGTACTCAACACCATTCTCTACTCCCCAGCCCACTACTGAAACTATGTGATTAACCAGTCGAAGTCCACGATACTCTTTGTAGATTCCTCCCCTGTATTTCTCAAGTCCACTAGTTGCCATGATACCACACGCGATAGGTCCACGAGCATAGATTTCAGCCATCATCTTGTCTCGACCATTCACTCGACCTAAAAGAGAGAAACAGTTTGATATGTGTATTAGTTGGTACTGTATGTTGTTTTGATATGTATGGAAGTTTGGTTAGAGCAGATTTTGTGTGAGTGCAAAACAGACTGCAGTGATCCCACTTCGCAGTGCTTTAAAGTTACATTTAGTACAGTAACTCCAAAAATCAAAATTGCTCTTCCAGTATATTTGATTATTTCAGTCATTTTCAGCTAAACACTATAAGGTTTAATATTTCTTATTTTAACACTTTCACACAAATTATGCAAACACAACTTCACAAGTATAATATATATTGCCCACGCTTTAAGAAGTCGAGCAGGGCCTGATTTGACCAGGCAAGCAAAGATTAAATGAGATTATGGAACAGGAAGAGTTCGACAATAATGTTACTTATTGTTTTATTATCAACAAGTATCCTTACCATATTCACTGGCTTTAAACACAGTGTAATTCTTGATAATGTGACACTCCCCAAATGTTGTGCAAGTTCCACACTTATTGAAGTCTGTGCACGGCATATCTTTGGCTTGGTAATTGTTGCATGTCTCGTCTGGGATACCACTTTTATATGCATACTGATAAACACCAGCCATACCACCTCCATGGCATGTGCCAGCATTTCCTAAAACAGACAAAGAAGTTAGTATTGCATAGGGTAGCAGGGCTGGCACAGTGGTTAAGCCACTCGCCTCTCATTGATGAACTGGAAAAAATGCAGAGGCAAGCTACCCGCTTTGTGCTATCAGATTAAAGAAACTATGATCCAACAGTGCTACAAGTCTCCCGAACAAGCTTGGTTGGTCTTCACTGAAGAAAAGAAGAGAGATCGACAGACTGTGCCTTCTACATAAAGGATAGGAATAAATCCCTTCTTCCCTTGGCATCTTTGTCAAGCCCAGCCATAAAACAAGTCATATGCATAGTGAACACTATATCAAATTTTTGCTAGGTCAAACACTTTTAAATATAGTTTTATTCCCTGTACGATTATTATTGATTGGAATAATCTTTCCCAACCTGTTATTGATTTGACTTATAAAAAGAAGAATCTGTTTTTCTATCTCACATAAAATCTAGCATGTAAACTGCTGGCCACTTTGCAATTATATTACTTCCTTTAAGGTAGCACAAATCATTAAAGTGAAAGTGAAGAAATGCCATTTAATAACTGAATGAAGACCACAGGTAAACCAAATTTATAAAAAAAACCTTCCCTGATTTCCCTAACTTTTCAAGGAGAGTGGGCACCCTGCCACAAATCAAAAGGAATCTGAACCATCATTTATGGCATTAGTTTAGCTCATGCCACGAAAATTATAAATTCCCATCTTATTTCCTCTCCCCCCTCCCCCTCCCCCATAGAAACTGATCACCAGCTCATCACGAAATTACAGAAAATGTCTTTGTTCAACAAAAAGCTTACCACACGCCAAAACATTTTGAACAGAAAGGTAATTGACTGGCCATTTTCCCTTTCTCTTGATATTTATCCTGTCTGACATGGCACTTGTGGTCCCGTGAGCCCAACATGATCCACAATACTGAGGGATGTGTTGGTTTCTTGTGACGCTAGCATAGTTTATGCCTTTGACATTTCTCCAGTCGTAAGCTGCTGGGATTTCGCTCATCTTTAGATATTCATGTGGCCTTTTGGTTTTTCTATAGTGAAAAACAAAACATCTTAGTATTAATTCAAGATTATGTGAAAAACGTTCAAACAACTACGTTGTCAAAGCCGGGTAAGGAATTAAACGGAAACAACTCAAAACTTTCGAATCTGATCGACTTACATAACTTCCTTGATGTCTTTGTCCAATTCTGGCTTATAACACGGCTCAAAAACCCGTGAAGGTTTCTTTGGTAAGCCAAAAGAGACACCAAACAAAAGCAAAACAACCGCTACCGTCTTCATTTTGAATACCGACAACAGAAAATGTAAGTTCAAGGAGTTCAAGGATTTTATATTTTCTTGTTTCGAGTCATGCTTTAGTCACGGGGATAACAAGTAGCCAATCAGAAGCCACGTACATTACATTACATAACTCCTCGTGACTAGAACCCAGTCCTAAGTCAAGTTTATTTATTTCTTGTATTATTATCAAGAAGTCAAATAATAGACTATAGTTAATATTTATCCCATACAAGTGTCTTTAGAAGAGGATTTTACAATCAAGATTTCTTGGTAAATATAAATATCTGATTTTTCTGTCAAGAGTTGCTTATAAGCTGTTATTTACGTATGGCAATGCATGACCATCAAGTGATGTGATTGGTTGATTGATAAGTCAAACGGACCCTCTTTAGGGGGCATGTAGGGCTTGCAACCATCACAGTTACAAGCTACCAGTCAAATCACATGACCATAATGGCTGATGCCAACATGTTTACCTTAAATAACATATCAAGCTGTGTCAAATTGACGGGGAGATTTCACATATTTCACTTTCTTTCAGTTTCCAAAAGTAGAGGATTTGCTGCACAATTTTATACCAAATCACATTAAACTCATACATTAGGTGTACATGTCACTGCTAACTACTTATTCTCTATGCTAAATACTATATTAAATACAACTGTATCTGACAGGGCCACATAGTATCATACATTATCACACATTTGTATGGCTATAATTTATCAAATAGAGCAGCTTTTTCTGAGCATTACTGAATGCAGGAAGTCATGAGAGCATGAAAGAAGTATAAGTGCTGTATTACTGAACTGAAGACAGAAAAAGCAGTTTTGACTTTGTGTAGAGGTCACAGACTGTCTAGGTAAAGCTGCTGTTACATGCTGAATCTTTCCTCTGAGACTTGCCTCAATCGCCCTTGTGAGACAATTAAGTTTCACAATGTATTGCACTGTTTCAGGACGAAATTTCATAGTGTAACATCCCTTATGAAAATTGTCTTACATCAGCGATCGAGACAAGTTTCAGATAAACGCTTCAGCGTGTAACAGCGCCTTAATTCAATAGCCACAACAAAAGACGACCAACTTATACAATAGAACAAATTTACAAAGGATATAATAGATTTCTATTGAATTATACAGACTGTATCCTCTATTGTGTCCTCTACATGAAGGAATCGAATACCCCCAAAAAGCTGTTCTATTAATTTTGTTTTATTATTTGCTACATTGTTGAGTCAATATTCAAGGAAAAAAGTCTGATTTTCCTCTGTACAAAATTTCAAAAGAGATGCAAGCCAGTGCAGTTTAGCTCATTACTACTCAAATCAGAACTATGCTCCATTCAGTGTAAAGCATAGATTTCACTTTCAACCAATATTACAGTGTGCCAACTATCTAAAATATATAATGAATAATTATTAGACTAATAGAAAGTCTATTCTTTTCAAAGGTTGCTATGGAGACTTAAAGGAAAAGCAAGCCTGGTTATAATGCTCTATCCAATAAATAAACTGAAAATGACCAGCAGAAGGATAACTATACATTGATGATTAGTCTTAAATAACCAAATCAAGATGAAAGCTATATTTATTATTAGCTCATTACCTGACATTTTATTTGTGTGGGAAGACAATGACTTTGCTGAACACATAAACAGAGTGTTAATGGAAGCACACTTTATTGATGCTAACCAGGATATATCTAAATTAGACCATGGTGCAATGTCACAGTATTTTTCTCCAATGATTGCATCACTGACATATATGAATGATGTTGGTAACCCTTATTCTTCTATTATATGTAAAGATGGTACTTTGTTTGTATTTAAACAGGTAAGTCAAGTATAAGATTGGTAGAATATTAGTGAAAGCCACTTGGCCCAGTGATAAATATATGAGAAACAATGCAATCTGAAGTGCCTTTGAGTCCTGCTTGAGTGAGGGATTTTTTCCCCGTCTCTCATAGCCCATACAACCAGGTACTTCAACTTTCCTTTAGCCTTATTTCTCATATATAACTCTGGTATTGTCAAACCCAAACCTATCTGTTCAATGTGAAAAATAGCAGAATGTTTTCTAAAGTGGATGGAAAGGGAAGGTTTATACTTTACTGAAACTCCACATAGCAATCCCTGACAAAATACTTAGGACTTTTTTTCAGTCAGTTAGAATATTCTGTTTCATTGTTACTGGGGACTTTCCCCACCCCTCCCCCTCCCAATACAATGTTGTTGAACCTTGCTTGCAAACACAACATCAACGTTTTGGGTTCAACATTGAAAACAGGAGAGGAAATCAGTTGACACATTCTTTGAGAAATGTATTCTTTTGGCAATCAAAACAAATTTCCTTAGAAACAGAGAAAGTGTAATACATTTTCAATAGGTTGGGTTTCCTGTGTAATAAATTTTTAATAGGTTGGGTTTCCTGTGTAATACAAAAAAAGCTAACAATTGTTTTCTTTTCTTTTTTAACTTGTTCTGTGTGCCATAAGTATGACAATCTAACATTCATGGCTATCAACGGCAGTGGAGATGAATCAGAAGACTTTTTGAGAAGAAAGCTTGCAGTCATACATAAGCTAGCAGTGATGAATTATGGAGCAACATTAGAGTTACTTAAAGTTGAGTTACCGTCTGCAAGGAAGAAAGCTTGGCAGTCACTAGGTCATCTGATTGATGCATGGCAATTATTGTTTACACAGCAACAAAGCTTCCTGGTTGAGGTGAGCATACAATATGTCAGTTAAAAGTTGCGTGAGTCATTAGAAATGCAACAAGGAGTATTGCCCATTTTTAAACTCTGGTTGTCTTTAACAAACCTGCAGGCAATAGAGCGTATTCAAGTGAATCAGTCTCTCAGTGAAATGGCTGTTAGCTTACTTCATGATATTGTCATGACGACAGCAAAAAATAAAAGCGATCAGACTGCTGTACATGCTTTGCTGCTGGTTAATACAAAACTGTTTGCACTGTATTCAAGGTCAGTCAAGTTAACTCTGCATTAACCCAGATGAAAAGTATTTTGTTATATTGTGTAGTTCCAAAAAATATCCATACCCCCACCAAAGAGGGAATTTGTAAATGGAACCCCCTACCCTCCGGAACTTCCATTTTTCTTCCATACAAACTCTGTAATTTTGTTTTTCTGATCCCCTCCCTCCCCTCCGGAATTTCCAATTCCCTTCACGGTGGGGTATGGAGATTTTCGGGAACCACACATTTGTAGGTGACTGTTTAAGTTTATTTGTTAATGCATAGGCAAGACTACATATCCTGATATTGGCTTGCAATATGTTAAGTTGGGACATTATAGCCAACCACTTACTGAAAATGTGACTAACTTCTTAGTGACACCTCACCAACCATTGACTGACACCTCATCAACCACTTCCTGACACCTTACCAAACCACTTACTGACACCTTACCAACCACTGTCTTACTGACACCTTACCAGCCACTTCCTGACACCTAACCAGCCACTTAATGACACACTACCAACCACTTACTGACACCTTACCAACCACTTACTGACACCTTACCAACCACTTACTGACACCTTACCAACCACTTACTGACACCTTACCAACCACCTACTGACACCTTACCGACCACTTACTGACACCTTACCAACCACTTCCTGACACCTTACCAACCACTTGCTGACACCTTACCAACCACTTACTGACACCTTACCAACCACTTACTGACACCTTACCAACCACTTCCTGACACCTCACCAACCACTTCCTGACACCTAACCAGCCACTTAATGACACACTACCAACCACTTACTGACACCTTACCAACCACTTACTGACACCTTACCAACCAATTACTGACACCTTACCAACCACTTCCTGACACCTCACCAACCACTTCCTGACACCTAACCAGCCACTTAATGACACACTACCAACCACTTCCTGACACCTTACCAACCACTTACTTACACCTTACCAACCACTTGCTGACACCTTACCAACCACTTCCTGACACCTTACCAACCACTTCCTGACACCTTAACAACACTCACTTATGGTGATGTTACATGGTGCATTTTTTTTCTTCAATAAATGGCTTTGCAAAACAATGAGTTTCACCATTTACCATGATTGCAGGAGTGTTACAATACATGCTGAAATGCTGAAAAGCATTGCTGCAATCATTATCTTCCAATTTGAATTAGCATGCTGCAGAATATGTTATATGCTGCAATGGTTTGTGCAGCTTGTTTTACAACACCATTGTAAGGCAAGTTGCAGAATAAAATTACACTGTGTTAGTAAATCATGATATTTTTATTTCAGTCGCAATGCATCAGAGCTTCAAGCAGCAGATATCCTCATGATAACAGTCATTGTACAGAAAATCTTTCCACATTCCTCTCTATCAACTCCATCGTCAAGCACCAGAGCACCTCAACCTCTTGCTAAATGTTTAGTCACAAGTGGAGGTCCCTCAGTGTCCCAAGATATTATTCATAACTGCAATACAAGTGACCTCCCTTCAGGCGAGAATTACCACCCAAGATCACCACCTATTGCAATCAACAAGGCTGGAGATGGAGATAGACAAAGCATAAGTTCTTCGGATGAAAAATTTTATTCCCCACCCTCTACTCCCACACCTGATGATTTGGCCCAAGAAACTATGAAGACTTTTGGGTTGACAGATGACCAGTTTTTTTCTCCAAGAACAAATACGCCTGCAGGGAATAGTGAGGGACAGGTTAGTACATGCTAAATCTTGTTTTACGTTGTTTTGAGTAACAAATATTGGGTTTTCCATCCTGGTGGTCAGTAGTTCAAGTCAGATCAAGAGTGAGTGAGTTGGTTGGTGCACAGTTTTCTCCCCTGGGTGCCTTTGGCTCTTGTGCCCAGGGGAGTAGTCTTCAAAATGCCTGTGAATACAGTCATTATGGTGCACAACATGAAGTGGTTGCATTCACTTGTGGCTTAGTCTCCATTGCAGCCATTTTTTGTAGTTTAAGCCTTGGGTGATGACACAAAAAACAGCTGCAAAGGAGACTACTTGTGGCTTTTAACAAATAAAATCCAAATTCAATCTCCACTGTGCTCACAATTTCTTCAACTTCTCTCTAAATTGTAACCTATGATTAGCTTTTATTGAAATATCTGTAAAATTGGAGCACTTTTGAAGAGATCAGGGGGCAAGTGCACTGTCAGCCTCAAGTTTATTAGTAACTTTTGAAGCAGCTGTGAATGACTAGCCAACTTCTGAGATACACTTCACTTGCCACATACAAAAAGATTAGATGAGGCCACGTGCATAATGCTTAGTCATTCATAACAGGACAAAAGTTTTAGCATGTAACCTCGTTCTAAATCCTTTGTATGTGGCAGGTGAAGCATATCTCGGAACTAACAAAAAAATATATGCCCAGGTTCACACAACCTTAAATTGGAATATAATATTCTTGCATCCAAGGATATTAGGTATTGTTTGTATATGAATGTAAAAAGAATGGCACAGTCATAGCATAGCACAGTTCTGACAGGACATTGATGTGGTCATGGCAGAGTATGGTCCGCTTCACACTCATACTCAAACTGCTCTGATAGGCAATGGACTTGTTCCCTGTTTAAAGTCATTTTAGTTAACAAATAATTTGTTAATTATTATTTGCAATCATTGCTCAAGAGCAAATAGAAGATGAAAAACTCTTGATATATAATTGAAGATAAGGGATAGGTACATGTATATATTTTACTGACAATAATGTTAACCAGGATTATGGTGGTGGAGCACAAGACGAGAGTGTAATTGAGGAAAACCCTGACAAGTCCAAGGAAACCAAAAGTGAATATTTTCGACAGCAAGTATTCTTGAGTACTGCACGGTGTCCCTATATGCCTCATATGTTACACCTTATTCACATTGCTGCTGGAACTGTGTTGGTTCTTGTAAATGAGGTAAGGAAAAAATCATTACTTTCTTCATTCATTCTTTTGTTCGTTCGTTTAGTAATTCATCAATTCATTTATTCGTTCAAAAGTTCTTTTATAGTCCATGGTATAGTGGTGACGCTAGCAAAAGTCCATAGATTGAGTTGAACGCAATCTGTGGACTCGCGAATCAATCCACAGTTTGCGTCAACGCGAAATGTGGACTTCCAAGTATATGGTCCATATTTTGCGCTGGCGCGAAATGTGGACGCAAACAAAAGTCCATAGATTGAGTTGAACGCAATCTATGGACTCGCGAATCAATCCACAGTTTGCGTCAACGCGAAATGTGGACTTCCAAGTATATGGTCCATATTTTGCGCTGGCGCGAAACGTGGACGCTAGCAAAAGTCCATAGTTTGAGTTGAACGCTATAAGGTCCATATTTTGCGCTGGCGCGAAATGTGGACGCAAGCAAAAGTCCATAGATTGAGTTGAACGGAGTCTGTGGACACGCGAATCAATCCACAGATTGCGTCAACGTGAATTATGGACTTCAAAGTATATAATATAGTCCATGGTATAGTTTGTTTGTTTTATCATAAGCTCAGGCGGACCGTTTGATTCAAACTTACTATGACTTCAGCGGACGAGTGTAAAAAGCGAGAGAGTCTTGGAGCAAGTGTACATGCTCTCTCGTTCTTTATACATTACATATAAATCATAAGAGGTACTGGTTCAGGTTACTATAGATGGCTGATTGCAAGTCAGTTAAGCCCATGACGACCAAAGTCAAAATTCATTGCCAGAACTAGTGGCTATGTTCACCTACACAGCCAGCAGATTTGTGATGGATGCTGTCTTTTAATTATTGAAAACAGTGCGTTATTTATGGTTTAAAAACTATAGCAGTTCATTGAGTAGACCCCTTACAAATACTTGTCTTATTCCAGGTTAAGTACAGTGCATTGGCTGTTCCTATTTACCAAGCACTCAGTGTGATAACACGACTAGAATCAGATGAGAGAAAGTTTACCCCACAACAAGCTAGTTCTTGTATTGAAAAAATAGATGCATCTGTTAAAAAGATCACAGAAACACTAAAAATAGCCATGGGGGTAATGTACTGTTTTATTTAATCTATGATTGCAACAGAAAAGGAACTGCCTTTAAGAAACAGCAACATCTACCGAGCTTTATTCTTTCCCATTTCTCATTTTTAATGTCATCTCATCTCATCTCATTCATTCATTCTTTCACTTGTTCTTGCTTTCTTCCTTGCTTGCTTCCTTCCAGCCTTTTATCATCCTTTCCTTCATTTCTTCTGTTCTTTTGCTTCCTTTCTGCCTACCTTCCCTCCTTCGTTCCTTCGTTCCTTATTTCCTGTATTCCTTTCTACCCACCTTCCCTCCTTCCTTCCTTTTTTTCTTTCTTCCATCCTCTCTGTCATTCTTCCTCCCTCCCTTCTTTCCGCCCTTCCTTCTACCCTCCCTTCAACTTCAATATTTATCAAGAGCTTAGAGTATATAATCAAATTTCAGACAGCACTGGAAAACAGAGTTCGTAAAGTACGTGACAGCTGGAAGCAGGTCAAACGCTCTGATCTTCATGGCTATTTGTGCAGTCAAGCAAATGAGCTACCACCAGGTCTTGACGCATCTGTTAACGACATGATACGGAGCTTAAAGTCACTGTTTAGCGTGTTGTTCTTGACGGGATCGTACAACGAGAACCCAGTAAATGAACGCCATATACAAACTATTTGTCAGATACAAGCAAATGTTAGAGAACGGTTAAGTGATTATGAAGAGTATCTACAAGTGAAAGGCGAGAGGAACATTACAATGACTGCATATCCTTACAATACTAACATACTTTAATTCTGTCTCTTGAGGTGAATAGTGAAAGCTTTTCCCCATGATATCCCCGACCGACCGACCGACCGACCGACCGACCGACCGACCGACCGACCGACCGACCGACCGACCGACCGACCGACCGACCGACCGATGTATGGTATTTATACGTCGTAGCTCCTTGCAAAATGGATTTAAAGGTCCATTTGTTTATGATCTGAGGCCTCGATACCCTAAGCAACAGGTCTCAGTGACAACGCCCCTTTTGTTAGATGACAATGTCACGTGTGACCTTGTGATCTGTCGCTGTTTTATAAAACTTTCCATTGAACTATATCTGGCCTAATTCTCAAAAGGCCCGAACACAAGAAGAGGCTCATTTACTTCAGGGCCACGCCCCAGGGGGGTTTGTTCCTGGGACAAATCTTCGTGTGTGTGTGTGCCATGAGAAAAGAGTGTTAGGGGGACAGATTTTTCCCCCGGTACATGTTCCAAGCTATATTTCCTGGGGTGTATTGGACACTGCAAAATGTCCTGGGATAAGATGTTCCTGAAACAGATCCCATTCGTGTCTGCATCGTTGTTGAGTCACTGTCTGAGACCTTCCATTTAGCAAACGTTATCCTTAACTCTGTTTACCTACTTGGAAGACTACCCAGGATTGGTTCATTTTATCCACGTTGATCGCTCAGGAAACCAAGTAACCGCTCCTTCTTTAAACGCGTCAGCTGAGCAAACGCCTAACCAACGTGACCCTTGTCACGTGCTCAAGCAGAAGATCTGGGACTCGTGGAATCTCGTCAATGTTTTCCTCTTACAAGGTCTGTGACTTGGAACTCGTTTCTCGAGAAAGACCGATAGCTTATGAGGGGCTTGTTACTCGTGGGTTAATCAGTAGGCTTGTTAGCGTGCCTGATGCCCTTGAACGGGTCTTTCGAGAAACTGGTCCCGTTAATTTATGGGAAGACATAGGGAGTGCGCGAACGTTTGCTTGTCAAAGTTACTTGTCAAATCATAGTTACCTTGCTTGTAAAATCAGTGAGTACCGCGTGTGCCAGTTCGCTAAGCGAGCGTAACTTTAGGCCCGGACATACGTAACTTAAGACCCGGATTTACGATGCAACTTTTTCTTCAACAATGCTCACATCACAGAGTTGCACCTCGTGTCCACAGCTGCAATGCTTGCACGCAGTGTTGCACGCAATGTTGTAGGTTAGAATCGAGCTCTACTTCTCCAACTTTACAGGGGTGGGAACACGGTGCTCCTGCGTTGCGCGCAACGTTTCAAGAAGAGCTGTAGCATGTGTCAGGTCAGTTACGCACTCCTAACCCTCAATACTGAGCGTGTATTCCGGATAATTAGCGTAAAATTCGTAGGATGGTTTTAAACAAGTGGACGTTTTCTTATCGTTCATCTTGAATTTGTTTGTCTGTCTGTCCGTCTCTCCGTCCGTCCGTCTGTCTGTCTGCTGTCTGTCTGTCTGTTTGTTTTTAATAAGATGTTTTGCTACACGTTCATCCTGAATTCTGACAAAGCTTCTTGTCACAGGAAATACATTTATTGCCCTTCGTGATGGAGATTTCCTTTACACCTACTGCCTTTGGTTTGAAGACTCATCAGGAAATCCAGCACTCAATGAGAGCTCATTACCAGTCCTCTCCGGCTCGCCACCGCCAGGGATTTTGTCAGGAGACGAGAGCTTTTTTAAGTAAGTATGGAACTAGCTTGTATCTGCAAAAGAGCAGCTTTCGTATTAATGGAAAATGCTGCGGCTAGAAAATAGGAAGCCTTTAAATATTCACACGACTTATTGGTCAAAGAAAAAACGAACAAACTTCGGGACTTCCGAACAAACTTCGAAACTTCTGAACAAACTTCGGAACTTCCGAACAAACTTCGGGACTTCCGAACAAACTTCGGCACGTCCGAACAAACTTCGGGACTTCCGAACAAACTTCGAAACTCGCTTGTCAAAAGTTATGTGAAAGGCACTGTAAATGTAGAATAAACTGGTAAAAGCGGAAGATAGTCAATGAAAAACTACCTTGAGCCACCTTAAATGCTATATATGTTTTGATGGTGAAACGGTTTGTATTTTTAACAGAAATCTTATACATCGATGTTTTCCCGCTGCTCAGGAAGGAACGATTCGTTGCTATGAATTGATTTGTATGCACGTTGGATTAGTACCAGTACGATTGGCTGCCAAACACATCAAAAAACTTGCTACTGCGTTATTTGAGTCCTCTCTTGGAGCACATTATCCAATCAGCCTTTTACAGTGAGAAATTACATGGTGATGAACCAATTGGTTTCTTTGAAGTGGAAATTGCATGGCTCCTATCCCATAAGTGTTCTTCAAAAGTGGTGACGGATTTTTCGCCCAATCAGTGAGCGGCCGGGATGACGTCACTTTTGTCAACCAATCAGCGCTCTTGAGTGAGAAATTGCACGTTCTTTGCCCAATCCGACAAGGAAGACAAGGGAATCGCATAGCTCCTCTCCTACTGTGTTCTTGTAGAGATGGATCATTCGTCTTTTGGTCCAAATCAGCGGTTTTCAACGCGGTCGAAGCATCAACACTTTTTTCTGACTAGTCGGTACTGTGAAATTAGTACCCTCCCAGTAAGAACTAGATTACATTTCTTGCCCAATCCGATTTGTGTTTGATAGTCAAGGATAAACACTCTGAGATACAAGTCGTGCCCAAAGCCATAGACGTGATAGTTTTATCTTTCACGGGAAAGCGATTCAGGGAATGAATTGTCATGAGCTGTACCTTGTTAAATATTGATGGCTTTCAAAGGCAATAAAGACTTCCAGATATTATTGAACGATACAAAATATCAACATGGACGTCTTAATCGCCCGTCATCAGCTCCACAAATTATTGCAGATTGATAAAAACGTCTGCTTCGTAAGTCTAATTCCACGAAAAATAAACTTTTTGTGTTTTTTGAATCACAAAACATAAATACTTGTAAATATAGAATGCTGAAATATTTTGAATAAAACAAAAACTTAATTTCATTAGTTTAAGGACTATTATCAAATTATGTCCAATACTCGAAACGCTTGAAATTTTGTTAAAAAAATGAATTCAAAAACTGCCCGGGTCGAAGTTGTTTTCACAAAAACTCGTTACAACTCGTGTGTGAGCTAATAACAAAGATCAGCTCCACAGATAATTACATAATTAGTGTCTAGTTTGATGAGGCCCTCGCCAATGACGCTAATCACACTTTAGCCAGTTAAAACTCGTGGAACTAAATAAATTAGTCGGAACAGCAGGGAGGGCCAGCCAATTCTTGCAGAAAGTCATTAGCTCTCGATGCAGGGGTCATATTCCTACGGAGATCCTGAACACGTTGTTACAAATCATCAAGTTGATCTACATTGAATTAGAAATCTTGGCGGAATATCTTCAGCGGTATTTATTCTTGGAGTCCACAAGTAAAGATGCATTTACTGGGTTTGCTGTATCGTTATTTGAGTATTGAAGGGGTACATTAGCCAATAGATTGAATAACCACTTTGTATGCCGACTATCCATACATCTGGACCCGGTCATTTTGAACTCGGCTCTGATTGGTTGGTGTAAACGCAACAACTTTCAGCTGCCTAATAACAATAATGATAAAATGGATTAGAAAGTAGAATTTCCATCGGAATTAAGTATTAATGAAGGCTTAAGTACTCTCACTCAACGACGTTTGCTGACTCTTTGAAATTCCCATTTAAAAAGCCAGCGATAACTTCAGCACCTGAAATATACTTGACTCTAAATCGCCAGCGATTAACTTCTGGTGAAACTTGTTGGATAGAATCGTACGGGGAAAGTACTTATTGTTCACCAGTGTATAAGCAACTCGATGAAAAATAATATTCTTTGTATGTTGGTTTTCGTGAGATGTACTGGCTTACGGCACGGGTGCACTACTTCTTAATCAGTTAAAGACAAAACAATTAAGATGGATGTGAAAATTAAATATGTCATTTGCCATTGATTAAGAACAGGGCGGACTCTGACTTCTATTAAGTTTAGCCAACAACAGAAAGACAAGACATTTAGTTTGCAGCGACATTCCATTACACTACATTAGAGCAACTGCCCTAACCGAGACCTTCGTCACTTCTACGGACAAAAAATAGGTTAGTTTTATTGTTACAATTGTTCTTTGTTGTTGTTATTTAGTATTGTCGATAATTACTCATGTTCTTTTTCCAAAGATTTCTTCTATTGTAATATTTTATGGAGGCTGCGCGCGATTCTGGTTTTCCTGCTCAAGTTATGGTGTCAAAGAGTTTGTCCCCTCGTCGATCACCCCCACCTTTGGTATCAATGGAGCCAAGAAGAGACTCGCTTGTTGGTTTACAACGTCTTGTTTACAACACTCAAGTATTTGCTTCAACACAAGTGAACGATACAGACAAAGATGTAGTCAAAACTACTTTAAATGAGGCTGACACAGACAAACACGGCCAAGATGTCGTTCAGGGTAAGTCAATAACTACAGATTGCAGGTTTTTCCGGAAAACCCTCGAGTTGTGATGATTAGATTTTGTTTGAAAACTAGATTAACTGTTAATCTTGTTAGAAAATATGCTAGTTAGAAAGTGGGATTTGTGATCTTGTATACACACGGTTAATATCGTCTCATAAGGTTCTGCAGCGTAATTACTTGAGGCAGAACTTTCAGATTGTTCGCCGCTGAGAAATTCAGTGTTCCCAACAAAAGAACTCCACAGTTTGCTACTAAATATCTAAAAACGCAATATTACCAGAAAATGGATGTTTTTGTTTTCCTTTTATAAGCTTTTAAAAACAGAATATAAACTGATACTCATCGACTTTGCTGTATGAAGGTCTGAGGAGAAGCTGATCGTAAATCATTTATCAAGTTATTGTGCAAAAAGTAATAACAGTCCCAGCACGGCTCACGGTTCTATTGTAACATTTTAAATAACTGAATCAAAAGCCAATAAATAGCGTGTACTAATAACATGCTGGAATTCTAAAGCGCCGCATGTCTGGCATTAAGTCGCGTTAATACGCGTCGTTCAACAGCCGTTCTCGATCTCACATTCTTCACATTACCATAAACGTACTTTTTGAAAATTACGTACGTATCTAAGGAGAAGATTTCAAGCAACTTTTTTTAAAGAGACGGCTTTTACTTATATTCGATTCGTGTAGCATTCACTATAAATTAACACAACGCTTTTCGCTAAATATAAACACATTTTTACTAAATGATGAACGAATCGATCAGTTTTTAACTCAGCGTTTTTCGCTACGGATTTACGTAAGGTTTTCAATATATATGAACACTTTTTCACTGGGTATAAAGGAAACGTTTTCTCTGTATAATGAGTGATACGTTTTTCTCTATATGAGTGCTGCAAGTTTTTAAATAAATATGGATACATTTTTTGCCATATATGAAACACTTTTCACTACATATAAGCGAAACGGTTTGTTCTCTACGTGTGAGCGCAACATTTTTTTTTCGCTTAATATGAACGCAACGTTTAATCTTTATGAGCGCAACGTTTTTACGATAATAAACGCAATGCTTTTCGCCTTACGTGAACGCAACGTATACGGAGGAACGTTTTCACCACGAACGCATCCTTTTTGCTATGTATAAGTGCAACTTTTTTCACGGTAGATGAACCCAATGTTTTTCCGCGCCAGAGAAGACATGACGTTTTTATCGCTATATATGAGCGAATCGTTTTTAACTATACATATACGTGTGTTTCATTTTTCCCACTGGTTTAGTTTTTTCTGAGGGTAGCTTAGGCTTCAGTTTAGGGTTGTATGGTGGGTAAGTTATGTATTTAGGTAATTAGCTTTAAAGGTTTAAACTTGAAGAAAGTTTATTATCAAAGTCAAACAGTTGAGCAAGGAGCAAGGATGGCACAGTTGGTTAGTGCGCGGCCTTCGGTGCGAGAGGTCTCTAGTTCGATCCCCAGTGACTTCACATCCTTGTTTCAACTTCTTTCCTTTCTGTGTAGCTTTAATTTAATAGCTTTAAATACCCTTAAAACGGAGCACTGATGGAGAGAGGGGAGTAAAATGAGCGCACCGTCGACCTCAAGTTTATCGGTTAGTCAAATAACTGTCACGAGTTTATATCGACGTAAAATATGGTTGCTCTACTTTACTTTACTTTGAATATAACATTTAAACCAGTGAAACAATTTAAACCACAACGCAAGTATAGATGAGCGTGACCTCTTCGCTATTTATAAGCGTGTCGCAGTTTGTTTTTTTTTTTAGCCTTTCCCCCCGGTTATAAATCACACCGTTTTCACTCATTAATACAATCTATTTTCCCTCCAAAGTTCCCACTATGACGTCACAAGTGCAAAAAGACCCTCAAAACGAGTCTGTTCATTTACATCAACGTATGTCCAGTCCCAGGCCTAAACGTAGCCGTACCTCCTTCACACCTGCGCAGCTAGAACGTTTGGAGGACGAGTTTCGCATGGACATGTATGTAGTTGGTTTAAAAAGAATGAAGCTTGCCAATGAACTTCTTCTCAGTGAAAGGCAGGTTAAGGTTTGGTTTCAGAACAGGAGAATGAAATATAAACGAGAAAGAGCGAAGTTACGACTACCAATGGAAGCTAATAAATAAAGACCCCACCCCTCCCTCTCCACAACTTGAAATACAAAGAAATTGTAAAGCTAAGGGTAAGGTCGCACTGTCTCGGAAGATGCCATCATAATTGGTTTATTACTCTAGAATCTAAACAAAAGAAATACAACAACTGGCAATAATAATAATAGATTCCTTTGTTGCAATGAACCAATGGGAAAAGACGTTCCGAGAAAGTGAAGCTCTACTGAAAGCTAAACCAAGCTAATGCATAAATCGTTGGCTTGCCCCAGGGGTCTGTACTGGGACCCAAACAAATTTAATCAAATTAATACCCATGGATATGGGGCAGAGAAATTTTATTCAATCCTCACCTCCTATGGGCAACATGCAGTTACTGTTCAAATTCACACACACACACAAAAAAACTCAAACAGGGCTTTGTTGACACATAAGCCTTAACCCTTATGTCGTAACCAAACAACTATAATTCTTTTCAAATTTCTTTTGATATTCAAATTAAAACTCCTTTGAGAACACCAAGACAGTATTGAAAACCTAGCATAACAAAAGAAGCAACCAAAAAGCATTCTGGAAGTGCAGGTATTAAACGTCAGAAGGATAAAGGCTTATTCCTCAAATGAATTTGCAAGAGGTGCATGTGTTGAAAACTGGCATATTTTACACTGTATACATGATGTTGCCAGAGGCAAGGAATTCAGAGAATTCTAGCAAAAAATGGTTTGATTGAAGAACGCTGGGGAATTGTCCAAAGTGAACATAAAATATATCCACCATAATAGGAAGATAAAACATGACTCAGTTGTTCAAAGGTAACTTTTCTTTTCCTTGACCCTGGGTTAACACAAACCTGCTTTCAACAACTGAGCCCAGGGTTTGGTTATGACCAGTTGAAGAGTTCACTGTGAAAATTACCTAAGTGACTTTTTGATGGATGTCCAGACATTGATTTTTCCAGCATAGGAAAGTTAATTCATATCATTTTATACCATTGAACAAATATCATCAAAAAGTCACTTAGGCTATTTTTGCATTGAACCCTTCAGTTGGGTTCGTACTAACCCAGGGTGGTTAAAATAGCCCTGACCTGCCTTCAAGTAGTCTCCTACGCAGCTGCAGTTTTGTTGTCAGGGGCTAAGCCCTAGCGTGACAACAAAACTGCGGCTGCGTAGGAGACTAGCCTTCAAGCAACCTGATGCAGTACTGTAAGAATGTAAGAATGCCTTCATTTGCAGAACAAAATTCAAATGATAACAAAGTTTGTCTCTCCGATGGAAACAAAAAGTAACTCAACAACATCTTGGAGACAACTCTTAACATATGATATCCCCTTAATTGCATTTTCACAGCAATATAGAAATATAAAGGCCTGTATTACTCTCAAGTCCATTTATTATGTATATAGATATATAACGTGGTCTATAGATACAAATTCACTGTGTAGAGATTAACGGTGTGTTAGAAATGTACTAAACTGCTGCTGCCACTGCCGCTCACGTCTTTAATATAAATACCAGTGCAAATAATCTATGTATGTAGTCATCTCATGTGATCTGTGTTTATACATGTCTTCTTATATTCAATCTATAACTTATGAAGCAATAAAAATTATCTTGTCTGCCTTAAAGGCTATAGGGATATTCACAGGAAATCAATACGAGGTCTGTATTGGAGAGTCATCACTCTTCCTTCCTATTAACAGAAAATTAATAGATATTAATTTATAATTATTATTATATAAAATTAATAGATATTTGTAATAATTATTATTATTATAATACACTCATCAGCATTATTTGATTCTGATTGGTCAAGACAAGCACAATTAATCATCAAAATTGAATTAAATTTAATGTAATGTACTCAGTACAGTACAATAAAGTTGACAAGTGTATTTTGAATAGCATATCACACCATCTTATAGATGGCTTTCAAAAATGGCGGACTAGTACATGAGAACGAGGCCACAAAGGCCTTGTTACCAGAAAATAAGCATGGCAACACTTCTATTGCTATTAAAGATGATGTGTTCCTCTTCCTTTTGAAATACCTATTTTCTCTGCATTTTACAGGATATACTTAGACTCATTTGATGCCATGATGATTTTGGAGGCCTTTAATTCTGGCCTCGTTCTCGTGAACAATGAGTCCGTCATTTTTGAAAGTTGTCTATTGAGCACAACTTGTGAATTCAATTCTCAGATTGAATTCTTAGATTGTCCATGACTATAAAAAGTTGATAACTAAATACTATTATGCACTAAATAGTAGTTGGTTCATGGATATATGTTGTGCACTCTACTAATACAAGTCCTAAAAAAAGCAACCTTGGAAGGGGCATGTTTTCTAAGAGGGTAAGAGAGACACAACAGGGACAGAATAGTACTGGGTTTTCAGGATTGGATGTTCCTCATTTAAGGAGGAAATTACATTTTTCAGGTTGACTTACTTTCACTCTCCACCGCGTCATATATACAAACTCAAGAGTGTGGTCTTTGCCCATGATTTCTCCATTACACAAAACTTCCACCTGTAGATGATAAAACTATTAATTGCATAAACTCAAATCAATGTTTGTTACCATGACAACTCACCTGGTCAGCTGCCGTCAAACTGAGTTTTAGCTTGAGGTATTTTTTAACATGAGCTATTGTCATCTGGGAGGAACATCTGATGTATCTTCTCACAAGCTGTTTTACAGGGATATCTGAATCGGAGTCACTGTCAAGAGATACAAAGTAACATAGTTTGTATATAGTCAAACATATCCACAATGGCTGCCCTAGGGACAGATAAGGGGCTATTGCAGAGAGGGGACCTTTGTACAGAGGTTTCATGTAGACTAAATGAGTTTTGTGGGGGCATTTGTGGCAAAAAATGCTGACCATTTTCTTTGCAGTTTTGTGGGATCAGATACCTTCTAATGCCCCCCTTAGTTAAGGTGTCTACATACCTACAGCATTCCAGGCATACACAGATCTCTGGTTCATCTCTACCCCTCAATGCCCTCCCCCCCCCTTAGTTAAGGTGTCTACATACCTACAGCATTCCAGGCATACACAGATCTCTGGTTCATCTCTACCCCTCAATGCCCTCCCCCCCCCTTAGTTAAGTGTCTACATACCTACAGCATTCCAGACATACACAGATCTCTGGTTCATCTCTACCCCTCAATGCCCCCCCCCCTTAGTTAAGGTGTCTACATACCTACAGCATTCCAGACATACACAGATCTGTGGCTCATCTCTACCCCTCAATGCCCTCCCCCACTTAGTTAAGGTGTCTACATACCTACAGCATTCCAGGCATACACAGATCTCTGGTTCATCTTTACCCCTCAATGCCCCCCCCCCCTTAGTTAAGGTGTCTACATACCTACAGCATTCCAGGCATACACAGATCTCTGGTTCATCTCTACCCCTCAATGCCCCCCCCCCCCTTAGTTAAGGTGTCTACATACCTACAGCATTCCAGGCATACACAGATCTGTGGCTCATCTCTACCCCTCAATGCCCTCCCCCACTTAGTTAAGGTGTCTACATACCTACAGCATTCCAGACATACACAGATCTGTGGTTCATCTCTACCCCTCAATGCCCCCCCCCCCCCCTTAGTTAAGGTGTCTACATACCTACAGCATTCCAGACATATACAGATCTGTGGTTCATCCCTGTGGTAGTTATTGTACGAAATATTTGTTTGATATGTTGTACTTGCTGTTGTATTGACTGGGGAGTCACGATCTGAAATAATCAACCAAAATGTGGAAATTAATAATAGATCAGGACATGACACCACATGATACAAGTTCTTCTGGACTCTGTTTTGCTCCAGCAGAGTTGGGTAAAAAGAGGCCTGGGTCTGGACTAGTGGAAAATTGTGATGCAATCATATCAGCTGATACCCAGGGGCATAACTAAGGTGATCAATCAATCAAAGCATCAAATTAAGCCCTTTGCAAATCCCTAAGTAGAGGCTGGCAACCTGTGGAAATCTACTACTTATGTTTAAATGGATTCCTGTATCAACTTGCCTTCAGCCTATGATCATGCATGCTTAGAGTAGATTTTGTATGACTGTGAAAACAGCACCGTACAGTCACGGCACGGTTATGGCAGGAATTTCAAACATTTTTATATACATCATGGCACTGAAAGTGACAGCACAGCACTCGTGCAAAATCTGCTCTATCATGTTACACATTCCATTAAAAACCCTGTAGAGATATGTTAATCATCACCTTGTAACCTGTCACTCCCCAATGATGGATCCTCCTGCATCCTCTTCATTTTCTTATTAAACTCTCTTTCCCGTCGTTCTTCATCTGAGTAAAAGCAGTTGTATGTTCGATGTTTTTATTCTATCACAATTTTGATGGGAGCCCAGCTTGTATACTAAATAGAAATGACCCCTTCCCCCCATCCCTATCCCCCCTCCCCCATCTCCATCCCCCTTCCCTCCCCCCCCCCCCCCCCCCCCATCCCAGTTCCTGATAAGAAAGGGAGTGTATATTTAGCTATAATAAGCTCCCTACCTTGTTGTAATTCTGGTAATAATTTATAGATGACATCTTCTAACATCTGGTCTGCCCTATAGAATGATCACAGAAAATTTATTACCAATTGTACATTGTACTTTATACTTGATTCCTGGGCAGTATGTATATATGCTATATAGGTATCATGTGTTCTTAAGGTTTTCATCTACAAATGGTTAGATCTTCTCATGTCACATTTAAATAATGAAGCCCCATCTCTCCAGGTTTCACACAATCTTTTTATAGATGTAAAAGAACCTGAATTACTGACTGGAAGAGTAGGGAGATGCCAGTGTTTGTGGTCTGACCTGTACACCTTCAAAGTGGAGCTTAGTTCTGTTGTTACTAATGCCATATACTGCATGTGGTTAGAGAAATCATAAATTGCATAGGGTACCCTCCACCCTCCTGGCCCAGAACTGGATAAATAATTTCAATTTAAAATCTTCCAAGTCAGTGTTTTTTTGAAGAACAGCCTGTATTACATGATGTGTACATTCCAACCTTAACATTTCCAATGGGTTAGTTTCATGGATGACAATGTTGCATTTCGGACACTCGTTCATTTCTTTCTGACCCAAGTGCTTGACAATACAACTTCTGCAAACTAATGACAAGACAATGATATCAGTTTATTTAAACATGAGATGGATCTTACATAAGACCTAGTATACATGATCCTATGCATGATCCAATCCATAATGGCAACATAAGTGTATAAGCATAAGGAAATGGAAAAGTTTTGTTTAATTTATGTTCATGCTTATAAAATGTACATGCTGATGCTATGCTTATATTCCATTGTTCTCTATAAAAACATTGAATTTCTGTTATATGTGCTGTGCCCATGGCATTTTCACAGTTATATGAAAACCAAAAACAGTACCATGTGGAATTTCACACATTTTCTTAACAGAGAATTAGACACTACCACAGCATGGGCACAGTCTGTTCACATTTATCACAGCTATGCAAAATCTCATCTACAATACATACAGGTATGAAGACATTCTGTGATGCATGTGGGTTTAATCATATATCCTCCACAAAGTCCACATGTTAAGAGGGGATTAATGTCGCCAGCATAGATCTTTCTTTGTCTTGTAGACTGAAACAAAAATAGGTTTTTGAGAATTTTGAAAACTGAATGTTGAAATGGTACCTACAGTTTGTTTATGTGTAGAGTATGTTACAGCAGTTAAAGAAAAAAGTATGAAATGGTTTTATTCAGAATTGCATGTTTAAGCATATCAGTATGACTTTTGGCTACAATGGCAGAAGTATATTAAGAGAAACAGCCAGACATTTTACAGGTGCTAACCTAAACCAATTTTGATAACTGAGAATTGAAAAAAAAACATTTCTCTTACTATTATTGTATTAGCACCTAATTCTAAACTCAAACATATAGTTTTTATTCTATCTTTAACAAAATCTGAGCAAAACATCTCTCAGTGAAATCGAACAACAAATGAGCTTTTCAAAAAATTCAAGTGTGATTGATTATTTAATAATTATAACTGAACTTGATATCTAAATATATGTTATCGTCAAAAATTAAGTGAAATATTTGAAGGGAATAAAGAAATACATTGTGGAAATGCGAGCAAACAAAAGGTTATCCTACTCTGTTTGTTGTGTCAACACAAAAAGAAAATGGTTCACGAAAATCTTTCAACGCGGAATATCTCCACTCGATAATTAAGAAATACGACCGCAGTTGATGAATATTAACAATGATCTTTAAATCATACACAACTATTCAACAGACTTTCTGCCCTCTTAAAGTTCAAATAAAGGTCGATATCTTAGTAAAATCAGCTGCCTTTTTAATGTGTATATAGGGAAAGTTTACAAGCCATCCATATAACAAAAAACACTTCACGAAAGCGAATCGTCCTGAAAACACTAATAAGTTAACGTGGATATGTGAGACATTTTCGACACTGTTACTACTATTACCTGTAAAATCGCCATGATTTAAGCCTGTGGTATCTCTCAGTGGTCAAAAGGTTACAAATATAGTGTTTTTAACTGGAATAATATCCATATGGAGAAGCAACGTCCAGATAATAAACAGCCGCTTTGGAACATGGGTACAACTGACCGTGAAAGCCTGGGTAATAATCTATCAACTTCCCTTTTAATTTCAAAGCGATATGCTTTCAGTTCTTAGTTCCTCAACGAAAGTGACGGGGGAAAACCGCAACACATTTCCTGTCTTGATGATACAGTGAGAAAATAAAACCGCAATAAAAGTTAAAAAACCCGGGTTTATATTGGCACCCAATCTGCCATGTGGAGTTCCTGTGATGGATGATTGCCAGGGCGATGGGAGGGGGATACTCCCAATATATAAGCTATATATATATAAGTGAATTTTGGTCCAAAAAGGGTATAAGAAAGCTATATATGTGAGTAGGTGCGGTTTCAAAAGACAAATATAACTTAAAGTGTTTTGGTCTAAAATAGGGTAGGAGCATTGTGCTAAAACTAAAAGGTATAACATAGAGCGATTTGTATGAAATAAGTATAGATTTTGGTCTCTCCCCCTCCCCCTCAGGAAGGAGGGTAGGTGTATGTGGGGGGAGGGGATTTCAATTTCCAACAATCATTTCCATCAATATTTTATTAACAAATAAATATAATATAATATACAAGTTTAATTTTCGTCTTGATTAATCAAAATATTTACAAGTTTCTCAATATCTTGTATGTCCTGGTGGTCTTCAAGTACACGACATACTCGTTCTTGGTCTTGAAATATATCTATAAGTTGATTGAATAAATGTTCTTCAATTGAACTGTTGGTGTATGGATGGTTATCTGGTGGAGTGTAAGAGTATTGAGGTGGTGTTGTATAGGTGAAAGTCGAGGATGGATAACTCGATGCGTTCTGTTGATGGGGTGGTGGTTGTTGTTGTTGCTGTTGATACGTTTGCTCGGCCTGAGTTGAAGAAATATCAAAATAATACTGTTGATCTAGTTCTTGTGACCTTCTATTAAACTCGGGATGATAAAATTTACACTTCTTTCCATATGTACAACGCCCATTCCAAGGACAAATTCGTGGGTGGCGAGAATTTGTTCCTTTAATCAAGAATTCTTCCAACGTTGGGCCATATCTTCCCAGAGGATCGTCGGGAACCATAAAAATGTTACCAACAAAAAAGAACATCAAGAGTCTTTTTTCGATCACCTCTTTCCATTGAGGTTTTTCTTGAAGTAAGTCGCGGTAGTTATCATTCGATACGATGACCCCATCATTCATATCCGCTAAATCCACAATGAAACGATCGTCGTAACAAACAATGTTTTTACCACCAATGCCTTGACGTGAAGGGGTATATTTAACCACACCCTCTTTTTCAAGTTCCAATAAAATGTGTTGATCTTTCATGGGGTAGCCGGGTCGTGGTTTTTCTCTTCGCCAACGTGGCAAAAGTGCAAACACTTCCTTATGCCCACGTGCTTGAAACCACTTTACACACAGCTGAATACCAAGACAAGAAAAGATTTGGTGATTTCCATGATTCATAGCAACATTACTTGCATCAATAACAATAGGACGGAGACTGTCCTGAACTTGTTCTGCCGGTGTCGAATTCCATGACCGTGCCATAACGCCATTACCTCTTCTACTACATGCCAATCCATCAGGCAAAGCACATTCGTCTTGTCGAGTAGACCTTGAGACCACCTCAGTCACTGAGCGATTTAGTGGTGGTATTTCTCCTTCGGATGATATCGGCTGTCGAGGAACAAAACCACGAGGTACAACAGAACGACTTTGTAATGAAACCATTTCCCTTCCTGAAACTGTGTGCCGCGGTACATAACTATGACGCCCCATATCTGGTGCTCTTCGACTTCTTTCAGCAACCTGAGCGCTTGAACGCGTGCGGTGAACGAGTTCTTTTAACAGTTTGTTTTGATCCAATCCAGGTCCCAACGTCTTGGCTACAAAGTCTACATCCTCCTTGCTATAGCCAAGTTTGATTGCAAACTTTTTGCAAGACTGTATGCTTGGAGACTCCTCTACAAGGCTGTCAGTTGCACTTGCCATTTCTCCAGCGTTTTTGTATTCTTCGTCGATCCATGATTTAGCTAGCGTGACATTGAACTCGCTTCCCTTTAGAATAAGTTTCTCGTCATCAGAAATAGCTAGTACAGAAAACTTCTTAGCAATTTCTTCCACGTCGGAGAAAGTCAAACCAGATATAGACTCTGTCATCTCTGGACTGGCAAGTGCTTCAATGTACTCCCTGGCTTTCTGGAGTGCTTCTTTCCTTTGTTCAATTTCAAGCTCACAAGTCAACTTGATCCACTGTTTTTCTGCTGTAGACGTCGAGAGTTGAACATTTACTCCGTTAAATAAACGGCTGATGTGTTTTAAACTTTCCTGTACAACATCACGACTTTCTACGGGAACAACAAATTCCATGGCTCGACCAAAGCGTATGACTTGCAGTGACAGCGAACGATTATGTTCGACTTCAGAGAGAAAGGAAGTTTTATATTGTTGTGCCGGTAGTTGTTCTTAAAATAGTCTTTACTATATTCAAAGTTGATACGGAAGTGCAAACTGGCAGGGACTTTCCCTTTTTGTTATTGTTCTGATTGGTTGAGAGTGTAGCAAGTATGATCTTGTATAGAATATTATTTTCGAACTGAACATTATTCAGACATGATGTAACGCTTATATAGTCAACAAAAATTTGGTATAAATACTCAGGAGCTTCCTTGTGGAAAAATTTCATCAACTCTTCTCGACCTTGATATAAAAGTATATTCTAGAACGTACAACTACTGTGAATTAGCATAAACTTAGAATAATAGAAATTATAATTAAAATGGAAACGGAAAAACCCATCAAATGAAACAATAGAAAGTGAAATCAAAATTAAAAGGTCAAATTTGCAATTTTTTTCTTACGACAAAACTGAAATTGGCTACAATTCCTAGAAATTTTTTACATGAACTTTATTCCCTAGTACAAAGTAGTTTCCCTAGTACAAAGTAGTTTCTTTTTCTTTATTCATTTTATTTTTACTGAAAAAGAAACTATTGCACGTTTTTCCACCACCGTTGCTTACAATAGCAGAGGATTAGGAACTCTACAGAAAGTGTTGCAAGCAATAATTTTTCTCGTTTCCTATCTCTGGTTCTTGGTTCTGGTTCTTGTTGCTCGCGTGAGGCGACGAGATTTCCTGATATGGCCGCAGATAGACAGTTTATCTTTACTGTGTATGACGGTAAACACGGTCAAAACCTTTGTCGTCTTTGTCGTAATAATAGTCCCTGATGACATAAGGTGGTCAGTTTCCGACTCCGGTCTTTATAAAGGGAGTTTTTTTAATTCCGTGAATCGAACCACAGTTAATCGTACATGCTTGAACTCAGTATTTCGGGGGATTCAGTCCATTGGATTTGCAAGTGACAATTAATCAAATCATGAAAAAGACGGCTTTATCATCAATACATAAAACAAAATCCCCTCGCTGTATCAACCATCAAAGATCAAGACGATGACATCGACACTTGATAGGGAGAGATGAAGTTGAAGTTGTTTTTATTTCCGGTGTGGTTAGTTTCCAGTTTATTGAACTCGTAAACACTGCAGCTCTAGCAAACGTCCTTTATGGCGTGTCATAAGATAAGATTGTCTTTGTTTGTTTTTTATTCAAATCAGCTATGACAAATCCTAATTGACAAAAGCCTCTTACAACACGTAAAAGAACAAACCAAGGGCAGTCGTCAATTGATCGGAATTTAAGAGTTTTACGTGTATTCTACATCCAAGAAAATTGACCTTGTTATTCTACAACAAGTGGGAAAATATTGCCTCAGGAGTTACTGACTTTGAATGATATTAGTCGTGAATATTGCTACTGAGTTCTGTCTTGACCACCTACTGTTGAAACCACATTGACCTGCGGGCAAAAACACTGTTTTGCTTGCTATTTACTACTCAATCATTTTGGCTGTCATGTTCTCAAGTTATATTCAAGATTGCTGTCTGGAGCCAACTCGCCACGACTGATGTTGATGACAGAAATACACCACTTTGGAACGCCATTTAGTTAGCCAAGGATTGTTTGAGACGGGGAATGAGTTCTTGGGTTTATCATCGCTAATCGAATCACTGACTAAATATAAGATGGAACGAACTATTATTCTTAGTGAATTGAACGAGCACATCACCTGTGGTTTATGCCGAGGTTATTTGATCGACGCTACTACAATTGTCGAATGTCTTCACACATGTAAGTAAAGCTAATAACTGTGACGATTAACAGCGCGAAGCTTGCTAAACTTCACTCGCTTAAATCTAAAAGATGGTGAAGGTCACGAAAACCCGGTGGATCTAGAATCGTGTAGTATGGAGAATTCAATGAGTATTAGTTTCAACTTGCTTTCATGGGTTATTTACACAAGGAGCGCTGTGAAATGCCTCTATTACACACACTGCTTTTAGCTCATCTTTTATTCCTGATTAACTGTAGTTCACTGAGCTCTCTTCTAGTGATTAATGAATGCTATCCACTTATATAATAAAACTGTAGCATTAATGATATTATAACTACAAACCCCCAGTTTGTCGTAGCTGTATTGTCAAACACCTTGGTCAACACAACTACTGTCCAACCTGCAAAATCATGCTACATCAAAGTCATCCAATGAACTATATAAGGTAAGCATACAAAACAAACAAACATCTACTAGTTATGTGATCAAGAGAGATGAATGATACTTAACCCGTGAAACAAAACTGACCTAATCATCAACGTGTAAGAGTTCATTAACGAGAAACAAAATCCAGTGGAATTAGGGACCTCTAATTTGTATTTAGACTAACAATTATTTTCAGGGGGCAAGTACAAAACTCAGAATATAGCATTTAATATAGTGTGTGTGCAAACCATGACAGTTTTCACGTGTAATGATTTAAGATGCGTTACTTGAACTCCGCCCAAACCACCAAGAATTCATGAAGAATTATAGGTATTTTACATGTGTTTTCATTGAATTTTTGTACAATTAATAAAATAAACTGTTTGTTCAACAGCACAGACCGCACTCTGCAGGACATTGTGTATCGACTGGTACCTGGTTTGCAAGAACGTAAGTTAATTAGAATTGATCAATGGAAAAATTACTAATAACCTAATACGAGCTGTTTCAGCTGTTTATATGAAGACGAAATTGTCCCCGGTAGCAGGGATAACTCTTTTGTTTTAGTGTCTCCGGGAAAAGAAAACAAAAGCGTTCTTATCCCGGCTAGCAGGGACAACACGACTTCACATAAACACCCTGTAATAGATCTTAATTAGTTCCATTGCTCAGTGTTTCACCTCCCCAGCTTCTCCTCGATGAGCGAAGCGAAAAATTAGAAGAGAATCTCTCAGCCAGTAGGGTATAGAGAGAGGGGAAAGCTTGGACTGAATGGACACCCCTAACCGAGCAAGTATCAGGTCGTATTTCCATCCACTATTCAAGTGTATAGAGACACTGAATAGACAAATAGATCAAAATTAAAATCGATACAAAATTAAAAACACATTATGTAGGCATTGTTTAACAGTATGCGAACAAGTGTGGTAGAGTTGGTTAGTGAGGTACCGGGTTCGATTCCCAATCACCTCTCACACTTGTTCCGTCTAACGATATAGCTTTAGGGTCCGTTCACATGAAGGCGAGTTGTCCCTGGTAACAGGGATAACTCTTTTATTGTGTGTCCCCCAAGGAAAACAAAACAAAAGAGTTATCCCTGCTACCAGGGACAACTCGCCTCCATGTGAACGGGCCCTTAATTAACTTAAATTGAGTAAAGGGTGCACACCGTCGGCTTTGGAGGCCAGTTTCATGCATTCTAAAGAGAGATTACCGACTTTAATTCTAATAGTTGCTCTATTACTTTTTTCTTTGTTTTAACCTTGATCTACTGATAAATACAAAGGATTTTAATGGAGGCTTGTTAGCTAATAATGTAAATTCAATTACTCTTCTGCAGTTTCGAATTAAGTAAATCTTTGTGATGTCTTCCACAGGTGAAATTCAACGACAAAAAGAATTTGAAGTAGCAATGTTTATGTATCGAACTGGGGAACACCAAAGTATATGCAGGCAAAATAACGAACATACTACTCAAAAAAGAGAAGGTGAACAAACAAAAAAGCAACCAACCAACCAAACAAACAAACAACACAAAACAAAAAAGAAACACCAACCATCCAACCAACCAAACAAACAAACAAAACAAAACAAAAAAGCAAGCCAAGCAACCAACCAACCAAACAACCAAACAAACAGACAAACAACACTAAACAAAAAAGAAACACCAACCAACCAACCATGCAACCAACAAACCAACCAACAAACCAATGAAACAAACAAACAAAACGACAAACAAAACAAAATAAGAAAAGAAACGCCAACCAACCAACCGACCAACCAACCGACCAACCAACCAACCATCCAACCAACCGACCAACCAACCAACCAACCAACCAACCAACCAACCAGCCAACCAAAAAGGTTGTTTCGTTCAACAAACAATAGCGAAAATTCTGTTTGTCTTTGATCAGATCCAACTCCGTCCTCGACGTCAGAAGACTATCATCGTAGCGATGAACAAACGGCAATACGAATGGAATGTTACAGGTAGGTATTGTGTGCGTACGCACTTTAATCACGCGAGGCGGCGCGTAGCCTACGTCACATCCGGAAAAAAACTCGTTTACTCCGTCTGCGTAACAGTTGCCTGTGAACAGGCTCAGGGGGATTGGGGAGGAGGAGGAGGGGAGGAGGGAAGGAGAGGGAAGGGAGGGGGACTGGGGAGGAGGAGGAAGAATGGTACCCTTCCCTCCCCCTCCTCCCCCAATCCCCCTGAGCCTGTTCACAGGCTAGCGTAACAGCGTCATGAATCGTGTTCTAACCTTCTTTCTGATTTTGTAAAGAAGCTTGTTATTGACTGTCCCTAGCCCATATTTTTAAACTCTCGTATCTCCAAATGCTGTAAACGATGCGCACCAGCCAAGGCCGTTGGTTTGTCCCTGCGACATGTTGCTAGTGTGAACTCCAGGCTAAATCTAAGATTCGTTTTTTACAACACTTGATACTAATCTCACGATCTGATTGGCTGATTAGAGTGTGTCAATAAGAGGACATACACACTGCTGACGCGTTTCGGCGCGCTCGCTTGTTCTGTTGCCCCGTTTGAAAAGGATTTTTTAACTTTTATCTCAAACAATCGCTGCGCGTGCTCGTGATTCCACTTGAGTTTTGAACATTTTATGACGTCAAGAGTGTGTCAATAAGAGGACAGACAACTTAAAATCATCTTCAATTTGTTAACGTTTTATAGATCTACAAATGGGAAGTCTTCCTTGAAGGTGAGCCGACTAGCGTGCCTTAAAAGATACGTTAATTTACTTTCGGTTGCTAGTTTATTTCTTCTTGCTTTAATGTTTTATGGTCTTGTTTCCAGCCATTAGATCGAAAGTTTCTTCGCCTTTCGTCCCAGGCAACCGTTCAACATCTTAAAAAGTTCGTCGCTAAAAAGTTGTCTCTGGAAAATCACTCGGACGTAAGTACTCGATGTTTGGTTTCTACTCTGTTTAAAATCAGTATGCTCTTAAGCACCATGCATGCAAATAGTTCCCGAAATCGCTTTCTTAATGCTTAGCCCTCACCCCAAAAGTATTCCGTCCCAGCCAGGGATGGATCCAGAGGTTCAGGGAGTGCATACCCCTCCTGAGACGACTTTGGTCCCTTTTCTTCTCAATACTTTTCTAAAATATCCTCTGGATCCCCTTTGGACGGTTTTCTAAAACGCTGCATTCCCTCCTAAAGGATAATCCTGAATCAGCCTTTGCCGTCCCGGACGTATCCCTAAAATATCCCGCGCTCAAGCCCATATCCCGTATCTCTAAATATATAGTATCCCGTGTCACAGCCCGCATCCCTAAAATATCCCGCGTTTAAGCCAACATCCCGTATCTCTTAATGTATAGTATCCTGTGTCACAGCCCGCATCCCTAAAATATCCCGCGCGTCCAAGCCCATATCCCGTATCTCTAAATATTAAGTATCCCGTATCACAGCCCGCATCCCTAAAGTATCCCGCGTATAAACCAACATCTCGTATCTCTTGATATATAGTATCCTGTATCACAGCCCGCATCCCTAAAATATCCCGCGTCCAAGCCCATATCCCACATCTCTTAATATATAGTATTCCGCATCCAAGCCCATATCTTGTATCCCAGCTGAATATGATAAAGTATCCCGTGTCGCAGCCCGCGACCCTAAAACGCCCTACGTCCCAGCCCATATCCTTAATATAAAGTATCCTGTTTTACAGCGAATACCCCTAAAACGCCCTACCTCCCAGCCCTACGCCCTACGTCTCAGCCCATATCCCTTAAGTATCGCATTTCTCTAAATATAAAGTATCCTGTTTTACAGCGAATTTCCCTAAAACGCCCTACTCCCAGCCCTACGCCCTACGTCTAAGCCCATATCCCTTAAGTATCGCATTTCTCTAAATGTAAAGTATCTCGTGTCTCAGCCTTATCCCTAAAATACCACGTGTCCCTAGCCCATATCTTTAAACTCCCGTATCTCCAAATGCTGTAAATAGTATCCCGTGTCAAAGCCCAAATCCCTCAAGTATTCCGTATCTCTTTGAAGGAGCAAGTATGGCACAGTTGGTTATATAGTGCGCGTCTTTCGGTGCGAGAGGTCCCGAGTTCGATTCCCAGTGATCTCACATCCTTGTTTCAACTTCTTTCCTTTCCGTGTAGCTTTAAGTAGCTTCAGATATCCGTAAAACGGAGCACTGATGGGCAGAGGTAGAATGAGCGCACCGTTGGCTTCCTGGGAGACCAGCTTCTAGCTTTGCTTCTAGCTGAAGGAACTTCCAACGTTAAATATAGTGCTTTACCTTTTTTAAAGTATTCCCTGTTATTGCCCTAATCCTTACTATTCCTCGTATTCAAGTGATTCGTTACTGGCTTCTTTTTTAGGTCGATATTTTATGTAACGATGAAATTCTAGGCAAAGATCATACTATAAAGTTTATTTTAGTTACTCGTTGGAGATGCAAGGTAAACCTGTTTCATGTCAGTTATAACACGGGATCGTAGCCAGCACACAGGAAACCCAGACAGTTGGGAGGGAGTTCACCCATTCTGACTTACTCGCCTGCCTTCGTGTTCGCCGTCTCGTTCGCCTATATTTTTTATCGCCTGTATCGTCTGTACAGGGACCGCGGAGCACCCTAAAAGGTGGTGGGCCGGGCTATATAAGAGACCAGTATGGGAAAATATATGAGACTACTATGAGAAATGGGAAAAAAGGTGGGACTACAAGCCCCACAAGCCTCTCCCCATCCGCGGGCCCTAGCTGCTGTACTGGTTGTATCGCCTGTCGCCTTCTTACGTGCATCGTCTATATACTCGTATCGTCTGTATTTGTTAAATGGTCTGCATCGCTTGTATAGCCTGTAATGCTCGTATCGCCTGTATTGCTTGTATATTGTATTGTTTGTGTCGCCTGCATTGGTTGACACGAGCGATGCAAATGGAAATGCAAGCGCAAGCATTGTTCACACATGAATGCAAATGCAAGGATTAAGTAGATACGATAAACACTCTAGAGCAAGCACAGACTCAAGCGAAAGAAAATGAAAAAATTTTCCATTCCTTGCGTTTGTTTTCACGCGTGCTTGCACTTGCGTTTCTAAAGTTCGCGCGTACATTGGCTTGCATTTGCATTTGTATCTGCGTCTCTTGTGTTCTTATTTCCGAGAGAAAAAAAGAGTCTGTTGGAAAATTATACAGTCAGATTGATCAATATTTTGCCATTTTGTCCTCAGGAATCGCCGCTTCTGCTGCATTATAGACCAAGTTTAAAGCTTTACGGATAGTTATATAAGCCAATATGCCATATTGCTGCTGGGTACCAAAGCTGCACACAATATAAATCAACATGCAAACGTTTAAGAATTCGGTGTTATTTTATGAAGGACAACTGTTACAAGAGTTTCTAAAGAAACTTGTTGAAATATGGGAGTGGAAACTATCAAATGGAAGACTGCACTACTGATTCGAATCATGTACCTTGCTTTCATAACTCAAGGCAGTATTTAATGCAGACAAGTTGTTCCATGTAGTTGGGATAAATCGTTTTCAGTTTCTCCAGGGAAAAGAAAAAAAGTTCAAAACGTTGTCGGACGTTGTTGTAGGCCTAAACACACTTGACTAGACTGAAAAGAAGTATGGGTAGCTGCAAAATTTATTCCTTTTTTGGCTTAGGTCTTGATTTTTTACATTACAAATGAATTTCTTTGATATATAAAGATAAGACAAGCTATATGTGAACAGTTGTGTTGATATTTGAGTACCGTTTTTTAGTTCCTAGTAATTTCTTCCCATACTCCCTTTCGGATCAGTTGCTAAGCATGGAGATACGTGTATAAACAGGGATTAATTGAAGACTGAAAAACATTTACAGAGCTGATGAAGAAAGGACAAGCACATCTCCCTTATTGAATGAAGGCTGCACATTTGATATATTACAACTGCATTTATTTCTGCATATAGACCTTATTCAATTGCCTAAATGTTTTTTTCATTACAATTCTCTTGGGAATATGTTTCTTTGGTTGAAACGTTTTCACTAGGAAGACTCAGATAGCACCATTCATTTGGAACAAAACAAACAAACAAACAAACAAAAACTTATTCCCAAAAAGAATTGCAATGGGAAAACATTAATGCAAGCAAATATGATTCGTCATATTCTATCTACATGATTATTTTATTAATCAGGACAGTTTCAGTACTGGTCTACAATGTCATAGTGTAGGATTATGGGTGGTTCCTAAAGAAAGAGAAAATAACATCAAATTTGTAAAATGTCTTTGTAAAACAAATCATCATTCACTGGTGACTCTATTGGGGTTCCTGTGGTAATAATTGCAGTGGGAGAACACAGGAATCCCATTAAGAGTTTCCTGTGAAGAGGCTAGTGAAAATGTTTACAAAGACCAAGTGTTTCCAATGATTTCCCTTGCTGCTAAATTATTTTCAATACTTTTTCAATAAAAAGTTATAACTGTCTTGTACTGTTTTCTAATATTTCAACATTACTTCACGAAAAGGAAATTTGGAATACACTCCCTCAAAGCTAATGTTCCTGTAAGGTGGATACCTCTGGCCTTAACTACCTTATTCGTACTAATTTTCGCGGGCACTTAATTTCGTGAATTTGGAACACGAATATTTCGCGAGCATTAATTTTCGTGATTTTGCAGAAAATGATAAATTTAGGGCATTTAATTTTGCGAAAACTGACAAAAGTCAGACTTAGAAAACCGTTTTTTTATTGAATGATCACTTAAATCAGCCGGTAACAGAAATAGCGTTTATAATCAAATAAATCAAGCAAATACTGCAAATCAATCAAACCAAATCAATCAAATACAAAGAGCTTGTGTTGGTTAATTACAAAGAGCCTGACCTAAGTGGACCTTTTGATATGAGTTAGCGACTAAAATATGTTTTGAAGATGCTACTATAGAAGATAGAAGCAATGAGTGATCCAGATGAAGAAAGTGCCTGAAGTACCTGTAGAAGATAAATAGGACTGATGGCAATACCATGTAGCTATAAACGTAGTTAATTCATTGATTAAAGCAAATTCAGAAGTGTATTAATTTTCGCGTGTTTAATTTTCGCGTATCCTAATTTTCGCGAGGCTTTTAAGTTCGCGATTTTTTACAAATCGCGAAAATCGCAAAATTAAAGCCTCGCAAAAATTAGTACGAATAAGGTAACAACATTTTAGGCCCAAACACATGATGCAATATTTACTGCAACATTACATACAACACAGTGTTGTTCCATGTGTCCATCCTTGTAGTAGTTGTGCAAACAGTTGCAAGGGTGAGCATTCAGTTCTACTTCTGCAACATTGTCTGCAATATTGCACACAACATTGCAGGGCCAGGGTGGACACATGGTGCAACTGTGTTGCATGAGACGTCACAGAAAATGGTGCAGAAATCTTGCATCATGTACCCTGGATGGTCTATAATGGAGTTTGTCTAAGAGTGACATCTCGCAGGGCTTGTGTTCTCTTGTGTTCTCTCACTCCATATACTTCAACTCTGGGGCTGTTTATTTGAATATCTCTGGAAGAACAATGCCTTTTTAGACCTGCTGTATAGTAAGAGGAGGTACCCTTGACTGAGAGTCCAGGAAAAACCTTACTAGTACCACTACTTACTTTATCCAGCCACTCTGACACCCAAATAAACTTCATGGTCCGACTTGAGTGGATAATATGATCATTACAAAAGATTTGAACCTGGTAAAGTAAATTGACATGTTTTTTGAGATGGATATTACATTTACATGTTCAAAGAAGGTTGTCATCCATTGAGCATCAAGCCAGTGATGTAGGCAAGATTTTTTTCAGTTAATCAGTAGGTCACCAGTTTTGTAAGGCTTTCATCCATTCCTCTGGCAATCAAAAGATAATGAAGCAGTAGCCACGTTAGATGAAAAAACAACAGAAATCTTTTGTTGAAGTCCATCCAAGATGGCTGACATGATGTCACTTGGATCCCAGCCATTCTCCCAGCTTTTTCAGTATGTTTATGTGTATATGTGCATATTATGGTAGCTAGCAAGCCAACTCTAAAAGGACCTCCATGGATCACCAATTTTTTTAAGGAACTACCCTTTGAAAATACCACTTTAATTCAATTCTATAACAGTTATACAAACCTGCTTGGTCATCTCGAATGCGTAACCTTGACCTCAGGTATCTTTGGAGATGCATAACCATAGTTCTTATTGAACAACGAAAATACTTTTTGCTGAGAACCTGGAAAACAGAGAGTAGAATACATGTATATAGTGATGGCATATTTATGAAAGAATCTTTTTTAGCAAGCCACGTGGAAAAAATACCTTAGGCCGTTTTAATGTTGCTTCACTGAATTTTTCATCTTCCACATCACTTGCTTCGCCTTGTTCACTATCAGCAAAACTGTTAAACCAACAAATCATTGTGTCAAGTATTCATTTACAATGTACCAAAGTTTCACTTGAGCAGCATTTGTATGACTGTCAAAATGGCACAGGCATGGCACACATGGTCAAGGCAGAAATTTCAAATGTTTTTATAGACAGCACAGCACTGACATGGTCACATAGAGCATATATTTCATATGCCTGGGAAAAACAGCATGGCCAAGTGCTGCATGGTACAGTTATGGCAGGAATTTCAAATGTTTTTATAGACATCACAACACTGACACGGCCATGGTACTGCACGGTAAGTTTCCCACATATGAAAGCCACTCTAATTGACACAGTCCATTTCACACTCAAATGAAAATTGGTATATAATACAAGCATACCCAAGTCTTTCCAGATGTAGTGACACCAACTGATCATCTCTGTAACTGTTTTTAAAGCTTGAAAAGTCCCGTTGCACAGTACTCCCTGATGTTTTTACCCTTTCAGCATCTGGGTCTGTAAAACAAATTATATTTATCAAAGTTCATAATTTTGTGGGCTTCCTTTGTGCTTTAAGTATTGAGAGGAGAGCCTGGGAAGACTGGGAAACAGTTTTTTTTTCTATTTCATTCTCAGTCTTCTCTCTTCTCCAATTGCCACAGACTACCCAATGAAGGAAATTTGAGCTTTACTTCACCTTTACATGAAATGTGTGCTTTTATATCTGGAAGCCCTCGTGATTTGTAAAATTCTTTTCTTCTCCTTTCTTCATCTGAAACATTACAAGACATGGCCCAATTTATAGTATGGCTTTATGGAATAAATGGAATTAACTTGAGTTTGCTTAGTGATCTCATAATAAAAGTATATGACAATTTGTTCAAACATGTAAGAACAACTTACAGTGTTTTATTGCAGAGATTTTGGTAAGTACTTGGTGTATGTAACAATTGTATCAATGGGTGATATATCCATTGATATAATTATAATCCATTTGGTGTTTCAAAGCTTTTAGAAAACAAAAAGGATCTAGTCATGCTGCTATTTTGACTGCATAAAGAGGAAAATGGAAATATTTTCATCCCCTGCTTCATATATATATAGTCAATGGACAAGGACTACTTGCCTCTATATAAGTTTGGTATAATTTTAAGTACTATCTCTTGCATTGTTCTGTCAAGTCTGTCAAGACAAAATAACAATAAGAACACTTACAGAACACCTTACAGAACTTGCACCCCCAAATCTTGATAAAAGAGTATGCAGTGTTCTGTAGAAGGGCAGGTATATTTACTCACTGTAGATTAACAAGAGGTTGCGTCTCATGGATCTTTAAGTTACATGTTGGGCAGTATTTACTGGTTTGTAAATATTTAACTATGCAGCTACGGCAGACTGGAAAAGATAGCATAAACATCATTATGAACATTGTTATAATTTTATAAGAACCTTAAGAACCGAATAAGAACCGAATATTTATAAGAACCTTATAAAATTCTTAATAAGATCTTAATCTTATATCAATAAGAATCTTACAAGATCTTGATAAGAATCTTACAATCTTATCAAGATATAGTAGGATCTTGTAAGATTCTTATTGAGACATAGTAAGATCTTACAAGATCTTTATAAGAATTGTATAAGATCTTATAAAAGCTTGATAAGATCTTACAAGATCTTTCATAAATCTTATAAGATCTTATAAATAGCTTGATAAGATCTTACAAGATCTTTCATAAGTCTTATAAGATCTTATAAATAGCTTGATAAGATCTTACAAGATCTTTCATAAGTCTTATAAGATCTTATAAATAGCTTGATAAGATCTTACAAGATCTTTCATAAGTCTTATAAGATCTTATAAATAGCTTGATAAGATCTTACAAGATCTTTCATAAGTCTTATAAGATCTTATAAATAGCTTGATAAGATCTTACAAGATCTTTCATAAGTCTTATAAGATCTTATAAATAGCTTGATAAGATCTTACAAGATCTTTCATAAGTCTTATAAGATCTTATAAATTATAGCTTGATAAGATCTTACAAGATCTTTCATAAGTCTTATAAGATCTTATAATAGCTTGATAAGATCTTACAAGATCTTTACATATAATTCACCCAGATATATGATGTAACCTTTTCTGCAATATTGAATACTATATAGAGTTGCACCCTGTGTCTGCTCCTGCAATGGTCCATGAAATGTTGCAGAAAATTTCCCAAATAGAGCATGATTCTACTCCTGATTTGAATACGCAGTACTCATTTGAAGAAACTTCAGAATACTCGTCCACCATTATATATTCTAGAGTGAAACTCTTTGGAAATGATGCAAGAATACAAAAGCTTCTATTATTATTCAAAATAGTAGCCGGGTACATTCTGAAGTTATGCGCTTAATTAAATTACAAAATGAAACGTACAAATGTAATATTTTGAATTTCCAACACTTAACTTCTGTACTAAAAGAAAATTAAACGTTTCTAATCATTATTTTTATAATTTATTACTCGCAAAAGTCACGCGTCGAATGCCTGCTGGTAGTGTCAACAGGCTGCAATTCAGATAACCGCGCAAATTAATAAGTCGCGCCAAAATCAATCACAATATATTTTTAAGCACTGCATCACTTCAGTATGATTTATATATTATAAGCTAATACTAACAAGTGTGTAAACATTCTGTTATCGTTGTTGCATCAATGAAGTATCCAGCACACAGACTACAAACAACATGAGGGTTGACATCGCGAATCTTGATTGTTACCTTGAAGTTGATTAAAAAATAAGCACATCAGGTACATAGAGCGGTTTTATCAGATACTTTTTGGGTGTTTTTCTTACCTCTTTTGAGTCCATTTGTGCAGTAATTTTAAAATCTTGTTTTATTGCAAGTTGTCTTCTGTCATTTCGGTCGCCATGTTTTTTTCCAATGGTATAAACCGCTGACTTGTTATAATTTTTTTCGCTTATGGTGTAAACCGCTGACTTGTTATTACAGCTGACTCAAAATAATTTTTCTTTTCCTGGATTGTACTGGTCACTCCCATGCAGAATTATCTCCTCGACAAAAAATGAAAAATGTAGCTGAATGATGTAAGAAAAATACCTGGGATAGCAAAGGGTTGAGTAAAATTGTCATGGGATAAAGAAGGAGGAGAAATGAAGCCTTTTACGTCAATCAAGTACTTCCAAGAACAACACATATCAGTTTACAATCTTTGCAAACATGATATTTGCTTGGGTAATATCATGTGACATTGAATTGAAGTCGTCTACTGTTGAATGCGCTAATATTGTATTTACGTAAGTTAAGCTTGAGTTGGTCAAAGCTATGGCTCCTTCTGTGATGAATATTCTGGCTGTATTGTCCAAAAAGCATAAATAAAAGCACGTGAAGTAGCCCGTGACAGATAAAGTAGGTAACGAACACAGTAAACACACACAAGCCATCGCTAATATAGCTTCATTCTAGTTTGTATTTACTATGGATTTACTTTATTCTGACGTATGTTTTCGTCGCTATTTTAACTTCTGTGAAAAATACAGGATGAGCTTCACTGCAGAAATCATGGAAGATCAGCCATATGCACAAAAAATATCTGGACTTGTTAATACTTTGAGAAGCAAGGCTAACAAGACACAAGTTGAATGTTGTATGAACGAACTGGCAGAGATCCTGGATAAAGTAGATATAGATCAAATAGAGCAAATTGATGAAGATGATATCCATGAAGTTGTATTAGACAATATGACACATCATTTGACAGACGTTGACATCCAGCGTGATGGAATCTTTAGCTTGTATCATCTTATGAAAGACAACGAGGAAATACAAAGTAAACTTGTTACCTTAAGAATCCACTGCTTAACAATACAACTCATGTCTTTATATTCAGATGACATAATTATACAAGCTATAGGATGCAGAATTATTAATATCTTTGCAAAAGTTAGTTATGAAATTAAACAAGACATTATTGGAATGGAGACAGTAGATGTGGTTACTAAGGCAATGGAAAATTTTGACAGTGAAGATGATCTTCAGCTCTGGGCACTGCAAGCTTTGACAAATTTATTGCAAGAACAGACTGTAGAACAGCACAACTTTCTTCAGAAAGAGTACTTCGTTTTGGCTCTGGATAGATCTGAAAAACTTCTGGAATACAGTAAGTTGATACCTATTTCCTTCTTGTATGTTCTGCTGATGAAGCATAAAATTATTCTTAGCTGATGATCATATGATCATGTTTTTGCTTATTTTGTCAAGAAAAAATTACTCTACCCTATCGGGGCTCATGTAGCTTATATTATCTGCCATAATAAACCTGGATTATTTTACCTATGACCCCTTCCCTAATGTTGGAGCATAATAATTTATTATCTACATTACAGTAATTAGCTCCTTTATAGTACAGCATGCTGCAAAATGCTACCTTAAATAGTTAATATTGAAAGGGGGAGAGGGCATAGCCTAACATTCAGTAATTTATGTTGGAGATGTAACTAATGTAATTTTGGGATAGCCTTCTTAAAAACCTTGCAAATGCTTTAACTACACAGTTTATTTTTTCAACAGACAATTTTTTAACTAAATACAGATTTACAATTGAGACATATACACGATTAGATGACAAATTCCTAATGATTACAAATGAAACAACGACTAAAATTTAACTACACAGTTGATGAGTGAGTTTCTTATTCTATTATTGCGTAACTCAACCTTTTCAGTCTCTAAAGACCTTAATTGTATTGCACGTGAGTGCTTGCATTATCCATGCATGGATTACTTTTGATATGCTTGAACTAGCATAACGTCATGTGTGAATGTTTTTTTTAACTAAATACAGGTTTACAATAATGAGACATACACAAGATTAGATGACAAATAGGCCATATGCACTAACAAGTCACGTGACCCTATCTCCCCTAAATCAAGTGGCACCATCAAAATGAACGCCAGAAATAGAAAGAGCACCTCGATATTAGTAAAAGCACAATTTTTCAGCTCCTAAGATGTAATACAGGAGAAATGGCAGCAAATTTAGGATTGGATATTTTCTTAAGATTTGTTCGGAAAAGCGCGTTGGATGGCACGAGCTTGCCATCCAACGCGCTTTTCCGAACGAATCTTAAGAAAATTTCCAATCTTAAATGTATTGTCATTTTTTCGCTTAATCACAGTTATAAACTGAAACTTTTGCACTTTTATTAATATTGAGGTGCTCTTTCACTTTTTGGAGTTCATTTTGATGGTGCTGCTTGATTTAGAGGAGATAGGGTCACGTGACCTGTTAGTGCATATGACCTATTCCTAATGATTACAAACGAAACAACAAACAAAATTAAACTAGATAGTTGATGAGTGAATTTCTTATTCTGTTATTACGTAACTCAACCTTTTCAGTCTCTAAAGACCTTGTATTGCACGTGAATGCCTGCATTATCCATGCATGGATTACTTTTGATATGCTTGAACTAGCATAATGTCACGTGTGAATGCAAGACTTTTGCTTCACTAATTACTTAAGTGTTTGTGAATTGGTTATTTTTTAGGGATCATGAATCCATGCAAAAAAATCAAAACTCTGTTTGAAAATAAAAGTTTTGAGATAAAAGTAACAAAATGTTAAAAAAGCATTGTTTAAAATAGTAGGGCATGGGCTTAACCTTGCATTTCTTGAACTACGAGTGATTTTATTATTCAACTATTATGTAACTCAACCTTTTAAGTCCCTATATAAAGACGTTGCATTGCATGTGAGTGCCTGTGTTATCCAGGAATCACTTATGATATTGGTGAACTAGACGTATAACGTCATGTATAATTGTTTAGAATTTTGCTTCACTGATTACTTAGTGTTTGTGATATTTATTTTTTAGGGATGCAAAAAAATCAAAATTTGCTTCACTGATTACTTAAGTGTTTGTGATGTTTATTTTTTAGGGATGCAAAAAAATCAAAATTCTGTTTGAAAATAAATTAAATTTTTGTGATAAAAGTAACAAAATGTTGAAAAAGTATTGTTGAAAATAGTAATAAAAATGTCAGACAGAGAATTATTGTTAGTACACAGGTTTAACCTTGCAATGCTTGAACGACTTAACTTTTTCAGTCACTAAATACCTTGTATTTAGTTGTATTACATGTAAGTGCCTGCATTATCCAGGAATCATTTAAGAGAAGATTTTTTTAATGATAAGCAATGATGGCGAAAAGTGCCAAAAACTTGACCTCCGTGTGAGTTTTAATCCAAATTTTCATTCTGAATTAACACTCAAATCCTTTTTCTACTGGTTAAAAACTGATGGACCAAGATAAAATACCTGTTTAAAACTGATTTTTGAATTGTATAAATACTTTTTCTTGAAGTTGTGTTGGGATTAAGCTTTTTCAAGCTGAATATCAAGAAAACATACAGCAAATGAGCAAATGAAGGTCTATTTGCTTTGGATTAACACTTTGATTCAACTTTCAATGGCCAAAACTAATTACAAACAACTTAAACTTTCTGACAGGAATGATTTTAGTTTTACACAGCAACTATTCTTCAACTCAGGAGTTTTTGTTTTTCACTGCTCGAACTTGAAAAAAATCTCTTAATTAATATGATATATAGGCTTCAACTAGTGTAATGCCATATGGGATTGTAGACTGAGATATTTGCTTCACTGATTACTAGTGTTTTATTATGATTGAATTATTTGAGAAAATATGAGAAAAAATATAAATTATATTTGAAAATAACAATTTTGTGATAAAAGTAACAAAATATTAAAAACCTTCCTTAAGAAAGTGATATAAAATTCATATAAGATTAACTTTTAAAAGAGAAATTAATAGGAAAACTCAGTTAAATATAAAATATTTAAATAAAAATTCAGACAGAATTATTCATTGGATTTGAATATCAATTTGTTAATATAAATCGTGACTAAGAACATGAGTGGAGTTTGATCACACATTTTACAATAAAACATCCTACACACATTATAATATACCTATTTACTAAAAATCTACTTTCATGTATATATGTAGATTCAGTGGCGGATTTAGGGGGGGTTCATTGGGTGCACGGGCACCCCCCCCCCCTTTTCCCTTAAAAAACATCGGCTGATGCCTTAGGCTCTTGAAGGTTGTTAGCTGAACGGCGCAACCCTATAAAAAACGGCGGTTCCCTATAAGACTATAAAATGCTAATAGATCTTACATTGTTTATCCTTTAATGGTTTTGCGGTGCCTCAATTTTCGCATTTATCCTAATCGCAATAATAATCTTCACTTCATTGCCATAAATACACCCACATGTCCACCCTACCCGAACGACGGAGGAAAATGCGAACACAACTGGTGCCCAGTTTCTACTCGGTAACAACCTGCAAGAAGAGTCGGCATTCATTTATTTGCAGTATGTCCTGCCGAAAGATTACAGATTATTTCAGAGAAGGTAAGGTATCTCATACAGTGGTTTATGTTATTTACGTTTGTTTACTACAAAAGAAGGTATTCGTAATGATATAGCTAATTTTCAGTTCTCTTTCTAATCTCTCAGTTCTCTTTCCCGTATGCCGACAAGACAATGGATTACATTTTGAGTTCACCAATGAAAACTCAATTTATATGAGCTGGAAATTTGGAAATTCTTATAAACTGGAAATTCGCTAATTCGCTATTCCTAATCAGACAGATTAACATCCTAAGATCAACATAGGCAAATCGAGTGGGCCGGTTTCTGTCGTTTATGCCACGCGTTTATATTGTGTGATTTCTCTAACGGTTATGATCATTTTATATATTAAGCAGAGTTGATATTTTTCTGTCTTTCACATCTTGATAAGTAAATGTGTGTAGAATTAATAAATCAATCATCTTTTAATTTTGGTGTAGTTGTCTCTTGTTTATGAGAAAAATAAGTCGAGGTTTGTTCGCTACAAAGATTATATCAAGCGGAGATTGTGACATGATAATACTAGATAAATTTAAAAACAAAACTATTATCCAAATCCTTACAAAAAGTATCTAGGTATCAGCCAAAACTAAAAACTTTCCAAATGATACCTATTTTCAAATGTAAGAATCAATGTTATAGTCGTGTTTCAGTTTTGATGAGTTGTTTGATTAGAGACAGCTAGCTGTCAAAATTAACAGCTGATTGTCGGTAAATTTTAATGTCAAAAAATATTTATTTTATTAAATGTATGATATTTACATCAAAAAAGCTAAATTCTCACAGTAAGATATAATAAGTCTAGCCTAGTTTAGCCTAGTCTCGGCATCTCTTCCTCCCTCTCCGGGGAGTTTAAGTTTGGGGTGAAGGGTACAATACAGATGAAATCATTGATAATTTTGCACGCCGCCATCCACGTCAAATGCAACTTGCTGATATTTTATCTTAAATAGTAAGTATTGAAAAAAGGCACCCGTATTCATTTTCACTGTACTGATATTCTCTAAGCTCTACCTTGCGATGTTATTGTTCTCCTGTAAATAATACTAATGACATTGAGAATGAATAATGTTGAAATGCCAATGTTAGCCGGCGCATAAAAAAACTTAATTTGCGAATAACTAATATAATTCGTGATATTGTTTATCTTTTTTCCAACACGACACTAGTGTCCATATTATCTTATTCTTGCATAAATTAAATAAACGTACCCGCTGCCCACGAGAACCCCAGGCAACCGTTTTTACATGAGAAACGTTTTTCAATAAAATTTTACTCGACTTTAAAAAATGCACCCCCCCTGTTAAAATCCTGGATCCGCCACTGAGATTTGATTCAGATGACTAAAATTGTACTACCCTGTGAGTAGAGACTTCCTTTTACCTTTCTACTTGAGAGAAAAAGAAGGAAATGTCTGCCAACCGCCTCCACTTTTCCTTTTAAACATGCATTAAAATCATTTCCAGCTATCCTGTGATCATGCATAGATGCTTCCTTTTACCTTTTCTATAGAGAGAATTAACAGGAATATAACCTGACAACCACCTTTGCTATTCCTGTTGAGTTTGTTTGATGTGTTGTTCTCTACCATGCCACGAGGGTTTTTCTCCCTCAGCAAAAATCAACATGTGAGTCGAGTGATTTAATTTGCAAAATGCTTAATGTAGAGGTACTGTGTAAGAGAGTACAGTGTCCCCCAATTAGTGCACAAGCACTAGAAGACTTGGACACTTAAATAAACATTTATTTATTTATGCATTAAAATAATTTCCAACTACCCTGCAGATAATTCCTTCTACCTTTTCTGTATAGAAAAGGAAGGAAACCTCTTCCAACCACCTCTCCTATTCCAGCTGAGCATGCATTAAAATAATTACCAATTATGCTGTGAACACAGACTTCCTCTTACCTTCCCCTAAACCAGTCTGCTTGCATGGTGAGCAGATACGCATGACGTCAAAATAATAATTGACTGTTATTTATAATGAGAACAAAAAAAGTACGTCATGGGACAAAATCAAGTGGCATGACAAGCGACAAGCACTGAGACTTTAGTGGAGTGCTATATCTTATTATTATTATTATTAAGTGTTGTTTACACAACATTTTGACATCTTCTGTGCATCTGTTAGAGAACACACTTAAGAAAAATTTATACAATCTATTTGTTTTATGCTTCAAGGGTCCCAGTTCCTTATTATAAGTGATGGCATTAAAATGAAAATCTGGTTCAAAGTAGTTCAAAATAGTGTTGGTCGACTTCTCTAATCCTAAATACCAATACCCAGCCATTTATTTGAGGAAATATAAAGATCAAATGGGAGAAATTATAAGGTATTTGCTGTGTTTTTGCTTTGAAAGATCAAATGACCTCTCAGCCATTTATTAAATTTCATTAGTGGAGAAAGAAGCAAGCAGAAAAAATTTACATAAGAACATCAACATTCACGGGTCAGTGGTTTGTATTTAAGAAACATAAGACTGCTGCTAGCAAAGAGTTTCAGGCTTTCTTGAAGTTTATTGCTTACAAAAAACACCAGGGGTATTGATATTTAGCCTTAGAGAAGCTCACTGATACTACTTTCAACCAGTTTAAACCATTTAAAAAAATATTGAAAAATTGTCCCAAACTGCCACAATTTGTTTTTCATTTTAAGTCTTTCATTTATTAATTCCCACGAATTTGAATTACTGGCCAGGGATTTAAGTTTATTTCAGGGCTGGTTGTTCGTAAGCTGGTTAGTGTTAACCCAGCATTAACGGCCGTGGTTTTCTTTAGATTAACTCTGGGTTAGCACTAACCCAAATTCAACAACTGGCCAAGGGGGGGGGGGGGGGGGGTGGCAGAGTTGAATCTGCGTAATAATTATAGAAGAATCTAAATAAAACTCAGTTCTAAAACTTATATATCTTCTTGATTGATTTATAGGTGAAGTGATACAGCAAGTATTAATACTTCTCACCATACTCACAGAATCATCTCACTTTATAGAATATTTCACAGAAGCCGATATTGTCACAGTATTTGATTTTATCAAGTATCACGAAGATTGCAGTGACATACAAATTGCTGGAAGCTCTTTCCTACTTGAATTAGTCAAAACACACAGTGGAGCTTTGATGAATAAAAATGTAGATATAGTGATCCTAAGAGCAATGGAGAAGCATCCAAATCGGGATGTGATTCAAAGGCAATCTATAGAGTTCTTCCAGATGATGTGTAAACCACTCTTAGATGTCCATCCAGAAGATGAAAGTTAGTTGAAGTTATTATTTTGAAGCTTTACTGTGCAGCACATGACACCGTGGACACCCTTTTTTTTTTTTTTTTGGCAAGTTAGAAAGTCAGCACTGTGGGCTACCAATTGGCCACCCAATATATTTTTTTTGTAAGTTCGTCATTTAGAGAACAAGAATTTGTTTGACCAACATATTTGCCCTTGAACTCGCTCAGTCATGACAAGAAAAAGTTGTTCATAAATTTATATTTGCAGTAAAAAAATCTTGTGTGTTACCATACTAACATTGGTCGAAGTAATATTGAAAGAGTTTTCTGGTCAGATTCTCAAAATTCCCTGAGCAATAGTGAGTTTTTCTCTGAACTGCATTGCTTTGTGGATGGCCACAGTGCAGCACATCACGCAGTGAAGTTTCTCACTTTCTGGTATAAAGGGTTCCGGTAGTAGAAACTTGCAACTTGTGCTTGACTACAGTTTGGAGTTTTGTGTTGCTCAGTGTTAGCTTATTCCAATAAACTATTCAGAAATTTATTAAGCAAAACCCATGAAATTCTAAAAAATTTGCTTTGACAATCTTCATTCATGGGCTGTCGCTAAAGTTCAAAAGATTAGATTATATTATGCACTATATTTATTATAAGGCTAAAACTGAGAAAAAGGGAACTCAAAATGAAAGTATTTCATCTGTGAAGATGAACTTGGCAGACTTTTCTAGATATGAAAATCTGACTTTGGTCACGGGTTCCTGATCTAATTAACATTCTCTCACCAGTCACCTGCTGTGATATTAATTGATAGCTGTAGCACCACATACACAGAAAACAGCAGGGTTCAGAGAGGTCACCTATTGTTGTATTGACAGAAAGCTTAAGCATTACACAGTACTACATGGGAGACAGCAGACAACAGACGTCACCTATCATTATGTAATTGAGAGCTTTTAAAAACATCATGAACACAGGAAGTGGCATACAGCAGAGCATTCACCTTTTATTATATTAATGAAGATCTTAAGCATCGTACTATTATATAAATAAGAGCTTAGGCCCAATTCACATGACAACATAAGCATAAGCATATTTTTTTTACCGGTTCACACATGCAACACAATGCCCATATTAAGCATAATCATAAGAAAATGGAAATGTTTTGTTTTCTTATGCTTATGTCTATGGTGATATTGTCATGTGAACTGGGCCTTGAGCAATCACATACATGGGAAAATGGCAGATGGCAGAGAAGATCATGTAAATTGCTTTTCTGCATCTGGCACTGTTGATTAAATGTGAAGGTGAATTATCTCACTTTGCAGTAAATGCAAATAGCCATGCTTATGTTTAAGTGCCGAGTGCATATAACCAGGTGCAAAAAATGCAGGTCACTTGATCCTCTTTGCCATCTGCTATTTCAGTATATAGCTATTTGCACAAATGTTGACCCTTCAAAGCATAGAAGCTGAGACCAAAATGAACACTGGGAAATCTATTGATTAGATGATTTTAAAGAGCTGTGTGGACATGGACATTTCAAATAGCGACTGAGACATATTTTTGGTATTCCAAACATGATTATGTAGCGAACTCAGATAAAACGTATGGAAATCAATGTCTTATTGCTGGACCCAGGAGTCATTTCGGTCTCAGCTTCTAGGTTAGATGATCGTGAAAGGGCCAAAGTTTGTGCAAATACACTATGCAACATTTCCTGCAACATTGCATGCACCACAGTCTTGCCACCACAGTCTTGCCACCACAGTTTGTAGTGTAAGTGAGAGGCCCTCAATTCCCAGTGATATTACACACTTATTTCAACCTCTGTCTAACCCATGTAGCTTTAATTAGCATTACTCATAAAGAGGTATGCATCTCAGGGGTGGATCCAGGATTATCAGGAGGGGGTGCAGTGTTATGGAAACACTCAAGAAGAAAAGAGCCAGTATCTTAGGGGAGGGGAGGGGCCCATCCCCTGCACCCCTCCCCTAAATCCACCTCTGCAGCATCAACCTTGAGATGACTTACAAGTTACCAATGTTACAGTATATGAGGTATCTTTACCTTTTACTTTATTTTTTGCTTCAGGAATTCTCAAAGTTCACCAGTGGCTGGATAGTATAATGATTGCAATGTCAGTTCACTGTGACGACCCATCAGTTCTGATCACAGCATGCGATGCAATTCCAGTCCTTTGCACTCACCATCCAGAGATGATAATGTTTATTGATGACCAACCAGGCAATACTCCATTGCATAATGCCATTATGGCTGCATTAGTACTGCATATTGATGATGCAAGTGTTTGTGCAGCTGCTTGTAGGGCTATTGCATGTATTGCCATGCATTCTGAGACTATTCAGCAGGTACAGTAAATGAATAGAGTAGATTTCGCATGACTGTGAAAACAGCACCGCACATTCAAGGCACGGTTATGGCAGGAATTTTGAATGTTTTATGGTCAACATGGCACTGACACAGTCACATCAGCACAGTATGTTTCACACTCATATGAAATCTGTTCTATGCATGTTCATTGTGATAATGAATACTGTTTATTTTGCAAGAAAAACTGAAGGGTTACTCATGAAAATGGCCTAAGTGACAGTTGATGTCCAGAGATATTTTACTATAAGGAACTCCATTGATACCATTTTGAACCATTTGAGAAAACTTGAAAAATCATCTTAAAAGTCACTTCAGCCATTTTTATGTGCAACTGATCAATTTTTCTAACACAAGGTGTCATTCACTGTCATAGCAAAAACTATCTTAGCCTGTCATAGAAGACTTGTGCTTGCTGGCCACTGCTATAGAAGTTACAACCCATCTATCGTTTCTTTGGGAGCCATGTATACTGCTTATTTAACTCTTAGCAACTTACTTAGCCTGTCATAGAAGACACAGCTCTACAGTCCCCAGATATAGAATTTATGACAAATCAGTTGTTTTTTTGGGAGCCATGTTACTAGAGCCATGGTTGCTACCATCAACTTTTATTTTCACCTTGAAGATAGGCACCAGGGGGGTAAGGGTGGCAAATGTCATTTTATTTTTTTTATTTTTTAATTAGATTTATTGAGTACAACCCAAAGGGGTGAGTACGAACGGGACTTAATGTCCCATGCAAGGTACCACCCATTGTGAGGCAACAAGAGTAGCATTTTTCTTGTGGCTTTTTTGTTGTTGTTGTTGTTGTTGTTGTCGTTTTTAAGTTTTGTGAGAATGATTTTCAGGAGGACCATGACCATGAGCATCTTGCATGAGATTGAATCAGTTGGTGCATAGCACAGCTGAGGCTGTGATGATGATGATGATGATGATAATGACGATGATGACATGATGATAATAGATTCTCATTGTTTTTCACTTTTTCTGTAGGTTCTTTTTGAAAAAGGAGTTTACATTTACATTCTCAAAGCCATGGAGAAACATGACCAAATACCTGATGTCCAGCAATATGCTTGCCAGTCATTAAGGCTACTTTGCCTTCCAAGTGTTAGAAACATGGAAATTTTAATAGAAAATGAAGCTTGGGAAAGAATTACTAAGTGTATCTCCAGGTGAGATTACGTTGTCTCAGTGAATCCTCGATTCACACCCTCAAGGGTAGACACGCAGTTCCTACTGCTCACCCTGTGTCTGTGTTACTGTAAGTACTATACTAACCCTAACCCTACCCAAGAGTGGTGTAATTGCTAACCCTAGAGAGCTGTAACACTAAGCTCACAGCTCTTGTAAGTGTCAGGGCCATGACATGACCAGGGGTTTTAAAATGGAAATGGACCTATGTCTAACGGCCTTACCCTTCCCCAGCATTTTGCTGCTCAGTGAGAGCTAATGGGATTATAGATAAGCAGACCTTTGGCTTCTACAGGGGGGTGCATGTGCACCTAGTGCATCCCCCCCTTGGATACGACCCTGAATGGATCCCATTTCCTTGTCACAATGATATCTGCTTGTGGAAGGTTCAATAGCAAAAGTATCAAGACGAGGCTACGTGCATAAAGCTCAGTCATTCATAACAAGACAAAAGTTTGCGCACGTAGCCTCGTTCTGAGTCCTTTGAATGTGGCAGATGAAGCATATCTCACAACTGAACTATTGCACAACATTTTTGTTAACAGTTTATCTTTGTTTTGTCAGTTTTAAAGATAATGCCAGGGTCCTCCAAGAAGCTTTTGCAATAATTGCATGCATGGCAACAGACCTGGAGGTGATTCGCAATCAATGTGCAATTGAAAGGCTACATGTTCCTGTTGTGACCTCTATTAATGTGTTCCTAAAAGATGCAACTTTGGTGGAAGTTGCTTTTGAGACAATTGGTAAGAAACCTTCACCCCTTTCAAATGAACATTACTGATTGAATGACTAAAACTATTTGTTTGTTTGGTCTGTTGTTCATTTATTCATCCATCCATTCACTCACTCATTTGTTCGTACATTTATTCATTTTTCTTTCGTATTTAATCATTTTACTATGTGCACCAATGCATATTGTTGACAGGAAGACAAGATAACTATTCATCACAAAATTTGAAATGGGCATAGATGTACAAAGGTGAAGCGAAGAATCTACTGTCAAATTGCATAAAATTATGCTCATTTTATAAGATCTAGTTATGCTAATATTAATCTTTTGGGTGATACACTTGTCTCCCTGGCGAGGGAGTGTTTCATGGTGAGAATAATCACCTTGGATGGCTGCTTGGTTGACTAACATGAGGATTTCTATGTTGCTAGGTGTAATGGCAGCTTGTGAAGCCACACCTGATCTTTTTGTAAAAGAAGGAGTAATGAAAACATTTTTAGATGCAATGGGCTACCACAAACGTGATGTTAGTATTCAACAGAAAGGATGCATTCTAGTCCAAGTTTTTTCAAGGTAAGTTCACTCCTACTCAATAGATAAGATAATATAAATTTGTTAGCTTCTAGAGTGCATCTTCCATAGTAAAATGATCTTCCGTCTTTTACCTGTAGAAATATAGTGAACTCCCTCTAAGACGAACACCATTGGGAACGTTAACAGGTGTCCGTCTTAGAGAGGTGTCTGTCTTAGAGAGGTGTCCGTCTTAGAGAGGTGTCCGTCTTAGAGGTGTCTGTCTTAGAGAGGTGTCTGTCTTAGAGAGGTGTCTGTCTTAGAGAGGTGTCTGTCTTAGAGAGGTGTCCGTCTTAGAGAGGTGTCTGTCTTAGAGAGGTGTCTGTCTTAGAGAGGTGTCTGTCTTAAAGAGGTGTCCGTCTTAGAGAGGTGTCCGTCTTAGAGAGGTGTCCGTCTTAGAGAGGTGTCTGTCTTAGAGAGGTGTCTGTCTTAAAGAGGTGTCCGTCTTAGAGAGGTGTCCGTCTTAGAGAGGTGTCCGTCTTAGAGAGGTGTCTGTCTTAGAGAGGTGTCTGTCTTAGAGAGGTGTCCGTCTTAGAGAGGTGTCCATCTTAGAGAGTTGTCAGATAGGCGAGAATTCACTGTAATTCCAGATGTAAACGTTTTTTCCTCTCTTTACTTTCAGCTACTTTAAGGATGAATGTTGTATGCATGCAGTTCAGTCTGTTATCATGGCCATGGAAAAGTTCCCCGACGATCAGTGTGTACAAGCAGAAGCATGTGTAGCTCTAAAACTCATTGCTCAAGTTTCTCCCAACTACAGCGAAATCTTGGTCAACCAGTGCGCTCATGAAAGGCTTTTTGTCATTTTGGACAAGTTTAGAGACAAGCGGAGACTTATTGAGTTAGCCAGTGGTGTTTTATGGTTTCTTGCTCGATCAAGACAACTAAGCTCCCGCATGCTATCATCTGCTTGTGCAGGGGGATTAATCCGTGGGGCCCACTGTTTAATTCAACTAGGAGCTGATGTTAACAATTGTGAAGGAACAGAAACGCCACTGCGTGCTGCGTGTAAGAACAACGAGGAAGATATTGTCCGGTTTTTGCTCACACAAGGAATAACAAACGTCCATGATGCGCTTGACTTGTGCCTGGAAATGGAACACCACAACCTTGTTGGAATTCTACTTCAGAAGATGGGACACGATCGTGAAGCTGGTATAGTTTCCTGGAATGGGCTTAACCTGGGTAGCGTGAGACCTGAGTGGCTGTTACCTTCTCTGACTGGCAGTGCTTTTGGACTATCAATAGAGAGTGAACGATACTGCAACTATCTCCAATGTGCCGAAAGGGCATTCAAACGCCGATTCAGAGTTCTCCAGAAATGTACTGATTTTGTATCGGTAAATATTGTTGATCGAGAACAAATTCAGCAGTCCATTATAAAAGGATACTCAAGTGATGAAGATAGCGAAGATGAAACGTTTTATCCTACCAGTGATGAAGGGAGCTGGGAAGAAAGTTTCTTAACAGAGAAATCTCCTTTGCGTACACGGAGTTTATCGGGTGCTCCTTTACCATACAGCTCGTACGACCCCAGAGTTGTCTTACCTCTCAATGTAGGAGACCCAATATTACTGCCTAGAAGAAGTCAACCTCAATTGAGCAAAAATAACGACGAAACAATCGCAGATTTGAGGCAGAGAAGCAAGAGCATGTATGATGAACCAGATGTCCCTGAGTTAGAAGAGTCTGAAGATGACAGTCCTGCCATCAGAAAAACCTCCGATGTGGTTACGCCTTCTTTTGAACTACCAGGCGTTGCTTTCATATACAACACTCCCTACAAACGCAAACAGAGAAGTAATTTATCTGAAACAAGTGAATGCGATTCAGAAGATTGCAAACCATGGAGAGGGTCACAGAGAAAGACAAGAAGGAAAACAACCTATTGTCCTCGAGGTCAGACTGATGCCAGAGTGTGTGCTCTCAATGTTTCTGGAAACAGTATCAGTGATTTAGAGAGTTTAGTTTCTGACAATTGTGTAGATATTGTCCCATACTTAGGAAATATCGAGAAACTGGATCTAAGTAATAATAACTTAACTCATCTTCCTTGTGATTTCTGTGAAGCTATGCCTAACCTTCGACAAGCGTCTCTAGGTCGCAACAAGCTGAAAAAATTCCCATTCTGTTTGACCAAATCTAAACGACTAAAAATCATTGACCTCTCATCCAACGATCTCCAGTTACAGGACGAATGCCCAGATAATGCATCGAAGTCAGTATTATTGGAACATCTCTCATTGGCTAATAATAATCTAGAGACTTTTCCCACTTGGCTTGCAGATGTTTACCCTGGGTTAACGTACCTTTCTGTTGCTGATAATAGACTTGAGACTTTTCCAGAAACCAGTCAAAAGCTACAATGTCTCAAGACCTTAGATGTCTCTAAGAACAAGATAACGAGTATTCCTGATTCCTTCTTGGATCAGTTCAGTGGTCTCGAGAGCTTGAATGCTTCCAACAACGAACTGTCTTCCCTTCCAGAGTCACAGACAGATTGTGACTCCAAACTTACAACACTACGTTTGGCACACAATAACCTAACTGAAAACAAGCCATTTTTCATTCCTCGTTTTATTCTGAGGCTTTCAAGGCTAAAAGTCCTAGACCTGTCGCACAACAAATTGACTTGTCTGCCGCCACTAGAAACATGGAAGACAACCCAGTTGAAAGACCTCAACGTGTCTGACAACAACATTCAAAGCATATACCTAGACACAGCAAACCCTAAGTCTTGGAGTTGCCTTCAGCGATTAAATCTAAGAAATAACAGCCTCAGATGCGTTCCCAAGGGCATTGGGTTCCTGACAGCATTGACTTCGCTTGATCTTAGCCATAACACAGATATCAGGTCGTTACCGGACGAAATAGGAAGGCTTACCAATTTATGGGATTTACAGATAACCGGCCTGAAACTAGACTTAGAAGAATCGTTACTTTCAAACACTAAGAAATTGGTTGCCTTTTTAAACTCAAAGTTGATGAATTCAGTTCCTTATTACCGCATGAAGCTTGTTACAGTTGGCTTAGAAAAGCGAGGCAAAACCACTCTTCTGAATCAACTCTTGAAAAGCAAGTCTCTACAGCCACAAAATGAGCTTGTGATCCGTGACTGGATATTGCGTGACTGTAAGGCAATCTGCAAGCAGTGTAACCACAAGTCTGTGATCTATACCATCAACACTTGGGATATGAAAGGTCGTGAAGATTTGTACCAGGCGTTCCAAACCCTCATGACGTCACGCACCCTGTACTTGGCAGTCTATGACGTCACGAACGGTGGTGAAGAGTTCGAGGCATTGAGACCATGGCTTCAAACAATTCATTCTTGTGCACCAGACGTGCCAGTTATGTTGGTTGGTACACACCTGGACAAAGTACCCAAGGACAGTATGGATGAGGTATTGTATTCTATTATTACACAAAACTCGTTGCTTTCTTTAGAGGCATTGATGGAGCAAGTTTGGCTAAGCTGGTTTGTGGGCCTTCTGTGGGAGAGGTCCCGAGTACGATTCCCAGCGACCTCACATTCTTGTTTCAACTTCTCTCCATTCCATGTAGCTTTAATTAGCTTTAAATACCGCTAAAACAGAGCACGGGTGGAGAGTTGACGGGGATAAAGTGCGCATTGTCGATTTCAAGTTTGTTGGTTACTTTTGACAATTATTGATGAATGAAAATCTGTGACAACGTATAAAAAGAGATAACTCACTCGTCGATGAAAGACCTACAATTCTTGACAAAACTGTTGGCACGAAGGTCACTTTTGGACCGTGCGCAATTAATTCCCAAGTAGGTGCTCCCCCCCTGATTCAATGTTGAGAGGCTTCCAGGACACAAACACACATTCTTTCTCCCAGCAGATCACCAATGACCCCCTGGACACCACAACATTGAATGGGGGAGGGGAGGGGGTGGAAAAAATATGAGAAATGGATAGGACACACCAAAATTACTTTGAGACAGTAACCGGACCAACTTTTTTTGGCAAGGATTGTAGGCTAGAAACGTCGTTTTACTCTTGCTTGGCGCTGAGTAATTAATTGTCTGAGTAAGGGATCCACCACAGTCTTTTAGCTGGTGCTTTTATTCCTACGAATCATTTAAGAGGGACCATTTACCACGATAGGGTACACGTGATGTACATGCCTTTAAAGGGGTACTTGATGAAAAAAGATTAAAATTGGGAATGACTTGAAACTTAGTAAAACCTATCTGTACGACTCCCAGTAATCTCCAAAAGCAACATTTTCTTTACATTCAAACAAGACAAATAGAAATTGTCAAGTATTTTAGCATTTAAGTTGTAAATGACGTCATTTACTCAACCCTATTGTTCTTTTAGACTTTATATGAAAATTTCTCTTTGATAATGAGCTTGAAATGCAGATTTTTGGGCATAGGGTAGCTGTTTATTTAACTACATTCATCTTCATATAGAAATAATCAGTTTCCAATTTTCATCGATTTTTATCCAAGGGGGGGCTTCAAAATTTTGAATAGTGATGGTCATTTTGGTCTCTTGATTTGATTTAGCCTCCTCCGCAGGCAACTGTTCGCTTTTTCGCTGGGCCTCCTGTGTTAAAGACACGTAGTGGCCTGGACGCCAGGCGAAAAGAGGCGAGAGTTTTCCCTCCTCCTTTTCGTCCCCAGTCTTTTTTCTTCTCAAAATTTCGCACAGGAAGCCCAAAAGGTTGCCTGCGGAGGAGGCTAGATTTGATTATAATTAACTGATGATCTCTATAACCAGGTTCTAGACGAAATGAAGAACCGCGCCCGTGTATTATTCTTAAGCCCAGGTCTTCCAGATATCAAAGCTCATGTTGTCCTCAATTGTACACATGAAACCACAGGAATCCAGGCTCTTAGAACCAAAATTGTAGAACTGGTGGTCAAATGCAGATGTAAAGGGCATTCTATCCTAGGATCGCGTGTCCCGCAAAAGTTTGTCAAACTTCAGGATTTGATCGAAGGAGTAGCAAAGAACTCCAAAGGGAATGAACGCCTGTTGACCAGATCAGAGCTGAAGAAACTCTTACAAGACAATGATGTATTAATGAGTGAGTCAGAGCTTGGTCAGGCTGTCAAGTTCTTGCAAGAAGCCGGTAAGTCGCTACTGAAAAGGGCAAAGGCTGCAATCCTCGATTCCGGAAAAGATGGCGTCTCGCGTTACATTTTGGGAAAATGTACCAAAATTAGTTGAAGACCAAATGTAAACAAACATGGCGGCGAGCGACATTTCGCTGAAAGAAGCTGAAATTTTTGGCGCAAAACTTACTAAAGATATCGAAGTTTTGACATGCATATTTATATTTGGTCTTCAACTAAATTTGGTACATTTTCCCAAAATGCAATGCGAGACGCCATCTTTTCCGGAATCGAGGATTGGTCAGTCTTCTGTATCAGTATCAGTCATCCAAAATAAGTCTTTGTTGTATTCCTTGTTTGTGAAGTATTGCTGTCGTTTCTGCTTCATGGGTCCAAGGAGTGTCGGGACGCGCGATATTGTCGGACCCCAAGAGACCATAATAGTAAGCGAGCGAAACTGCGCGATGTGCTTGGCGCGTAAGGTTTTTTAGTTACAGGAAGTTGACGGCATCGCGTGCGCAAACGGTGAAATTTGATTTTTGTTTCAAGAAAGTCGAAGCATCTCGTCCGACAACCTTTTTTTGAAAAAGGTGTATTTTAATAGCACGATGCCTTTGTGCGCAGAGTTGGTTCTAGGAATAAGAAGTATCCTCTCTTCCTTCCTACCTTCAAATGTAGTCAGCCATTCATGAGTTAGGACGGACTAAAGTGAGCTCTGACAAATTTCTGTTTGTTAGGTGTCCTCCTTCACTACGATGATCCTGTAGCTCATTTGAATGACTTGTTCTTCATTGACCCCGTCTGGCTCAGTGAGTCAGTATCAAGCGTTGTCGTTGACCATAAACCAAGTAAGCTGGCAACTGTGAATGGCATTGTCAACAAGAACGATTTGATGAGCTTTCTGGAAGAAGATGACGACAAATCCGTGATTGTGAAGAAATTTCTACCCCAGTTTTTAAGGTAAAACTTTTGATGAAAGTCAACACACTCTAACATGTATACTTCTTTTTCGCAGTCCTCAACGTCCGTATTGTTCTCTGTATTGCTTTTGGTTGTATGACTAACACGCTTTTTTACGTTTCCTCTCGTTCAGACTTCTGGAACGTTTTGGTGTCTTACTGCCTATCAGCGAGTCAGAGCTTTTAGTGCCGTCACGACTTCAAACTCAACCTCCAGCCTCAGTACGTCTTCCAGACGTGACATCCAATTGTTTCTACAGACGTTTATATAAGATGGCCTTTGTACCGTTGGGTTTCTGGGCTCGACTGATTACTCGTCTACTTTTGTTTCTTCCTACGATGAACATAAACGATGAAGACAAGATCAAGGTATGAAAACATCGTGTTTTGTTTGTTTGTTTGTTTTGTTTTGTTTTGTTTTTGTTTTTTTATTATGTGTTGTTTCAATATATTGTAACTATTGTGTACTGTTCTATTCTTTTGGAATCAATTTATATTGTTCTATTGTATTGAAATCAATGTGTATTGTTCTATTATTCAAAACAATGTGTATTGTTCTATTATTCAAAACAATGTGTATTGTTCTATTATTCAAAACTCCGACAATGTGTATTGTTCTATTATTCAAAACAATGTGTATTCTATTATTCAAAACAATGTGTATTCGGTTGTATTGAAACCGATGTCTATTCTATTTTATCTTTTATTAATGTATTTTAATATTGTTCATTGTGTATTGTTCCAATGTGTTTTTATAGTTTAAAACCCAGTGTCTATTGTAATTGTATGATATCTATTCTATTGTAAGAGCTTTGTTTAATTGTTAATGTTCTGTTAAAAGAGCCTCTATCTTTTTTAGCCTCTTTCCAAAGAATACTGGCAAAGGGGTATCCAAGTTTGTTGGTCCGCACAATCTTATTTCACAGTCTTCCAGGATACTTCTAATCAGTTTGGATCCAATGTTATCGCAATTGTAGTCCCCACTAGTGACTATGGGTCGTACTTCCTTAGTATCCTTGTTGACCACGTGGACGTATTGATAGAGGAATGGTTCCCAGACCTCGGTAAGTTAGAGTGGTTTTCATATGAGTGGGAACATTGTACGGTAACGATACGATACGGTTACGGCAGGAATTTCGAATGTTTTTATAGAAACTATGATACTGGTACAGTTACGATACGGTAGGGTAAGTTTCCCACTCATACGAAAACGACTCTATTCCCCACATGCGTACAAAACATTGTTCAAACCGAAAGTATAAGAATTCTCTATAAGTGTCTAACATTCATCTTTGGTGAATTTGCAGCACCTTGTATTCTTCAACTGCCTTTAGTTTACACTGTCACAGCTTTTTGTTATATTCCATGTAAAACAGCATGAAAGCACTGTTACAAATGATTTACTGCCACCTTTGAGCATGAATTGAATATGGTCTTCATTATTTTATAGCGTTTGTTTGTAAAACGTTTTATTTCAGGTGAGCAAGATCCAATTGAAGGCTTACCATTGGTCAGTCGCCTTTGTCCGTGCATCACGTGTCAGGGTGAAAACTGCCACACCTTTGAGTTCCAAGAATGCATGGAACAAGCTCTTCGTTACGAAGAAATCAATTGTCCCAAGACCTCAGAATTTCTACCGGTCGTGAAGGTGGCTCCAGATGTTGAATTGGCAGATTTAAAGTTAAAGAATCTCTTGATCAAAGACAATGAATTGGCGTTAGAACAGAAGAAGGAGTTTGTACTTGGAGATGGTAGTTATGGAACAGTTTACAAAGCCAAGTACAATGACCGAGTTGTTGCGGTCAAGGTATTATTTAACAAATAGATTCCATTTTTCCATGCGTCTGTTCTCTAATAGATGCACAGATGACGTCAAATTGTGGTGAGAACAAAAAAGTACGCCACGAGACGAAGACGAGTGTCGTGACTGTTATTTTCACCACATTTTGACGTCTTCTGTGCATCTATTAGAGTACAGACCCACGGAAAAATGGAACCTGTTTGTTATATATATATGTTCATTGAAATATTTCAACCAATCAGAGCACGCGTAAGATTCAATGACGTCATTTATGCGTGTGTACGGTAATCACACTTGGTTCTCGACCAATCAGAACGCACGTAATATACCAATTATAATATAGCGGTTAGCGAATGATATGTAACGCACCAAGGGATTTGTTGCAGGGGCATTCTCTAGGAACATGCTTTGTTTCTGCACCAAATCGCCTTCAAGTGTTCCAGCGATCTCACGCAACAAAGTTGTTGGGGGAAATATTTTTTCCCTGGACATGCTACATCATATTCAATAGACAGTACACACACAAGGGAATTGACCGGGCAACAAGCCCCTAGCTTCATGTCTCTGCAAAACATCCCCTAGTGTATGCCGAGCGTCATACTATCCTGACTTAAATCAGTTGCAAAATGTAGTCTAGTCTATTTTCTAATATTTGGTTCATAATTTGTGAACAGGTCTTTCACACTGAGGGTCACATCAATCCACATCGATTATTACGTCAAGAGGTGCCATTTCTTGCCCATCTACGTCATCCAAGTATAATTACCCTACATGGGGTATGTGTTCGACCAAGAGCACTTGTTCTCGAAGTAGCGTCACTTGGATCGTTGAGTTCCTTGTTAAATAAAGGAGAACCCTTGAGCCGTGGAGTTCAGCACCGCATTGCTTTGCAGGTTTGTTGCATTTAGATTTTAGATTTATGTCACTTTGAAAGCCAAGGTATTGGCCTAGCATGGTTACTGAGAATTGTTTCGATTCCGGAGACGGAGCCTAAGAAACGGCTATCGCGTCCGATTAAGGAGGCACAGGGACGCACACAATGTAACGAGGTAGACGAGCGAGGCTCTGATATAGACTAAATGTAATCCTTTAAGTAGATGGTCTAGATAGGCCAGGCCACACCCACTAACTGAGGGCGCGCCTACCCACTGAAAGATAACTCAAGATTTTATTCCCTTGGCCCTTGTGCCATGAGTTAGTGATAACTCAATACAAAATGCTGACTACTTTTAGGTTGCCGAGGGATTGGCTTACCTCCATCGTCACATGATAGTCTACCGCGATATGAAACCGCACAACATTCTCATATTTTCCTTGTCTTTATCAATTGTCATCAACGCGAAAATCTCTGACTTCGGTATCGCACGTTATACTCCAATGTATGGTTTGAAATCATCAGAAGGTACACCAGGATATCGTGCTCCAGAGGTGGTTCGTGGTGATGTAGCATACAACAAAGGAGCTGACCTGTACTCGTTTGGAATGCTTTTATATGAAATTGTTACCGGTGGAAAAAGACCTTTCGAAGAACTTCGTTTTCGAAATGAGCTTGATGCTGCTGTGATGCAAGGTCGCATGATAGATCCCATTACTACTGACAATGGCAGCTCACCTTGGCCAGATATAGAAGACTTGATAGAACACTTGCTGGAACCTAGAGCTGATATGCGTCCAACAGCTGAACAGGTAGAACATTATGATGCAGCAAATTACATTTCAAAGTCATATATGCGCATGTGTACTGACTATGGTTGCTGTAGATCCCATACGGCTTGCAGCACTGCTTTGGTATAACAAAGCAAGTTATTCTTGGAATCATATTTGGATAGGGGGCCTGGATTTTGAATAGTATTGGAACTGGTAATTGAATAGTAGTGAAACTGTTAATTTAGTTCTTTAATCACTCAGTATTCATCCTCCAGACTAATTTGGTTATTAATTCTGTCCCAGGCATTCTGCAGTATTTTTAATATTGCTGTTGGATGACAGAATTGTTATCTGTTTATTGCAGAATAGTCCAGTTTCCAATTACTAGAGACCGCTGAGCTTCTTGACAAAAGGCGCATTTATGCACGGTTAGCCTCCTTTTCAAGAAAGACCCATGGGAGTAAACTCAATTTTTGTTTTGTTAAGAACAACAGAAAAATTGAATTTACTCCCTTGGGTCTTGCTTGAAAAGGAGGCTAACCCTGTATAAATGCGCCTTTTGTCAGGAAGGTCAGCGGTCTCTAGTAACTGGACTATTAACACTGATAATGTTTTATAAAGGTTTTCAAGAGCGCGCGCGGGGCCAAACACGGGTTATAGATAAACCTCCATACGTGCACTTATTTACTCAAGGTTTAATGCAAAGTACTGATCGATTTTAATAATTGTTCCTACAGGTTGTTGAGCGTCTATCAAGTGCAGAACTTCTGTGTCTAAAGCGAGTGATCGCTGTGTCAAAGCAGAAAGCTGTTGAGAGTATGTCTGTAATAAACGATGAGGACAACATAGAATTGTGGATGGGTAGTGGTGTAGCAGGTGACTATGGTGGACAAGTATCATGGGTCACCTTAACTAATGCCAATAATGAGGTTTGTGGAAGTGAATACACCTATTGTAGGATATAGTAGGATACAGTATATATTGATACACTTAGTGTTGCATACACGAAGTACTTACCTTAAAATTATACGAGCGGCCGCTGACCTTCTAAACATCAGGCTAAAACTGACTATCTAGACCGAAAAGGAGTATGGGTAAGTCCAAAATTCTACTTACTTGTCAGCTTTAGTCTTCGTTGACTTTAGTCGGTGGAATTTTCTAAAGCAGATAAATAGCATACTTACAATTCTAAAAGTAAGTAATGTTACAGTATACTTAGTATTCCTTAGATATCCTTTTTATCCATTCATATCTCATCGAGGACCTATTATCCTGGGATTATTGTTCAGCTACTATTTGACGCGCGCACCATGAACTCCTTGAGAGTTCATGCACGATTGAGCAGTAGCGGATCCAGGATTTTTCAAAGGGGGAGTTCTTAAACCCAACTGTGTATAATACTCTATTGTTTGGTCGATGTTCGACAAAAAAATGGCTTTAAGGGAGGGTTCCGTGGACCCCTTCGACTCCCCCTGGATCGGTTACTGTTGAGGGGTTTTACATGTGTTTCTAATACCACGCCTATCGTTGTAGGGTTGTCAAGGAACTGGTATAGACGACAAGCGAGTGACTTCCATGACCACTATTAACAACAAGTATATTTTGGTAGGAACACAATCTGGTACGATATGGGTGTTCGATGCGTCATCTCACACTTGCTTACATTCCCTGCATCCTCTACCCGATTCAGTAATCTCACTACGACACTACACCAACACGAAAACGCATGACGATGTAGTAATTGCAGGCATTGCTAACGGCTCACTTGTCATTTACCAAACTCAAGATGTCGAGAAGAAACTAGCAAACCCTAAGGGAGAGTATACCGCTGTGCAAGACGGAGAAAGATGGCGGCGAGTGTCCCAGACGACTGCAATGTTCACCCAGTAGCTTGTGTAACTTCAGCGCACAAGTGTATCTACTGTGGCTGTGGAAACGACGTGGTTGTCCTCAAAATTGCCAAAAACTCTGTTGTTCCGAAGCGTCGTTGGTCAATTGAGGACAGGCGCAAACAATGTGTTCTTAACATTGCAGTAGGGTCATCAATCTGCACGTCCACCAAAGGACTCGCCCTATATAGACTTCTGGGATATTTCCCAACCAGTCCTTAATGGATCTGTCAATTGTGCTTCAATTGTAGGATCTAGCGGCGAGTCACGTGACTTGAGAGTAGTATGTATGTTACTACATGAGCAGACGGCATTATGGGTAGGGCTTGGTACAGGTCACGTGATAATTCTATCAACCAAAACACGTGATCCACTCTATGTTCTAAAGAGGCACGTAGGGTCGGTACGCTGTATGGCAATGGCGCGTCGTAGTTCCACCCATGGTAAGCCCCTCTCACTGGTCATGACAGGAGGATTGAGTTTTATCGAAAGACCCGGATGTCGTAGGAAAGATGGAGACTTTGGTCACGTTTTGGTATGGGAAGCTGATTTAGTTGAACAATCAAAGCGTTTACATGCAGATAAGATGAAGAGACAACAAATGCCAACTGTCTAGAATCACCTTGAATGTACATAATTACAGAACAGTTTCACCAGAAAATAATTCATGAATAATTTATAGATTTTTTTGTAAAAATTGACATTTTTATGACATCGCTTCTCTTCACTTCACTTTAATGATCAGTGTGCTACGTTACAAAATGAGTAATAGAGTACAAGCATTAAATGGGTGCAACACTTTGCACAGTTTACTACAACATAGCGTTCATTAAACAATAGAAGACAATAGAATTAGCATAATTTTGCAGTAGACATAGACATAGACATAGAGTTTATTAATGAGGCACCTGAATGACATTTGTAAAGTTACAGTTAAGAAATTAAAACTTGTATAAAGGTGCCAGCTATCTACAATAACCTTAAATGGCTAGCCTGGGTAGATAGCTGGTTATAGACATTGTAATAAAATTTCATAGGGTCAGAAAAAGAAAAATTACAAATAGATATATATATATATATAGTTATAAAATACTTGAGATATAACGCGCGCGCTGATTGGCTGACTACCATGTTGATATCAGAGGACAGAGACATGGCTCGCACAAAAAACGTCGAAAATATTTTATAAAAGCAATATAAAACGATCGCTTATGTCTCTGTACTGTGATATAAACACTCTGGAAGATGTAGAGCACTCGAAAAGCAAGAGAAACACTCGGCTACGCCTCGTGTTCCTAAGCTTGCTTTTATCTTGCTCTACATCTTCCATCGTGTTTATATCACAGTACAGAGACATGTGCGCGCGTTTTATATTCCTTAAATAGAAATAAAGCAATACTGATTTATGGTAACAACGAAACGAATTATGTAATGAATAGATTAATAACTGATGGATTATATATGGATAAATGATTTTAAGATAGTAATATAATTGCATTATTTAAAACGAGTATATAACAAAGATAAGTGAGCTAGTGAATCACACGGAGTAAGAATTTATTATGTGTTCTCGCAGTATTTACGGTGGTAATTGCACGCTTTTAGTGTTTGTACTCTATAATTGCACAGGCTATGGTTAAATGGAAAGAAAAACTATTAAGAGGAGATTTTTTTCAATATCGAGTAATAAGGGTTAAAAGTGCCAAAAACTAGCCACTCATGCAAGTTTTAATTCAAATTTTCGTTTTGGATTAACACTCAAATTCTATTTTTATCAGTTAGAAATTGTTGTCATGTATTTTTATTCAAATTTAGCAACTTTCAAGCTGAATGTAAAGAATTTCTGTGGCAAGTGAGCAAAAGAAGGCCTAAAACTCATTTTCGATTCAAATCTTCACTTTGGATTATCCAACTTTTATCAATCAAAACCACTTACAAACAACCTAAACTTTCTGAAAGTAATAACTTTAGCTTTGTATAACAGTTATTCTTTAGCTTTTGTTGCCCAATGCTTGAACGTGAAAAAAATCTCTTAATCATCATCATCATCATCACCATCATCTTCATTTGTAAACCATCGGAGCAAATATGTAAGTAAAATTTACAATCTTACAATCATTCGTGTTGTATGGATTTGGATTTTTCCCTCTACTGTGTGTTTCCACTGTGTTTCTTAAGAACACTTGGGTCTGCGGCGCCTGTGTTTATTTTCTGAGCTTTAGAATTTTTTCATAAGAACTTACTTCATTTGTCAGCTTAATTCGTCCATTTTCAACTTGGAGGGTCTTATAACCCGCAGTTTCTTTGCAGATGCGCGTTAAAAACTGTATTCCAAATAATGAACAGATTTTACCATACAGTTTTGGAGTTTCTTTAACAACAAACAAAAACGAGAAACTCCCGAGCGGCTTGTTTCCTACCCTGGGTACCAGAGGCCCGAGAGGGATTGGGGAGGACCGTAAAAACCGTTTTGGTTGGTCGAGAGTAAGTTGCTCAATTCGTAGAATGAAAAACGGAAGCGTGATCAATAAAAAAACTACATCGAGCCACCTTAAGGTTATGTTCCCTTTGTGATGTAAATGAAGTGGGAGATGAAAACCAGCAAAACAACAAAACAAAAAACAAATTTTTGTGCAAACCGGCAGCGCGAGCGGGAAAAAGAATAACAACAAAACCGGTTTGAAGCCGTGACGTCATACAGGGCCAAATACGCAAACCGGCCGGATTTCTAGAGGGTATTACCGTCCCATATTGGCCCTCAAATAATACCTTATTTGGTAAATTTACGTCACAATTGTATAATAAAATATGTTAATTGAATATCCTTTTCGACGCTTGATGTACATTGTGTAGAAGAAGGGCTCAATGTGTGACAATCACGGTCTAGTAGATACTTTGCCTGTGGCCATCAGCTCGACAGCCGCGTCGACGAGTCACAAGCTTCTTAGTAACAGCAGCTTTGAGACTATTGCAAACAGTGGACTCCAACCTTGGTGAATTCCATTTATCGTGAAAAAACTTCCATAAGGCCAAGTTTGAGTATATAAGCCTCATAATTCACTTGCATGAACTCTAAAACAAGTATAAAAGACTGTTTATAAGCCTTTATACTAAAAGGGTAAAAAAACGTAAAAAAACGAAGAGTACTTAAGGTGATTCCTCTGTTTTGCACCGCGCATGTCTACCGCGCATGGTTCAAAATGCACAGAATTACGACTTTTTCAGCATTTCCATTCAAATTACGACTAAAAATGCTTAAATACACAATTTGAAACATTTGTACAAATTTTGCTGCGATAAATAGGGAGTTTTGTAAAACTCGCCCCAGTACTTTCTCGGAATAGTGCCGATTTGACCCCAAATTTGATAACAATTTTTAAAATATCTCTCTAACGAGCACGGTGACCCCCATTTTTTATTTCAAAACTTGCTTTCTTGTAATAATTCACACAGCATATTTGAAAATTAAAAAAAGTTATAGGTAGGAACTTGGAAAAAATGTGCTTTTTTACGTGTATTTGAATGCTAGAATGTCAAAAATCGAACATTTCGGCGGGTATGTTGCTTTCTAAAAGCTGTAAAAAAAGTGCGAAAATGTACTTCACCGAGGTTAAAAGATAATTTCTTGTGATATATTTTACTATTTTACCCGTTTCTACTGAAATCCTGTCAACTCTGATTCTTCGGGGTCTTTTCTGAGGCCAAATAGACTTATCAACGAATTCGCCGGGATGCATCGAGCGTTCGTGCGAAATCGCTAAAACACCCTTGTCTTTCAAGCCAAATATTTCCTAAACGAGCACGGTGACCCCCTCGTTTTTTGTTAGCTATAAAATAAATAACTCAAAATCTACAAAATATCCCATTTATAGCGATTTTTATAGGTACGTAGGATCAATTACCGAGGAATCGGGCCTTAAACTGATGTCATGTAGCCACTGAAGCGCGCACAGATGAAGGTACCCTATATATGCAGAGTATTTAACAACACTATGGTTTTATCCCTCAAGTTAACAAGTGCAGTTTTAATACGGCCATATGAAGAGGCTAGGTAATACAACTATGTTGGTTCGTCTGAGTTGGTCGGTAGTGCGGTTGCATGCTTGGAAACTTGGTGGGACTCCATTTTCAAGAAACGTTATTCAAATTAATGCAAATTTGGCAAACCATTCGCCGTTCTCTAAAGAAAATGCCAGATCACTTTGCATAATTATTCCGCAATCTTAGTAGAAAACAGAACAACTGAAAGAACGGTCGACATTCTAAAATATGCGTTTTAAACTTAAACTAGCAATGGGAATTGCTATTGGGTTTTTTATGGTCAATTTGTTAGTGATTCACTTGGAATTGCCCAAAGACACAAACACCTTGTATCAGAAGTGGTCTCGCCCTGGTGTGACACAGAAAGAAACAGTTAGAAACAGTCTCCAATCGCCTGGCGCCAGTAAAGGAAACGAAAAAACACCGATAGTGCTTCACTATATTATGAAAAATCTTCAAAGAGAAACACGCATCGACCTTCAACAAAATGTTGGTGGTTATGAAGCAAGTAGAACGCATAAAAACTTACATCTTCCTGCTAAAAAAAAAGACACGAAACCCACAGTCCTTAGGCAAGATGTTTCGAAACAACCTCTTAATCAACAGAGTGCAACAAACAGCAATAAGAGAGGCTATTTTCGAAAACTTTTCCATGACACCTTCATCTACTCGGCATTTTTTGAACCGCAACAGTCTCAGCACAGTAAGTCTGTGATACGACTTATCGTCTTAATGAAGAAGAAACATCAATCTCTGAAGATAGTTTGTAATTACTGCAGTAATAAGCTAGAACCTTGCCACTGTCCGTCACAGATTGCCACGTTTTACGCGCACAATGAAAACCACGATATGAAATATAGTGGGGTTATAGCATCTTGTGTGGTACCAGAATGTTTTGATGTTACTTTCAGTTTCATATCAGTGTCTGTGCGACTAAATGGGAGACAAATGAACGAGCTATTAGTACCTTTGGTCTCAACTGTAGCAAGTGGTGTTCTCAAACACGAATACTCTGTCTGCATTCCTCCATTACGAGGAAATGGTGTTGAATCCTTGTATCGAGTAATCGAGTTTATTGAACTAACTTCCATCTTAGGCGCGACACACTTTACCTTTTACGTCTACCAAATCGATAATCAGCTTAAAAGATTGTTGACGTATTATGAAGAAATAGGAATGGTTACTCTACTACCATGGAATCTCCCCATGGAATCCGTTCTCCATATATGGTACTATGGGCAAGTACTTGCCATAGAAGATTGCCTTTTTAGAAGTAGAACACAGTCAAAATTTGTAGCATTTAATGATATTGATGAGTTTATTGTACCATTGAAACATCCTTCAGTACCTCTCCTACTAAAAGACATGCACAAGGAAGAGTTGAGTGGTCACTGCTTTAATAGTGTGATATTCAGCCTTGATGATAGAATACCAGGTACTGAAAATGAGCTCAATTCTTTGAAAATACATCGAAGAACCATCAAGAAGCTTCCTGCAAGGGGGAAATGCATTGTTGTCCCTAAAAAAGTGTTTGAGATGGGCATCCATCATATAAGTAAAGGAACAAGTGAGCCATTACTCAGAAACATAGTACATCATAAACTGGGTCTACTGTTTCACTACAGAGAGTGCAAGTCCCAGGACTTTGGCAAAGTGTGCGACCATCTTGTTTCTGACCAAACGATGCAGCGCTTTGCGAAGAAATTGCAAGGCAAAGTGAGTGGTGTTCTTGAACATTTGAAATTAGAAATCCATTCAAAAACAAAGGGAAATTCCAACCAAATATAGTGATACAAGATATAGAGGATATTACATGGCCGAGCGGATATATGGAATTTATCTTCGAGTGTTGAGAAATATATCGCACGAGTGAGCGATCCACATCTCCAAGCGGTCATGTAATTTACTTTTTAGAGTGATTTTCACCGGACTGTGAAATAGTTACTAAGCTAATAGACACTAATAGACTCTGCACCCATTGTTTTCTTTTGTTGCAATACAACTATTAGACACTATTAAACACTGACTATTAGTAATTAGTATTCACCAACATAAGGGCTATTACAAATCCTGCATTCTGATTGACTCCCTAACCTCGGGCTATTGGTGATAGCCCGAGTTGAGAGGAAGCGCGAGTAATAATATCAATAAAACATTTTTCTCTCTTTGTTTTGTTTAGTCTCATTCACCTTTGGCCCAATATGTTAGTGAATACTAAAACAATTAGACCTCTCGGCCTCATGGACTACGAGTTTGAATAGCCCATTCGGCCTACGGCCTCATGGGTTATTGACTCGTAGTCCATTCGGCCTCGAGGTCTAATTGTTAATTGTTTCACAGTCCGATGAAAATCACTCTATCATATGACAATCAGTGGTAGAGTATAAATATTAAAAGTGTGCAACATAAATAGTACTAAATAGTGCTAAATCATGCAAATTCTCTTAGTGCAAAGTATTGCACACTTTTAATTTAGTGTTTGTAAACACAGATTTTCTCTTTTTAAAGTTTTACCTCAATCACCATTAACTTATATGAATGCGCACCGACTGACAGCTCCCGAGAACAGTTAAACATTTGAATGTTTTTGAAGATTTATTTACTTTTATCTTGTCACAAAAATTGCAATAAATATCACTTCAGCAAAATCAAATGAACAATCAATCTTTGCTTTAAGCTTTGATATTTCATAAAATGCCATGAATAATTTCAACGACAAAGCAGCGAGTCATCGACTCTCGCGTTTAACTGGCCGAGTTTGTCATAACCTGCCTATTTCTTCAATGAACATGAATGAAAACAATTCAATTGTACTGTTAATTTTCACAAAGAATTATAAAAAACTGTGCTCAACCACAGGCACCCCAGGCTCTGTTTTAGAGAGGGCGTTTTACGCGCGCGCGATGATTATTAGTTTGGGCTACCTGTGTCGATTGTCAATTTTAATAAGACCATTGGGGAAAAACAAAACTCACGAAAACATCAATAAATTTCAACAAACTGAAACAAAATGTCTCTTCGTGCCTTCCGCTGGACGGTATCACCGTGGGCTCTGGGGACGAGAATGCCCTCTTGGGGGTTCCTGTGAGAGCTCGAGAACCGATGAAAAAGAATGATTCAAAAAACACTCTAAAACGCGCACAAATGCGCTCAAAAACCTGCCCAAAAGGTTCATAAAGATCCAATCTACAATCTTTGCCAAAAAGAGTTGGTCCGATGTGAAAATGTTAGGGACTCATTATATAATGCACTTTGTGCTTGTATTTGTGCATCTCCCGCCCCTCTTATCAATGTTGATGGTTGCTTTAGAGTGTGCTTGACTGAGTTTAGACTGGTAGGTGCACTCCAACATTGAAAAGGGGGAGTGGGGGCAATAACAGGAAAATTGCATTGCGCGCGCTCTAAAGACAAATCGTGCCAACCATTCTGGCAAGGATGGTAGTTAAATAAGAGACATTTTGTTTGAGTTTGTTGAAATTTATTGATTTTTTCGTAAGTTTTTCGGCTTATCTCATACGGTAATAAACGTGCGCCGTCTTGGACTTGCAGTTTGAATTTTTGTCATCCAGGCTAGACCAGAGTTAATGGACCATCTCTTATGAACTGTCCGTTGCTGGACAACTTTCTTTTGCAATGTTGTCTCTTGCCTCTCTTGTGACTATCCCAGTCAGCACCGCCATATTGCAGTGCAGTTCTTGTATGTTATTATTGATGGATTGCAATTGGCAACCTCGTTCCCAGGGCCCTCTTCTCTCGGAAAAGACCCTGGGAACGAGGTTGTGCAATTGGATCCTACGATTACGTGGGCAACAAGAACAAAAAGAAGAACGCACGTATTTCACGAGTTGCGTACGGAATTGGCGGGAAATCGTACCGTACACAAGTGGATTGCAACAACTATGGAAAAGTAAAAGTACGTCTGAAAAAAGGAAGATATCATTGGCCAGATGGATATTCTCAAAAACAACCCAACTCAACCAAGAAATATGTCCTGGCAAAGTTAAGACTGTGTACAGCATTACAATAATCACCGAGATTTTCAGCACTTCTCTATCTTGCTTACGTTTTTGAGCCAGTTGAAGATGATTTCCTTGGCCTAGTCCACAATGTGGAATTTTGTGGCGTTTAAGATACAAGACAATTTTAGTGTAGCAGATAGTGATAATGGTCAAAGGAACTGGATACTGTACCACGAATAATGTAATTGTGTAGACTTTGTTCATCATCTGTGATGGCCAGCTTTCGTAACAATATCCTTTCTCATCGATTTGCTCTACAACGTACAGCGGTATGAAGATCACATGACTCCAAACCCAAATCCCAACGATTGTTCCATAGATCACCTTTCTTCCCGGCTTAAACTTTAAAGTGTTTAAAATGGCTTTGAATCGAAAAATTGCAATAGCAGTTACTGTGTACATGCTCACAGTGGAAGAGATAGAATACATAAGCCAGACGATCTTACAATAAAGAACTGTTTTTGCATGATTTTTACCGTATTTCAGACTTATATAATGCACCAGGAAAATCAGGTCTGCGATGCTCAAGTTCCCAATAAAGTATTCATAAGGTGCTCTTGTTATTGTCTTACGTTGTTTCAAGATGAGAAGGACAAGTGAATTTCCAAGGACTCCCACAATAAATATGAAGACAGTTACAGCCAGTTTGATTTTCCATTGCAGACTTTTCACATTGCTGGATGTCGCATTTGTGGTGTTAGATATCTTAATGTTGTTGGTCCAGTTCATATTGGGCTCTTTGTTTTACAAAATTTAGTGTGGTGTTTCTTTGTGGCTGATCTGATAGACTTGTATGGATATAGAGTTTCCGCGGCGAGGAGAACGACGCACTGTAGGTTCGAAATTTAAGACCATTTATAAAGCTTAAATGTCTAAATGTAGTTTGCCTATGTGATTGATGGTTTGGTTGTAAATTACTCAAATTCGTATACGGGCATCTGGCTCACAAATGTAAAATTAAGAAATACGTTTTGGAACATTTTAGTTAGAACAGCTGTCTGAAAAACTAAGAGAATATATCTTAATGAGCTTAAGACTCATCAAGCAATTATTCCGAGTCTAAATCAAAGATTACAAATAGAGAAAAACTAAGTCGAAGACTAAAAGTTATACCAATAGGTGACAAAAGTGAAGGGTTAATTTTATCAACTAGTCACTAGTTGATAAAATTAACCCTTCACTTTTGTCACCTATTGGTATAACAGTGTAAGAGTATCTGTAAAGTAAACCCATATATGAAAGAAATTCGTGATAGAAGTTGACTAGGGCCCGTAGCCAGCTGGTGTATATGCAAAAATAGGTGCTATCCTATAAGGCTATACGTGTCATTAAAGTTATCTTAGTAATAATGATGCGGTACGAACAGTTGAGCAATGTCAAATAGTAGACGGGAAGTCTAACGCATGGTTCCTGTTCGGCTTGCCCATATGATTAAAGATATTTAAACAGTTGATGGCTTAATTAAATTGTCAGTATCTGGTTTCGTAGATTAATTAATAATCATTTCTAATTGTCAATCATATTTCTCTGAACGCAACTTAAATTTAAGTTATCGATTAGTTATCGATTTGGTCTTTCATAACACCTACAGTCGTATGAATTTCTCTCTAAATGAACCTTTGGTGAATACTGTTGAATTATGGTTTTATCAAAACCCTGACCTTCAGTTATGTATTTGCTTTTCATAGTCTATTTATCAGTTTATACTCATTCACAGTTTTTTTCTTTTTCTGTCTGTTATCTCTCTCTCTTTTAGTTAACAACTAATTTGGATTTTGAGACAGGGAGGAAAAAAAAAAAAAGGCTCCAGGCAGGTTTCGAACCCGGTTCTTACATCTGCTCACTTGCTTCACAGTTCAAGGGTTTTCCAACTGCGCCACGGGATCGCATAATTTGCACAACAATAGATAGCCAATTCACACGATACACTAGGTTATTTTGTTCTCCAAATCCCTCAGTAGACCAGTTAGTCTAGTGGTAAGGTGCAGTCATTTACGGCCTAGGATCCGACTGTTTCCTCCCTCTTTGACTGCGAAGCTCGCTGCGTTCTACCGATAGCGCGGAAGGGGCCGAAATCTCCATCCTATACGTAACATGCGATGATTCAGCGTTTGTCTGGATGCATGGTCGGGGTTTTTTTTTGTTTGTTTTTGTATAAAATTAGCATACTAATTTCTTTGGCTAACGGGTTCGAGTCCTGCCTGCGCCAACAACTTTTTCTTTTTTTCTTTTTTTCCTGTTTTTAATGGATTTCTGTTTCTCTTCTCTAATTTTTCTTGGCTTGAAATTCTGGTTTTCAATGAAGAAAACCGCATAAATTCTTAACATTAGCTTCCTTTCAAATTTTGCGTAATTAAGAAAAACAAATTCCCTGAAATAAGAGTTATCGAAAAAAATCTTTAGTTCCACTTTCCAAAAGCCAGCTGGACCTCTGATACTTATACAGGACATTGAAACACTCCCTAATCCCAGCCGAATATGGTGGAAATCGAACCTCCAATATGCTGGCGATGGGCTGTCAAACCCACTTCGATCATGCTGGCCGTCGGGCGGCCGTGTCTAGTAATTTTTTGTAAAATTGTTTCCTTTAGATTTTCCCAAATCATATCTTCGAGCTTAATTTTGAGCGCGGGCTGGGCAGCATGCTATGGCACGGGGAAAAAACAGAAAAGTACCTGGAGAAAAAAGCCTCAACGCGAAAAAGCCTCAACTGACGTTCTAGCGAGAACTGGAATAGTCCAGACGCTGGGCCCTCCTTCGCCGCTCCTCTTTTTTATTTGGGCTTCATGTGTCGCGGAAAGCAGGGTCCTCCGCGACACAGGAAGCCCAAATAAAAAAGAGGAGCGGCGAAGGAGGGCCTAGCGTCTGGACTAGAACTGGAACGTCAACCATAACGGCGCACACACGAACAAACACGAACGCGTGAAGCACCATTGCTTATTAGTTGTGCTATTTATTCATATTTGTGTTCTAGTAAAATGCTTGTAAAGCAGAACAGGGGATGATTTTACAATTCCCAGTGAAACAAAAGAGTAATGAAAAGCATTTCTTGTTCGTGCAATTTTCTTAAAAATATAGTTATATATATTTATAAATGTACATTGAAACTTGATTTAATTTGTCATTTAATTATTTGTTTTTATTTTCAAACGTTCAAGAACAGTTTCAACATTCTCCTGTAATTTTGGGGTAAAGCGTTGCATGGTGTCATCAGCAACAAGGTGACCACAAACACTACCTATGCCATATGCAGAGGTGCACTTTCTGTAATGAAACAACAGACCTAGTTTATCGTCCACCTTGCTCATGCTTAACTGCTGACTTGTTGCCTTACTGATGTGATGAATTCCCATCTCAAATACTTTTTGTGGATCCACAATACACTTGGACCATGCTGGAAGTTTGTCACTGGTTCTGTGGTTTATTCGCACTGTGTTGAGCTTACTACGTTTTCCAGGGATACGAGCATTAAGGCTGAATATCACACAATCAAAGCAATGGCCACTCAACTCTTCTTTATGGATGTCTTTTAGTAGAAAAGGCACTGAAGGGTGTTTCAATGGTACAATAAACTCATCAATGTCATTGAATGCTACAAATTTTGACAATGCTTTGTTTCTATAGAGACAATCTTGTATTGCAAGTACTTGACCATAATACCACAGTTGATGAATGTTTGAGGTCATATGCTCTGGTAAATTCCATGACATTAGGGTAACAATCCCTTTTTCCTCATAATACGTCAACAGTGCTTTGAGTTGACTATCAATTTGATAGTCGTAGAATGTAAAGTGTGTTGCACCTAAGATCAAGTTAAGCTCAATAAACTCTGTAACTCTATATAAGGATGCAGTACCTTCACCTCTTAAGGGAGGAAGGCAAACAGAATATACATGTTTGGTAGAACCTCTTTCTGCCGTCACAGAAACCAAAGGAATTTGTAGCTGTTCACTGAAATTATTTTCACTTATTTGTACAGTTAAATCTATAAAATGAGACGTGACATCAAAACATTCTGGTACCACACATGATGCGATGAATCCCCCATATTGGCGACCGTGGTTTTCATTATTTGTATAGTAAACAGCAATTTTTGATGGACATTGACAACTTTCTGGCTTATCTGTACAGTAGTTGCAAACTATTGTGGGTTGACTGTGTTTACCACTCAATACAATGAACCTTATTATTGGCTTATTGTCGCTAGATTGTTGTTCAAGAAATGCTGAGTAGATGTAAGTGTCTTTGAAAAGTTTTCGGAAATATCCTGTTTTATAACCGTTTTTTGCAGCGTTTTGAAGGTCTATCGGTGCTTTTCTTTGATCGTACTTGGTAACAATCTGTTGAGGGTTTGTGGATGGTTTCTTTTCCTCCTGTTTGTTGGCAGAGGGTAGCTGGTTTCTTTGTGCATCTTTCTGATCGTGATCCTCCATATTTACAACTTGTGGAACAAAATTGCGGGACCATATCCATTGGACATTTGCACTTTCCAGTTCCCAGTGAACAATCAACAAAGTCACTACAAATCCAATAACAGACGCTACAAATACTTTAAGTTTAAAACGCATTATTTGTAACGAAATGCTGGAATGCAAAGTTTTGATCATCCAAATACTTGTTTATGCCAGGCGTTCCACGTCATGGCAGATAAAGCCTGGGTATGACGAAACACGTGGGTAGTTCAAAATGGCGGCCATCAGTGGGTTAGAGTTGTACATGAAAAATGAAGATAATACAGCAAATCAACACTTAACAGCAATCGTAAGAGGTATGCATAGCAATGCTTAAGTATTAACTTACCTTGATATGGTGTTAAACTATAAAATATGTTTTTGCATCTAGATATATACGAGCACAAGACAACTGTGCTGAAAGTGGTTGAAGACCTTGGGTAACGACAATTTGTGTTTATACCATATAAAAACGTTGTTTTGTCGCTAATTTACGACCCTTTGCATGCATTAGATGCTATCTGACGGACGTCAATGTAGAACATCGCTGTAGATCTGTGCAGCTATTGTCAGCCATATTGCAAAGATTGGTGAACTTTAAATTGAATCAACAACAAGGTACCAGATTATGCAATACATGGGAAACTCTATAAAGCGGACACAAAAGGACCAAAAATTATTGTCTGTATTATCGAGGTGTCCATTTTATAGAGGTTTTGTGTACAAAGAAATGTATGGAGATTTGTACCATTGGAACATGGAGGTGTGTCTGCTACAGAGATATATGCCAAGACCCGTATTATTGAGGAGTTCATATTATAGAAGTGTCTGTATTCTAGAGGTGTCTGTATTTCTAGAGGTGTCTGTATTCTAGAGGTGTCTGTATTCTAGAGATGTCTGTATTCTAGAGGTGTCTGTATTCTAGAGGTGTCTGTATTCTAGAGGTGTCTGTATTCTAGAGGTGTCTGTATTCTAGAGGTGTCTGTATTCTAGAGGTGTCTGTATTCTAGAGGTGTCTGTATTTCTAGAGGTGTCTGTATTCTAGAGGTGAATTATTTATAACCTCTTCAGAACACCTCAATAATACAGACACCTCTAGAATATACTGAGACTTATATGGACACCTCTGTAATACAGATAATCAATTATTGATTGTGTAATGAAAAGATATAATACAGAACTTTGCACAAGTTGCATAGTTGCATATAATAAAGTTGCACCAGACACCATGTGTCCACCTGTGCAATATTGCAGGAAATGTTGCAGAAGTAGAACTTGATATTGCATGCAACAGCTGCGGGGGTGGACACATGATGCAACACTATATTGTGCGTAATGTTGCAGAAAATATTGCATTGCCTTGAAGGACAATGAACAAGCAAACCCATGCTACTCAATTTTCTCCTTGTAGTTTTTTGACTAATATTGTTTTCTTATTACAAAGTTGAGGTTTTAGGTAATTTCTACTGTGACCGTCTTAAAGATCATTACTCTATTGCACCTTACTCTCTTCTTGGGTTGCAAGCTTTGGTAAGCATATCTTGTTCAAAACTCTAGCTGCATGTCCCTTAATAGTTTTTTTAGTAATCATGTTAACATTAATTATAGGCTGTCAATCAAGACTTACCAGGACAGATGGTTGTCAAGGCAATTCAATGCATCTTTGCAGAAATTAATACTCAGGTCAGTGTTAGGAGGAGGTCACCATGGCAACCCTGCCATAGTCCATCACCTCACACCCATTATACTTAACATATAATGGAAAGTGCCTACTTTAATTGTTGTAGTCCAAAATGAGGACAGGGATGAGTGGGACAACAGAGACTGTATTGCAGTAATCAGCAAAACACAACAAACAATGGTCAGACAGCCTGATCTCTGGTAATCAGCAAAGGATGCCCAGTAGACTTGGCATGATTACATATAGCCCATGAACAAGCATCAGGGACCCTGATCTGAGCTCTACACCAACTTAATGAAATACTGCCAGCAATGTCTCAAGTTTAACCTAGCCTAATTTTGGCACCATGTGCAATTTTATATGTGAATTACTGTTACTAAAATTTTTTGTTCTATGTACAGTCCTTGATGCAATCTGGTCGTTACACTGTGTATGGCTTATTAATGACATGTATGAATAAAAATCTTAAAGGTAATAGTTGTAGCTTGTCATTATACTGTGTATGACGTATTACTTGTGCATACAAAAAAATCCTAAAGGTACTGTGATAATAATAGTATTCATTGTAAAAATTGTTTGTTTTTAGACCTACAAACTTTGGGTTCTGATTTTGTTTTTGGTTTTATCCAAGCAATGGATGGAGAAAAGGTAAGTTTGTACAGTGAACTTTTCATCAAGCAAACCACCCTTTCTAAAAAGGACACATTTGCAAGGCAGAGGTCACCCAAGAGTGTCCATTTTAGAGATACAGTCAAACCTTTAGGGGTGGTACCTTTAGTATTAGGTCCCTTCTCCTGATAAACTCTACATTTTTAACCTCCCATAAGTGGATTACTCTCTTGAGCGGAGTCCATTTCCTTGTCAGAAGGTGTTCTATTGCAGCTTACGTAAGGGAGGATGAATCCATATCTTGAAAGAGAGATATGATATTACTGGTTAAGGCCAAGTTCACATTAAAGTGAACTCCCTCTAAGGTGGGTACATTTGGGACCTGCCCTTAGTGTCCGCCTTAGAGAGGTGTCCCCCCTTAAAGGGAGTTTCATTACAAACAATATGGGGCAATTTAAAAGGCTGGTCCAGACAAATGTATCTACCCTAGAAAGACGTCCACCTTACAGGGGTGCCTGCAATGAGGGAGTTCCCATACACAGACTCAGGATTATATTTATCACATAGGTGTGAAAAAGTACATTACTGAGTCTGCATATTTTGTTTGTCCTTATGCTTAAATTGTTCTAGTTTAAATTAGGCTTAAAGGTTTCTCACAAATAACTTTCTTTTGATAACTAGGATCCAAGGAATCTAGTGTTAGTGTTTCAACTTGTAACTAAACTAGTCAAACATTTCCCTATAGGTAAGTATCCATTTGAAAACTGTGTTCAGGCATTAACATGGAAGTTTGTTGAGTACAATAAAAAACAATGGAAGTTTGTTGAGTACAAAATGCACCAGTTTTGATCTAAGCTGTGCTCTGTAATCAGATATGGGTCAGATGGTAGCTGCTACATGTGTGTGTGTAACTTATATAACTGTGTTCATAGTGAAAGTGCCTTTGTATACCTTCAACTCAATCATGTTGACTTGCACCCTATGTAATTCAGACTTGTGCTCAAAGGAAGGGTGATGAGCTGCCCCAAATTTATTTCTTCCAAAGTATTTATTTATTTTAATTAATCAATCAATCAATCAATCAATCAATCAATCAATCAATCAATCAATCAATCAATTAATTAATTGAATAGCCCTTGTTCTCATGGGGGGGGAGCAATTGAAGATATCCCTGCAAAAACAGAGTTAGTGATTAATGATCAAAGTATGAATTATCTTTTGAAAATGAAAGAAACTTTAAGAGACTATAGACTTTGATCAGAAATCACTTAATATGCTGTTCTTGCACTGATCCCTTCAATAGATGGACCATGGTATGTAGTACTCCCAATTCTTTGAGTTCTAATTTGACAACTGTTTTTTTCTTCCAGTAGATGTCAGAATATAAATATGGCTATATTGATAAAATTTGTGTTTTTGTAGGTATATTTGCAGAGGACCTGTTTGAAGTGACTTCCTGTTATTTTCCTATTGATTTTAATCCAGTAAGAACACAACAAAATTCTCTCTAAAAATATTGGAATTCTCCCAGATAAACATCTTATAAATTACCAACAAACCATGGTAGACACATGTAGGAGGATACACCACACAACACAATTTCTTGATTTCATTGTGATAATGAATGAATGATTAAATGAATAAATGAATGAATGGATGAGTAAATGAATGAGTAAATGACTGACTACTGAATGGATGGATGGATGGATGAGTGGATGGATGAATGAATGAATGGATAAATGAATGAGTGAATGAATGAATGGAAGTTTTTTTAATGAGGGTTGTCATGATATTGATTAATTGCGTGACTGTAACACAATCTTGTATATATATATGGATGATTGCACAATAAAAGTAGTTGAATCTAGAGTCTGGATGTAGAAACATAACATGGTGTCAGAAGTCTAAATGGAAGGCCTAAAACCTCCAAAACCTTTGTCCTTCGACGGGAACGTTTCGGAAAACTGGAGAAGGTGGATTCAGCAGTTTCAGCTATATCTCAATGCTACTGGACGGGACAAAAAGTCAGAAGAGATTCAGTGTTCCACCCTACTGACAGTAGCCGATGAAGATGCCGTAGAGATCTTCAATACTTTTGTCTTCAGTGAGGAAGAAACAAACAAAATTCAACCGCTGATTACGAAATTTGAACAATATTGCACGCCAAAGAAGAACGTAACTTTTGAAAGGCACGTTTTCAACACTAGAAATCAAGGTTCAGCAGAAAGTATTGACTTATATGTAACAGAACTAAAGAAGTTAGCAAGGTCGTGTGAATTTGGCGTGCTACACGATTCACTAATCAAAGACCGCATAGTATGCGGTATTCACAGTGCAGAAGTTAAGGCAAGACTACTCAGAGAGGAGGACTTGACGCTTGACAAAGCGCTAACCATTTGTCGCACGGCAGAACTCAGTACGACACAACTAAAAAACATCGTCGAGGGAGGACAAGAGCATGTAGCCTCGATTTACAAGAAACCCACCAACACAGATCGAAAACAACAGCAGGACAGGGAGAAAGAACATTCAGCTACAAACAACTGTTCGAGATGTGGATCAAGGCACGCACCGCGAAAATGTTTTGCTTTTGGCAAGACGTGCCGAAACTGCAACAAGCTTAATCATTTTGCGAAGATGTGTAGACAGAACAGAAACTCCAATGGCGGGATAAATGCCATTGCACAGGAATCAGAAGAATCAGACAACGAAGGATTCTTTGTGGGTGCGGTTGACGACATACAACAAACACATAAAAATGCATGGAATGTCGAAACGGAAATCAACGATAAGAAAGTGACATTCAAGTTAGATACGGGAGCACAATGCAATGTAATATCCTCCAAGCTATATTATCAGTTGAGCAAAGAAAAACCGCTCAAGTCAACCACAAAGTTACTATCATATTCGGGACATAAAATGAAAACCCATGGAAAGAACACACTGGTTGTGTCACATAAAAGAAAGTTTCACCCTGTTGAATTTCAGATCGTTGAGCATAATGAAGCAGTGCCTGTACTAGGATTGAACACTTGTTTAGAAATGGAGTTAATCAAACGCGTGTATACAGTAAACACAGAGAAACAGGAGAATGACGAGAGTAAAGGAAAGAACATTACGCAAACGACGCAAGCAGAGAAAATTGTGGAAGAATTTGATGATGTATTCAAGGGCCTTGGGTGTTTTGATGGGCATTATCACATCAAAATTGATGAATCTGTCATGCCTGTCATACACCCGCCTCGCAAAGTGCCCTTTGCTTTGAAAGATCGACTCAAGGCAGAGCTTGAAAGAATGGAGATGATTGGTGTAATCACGAAGGTCACGGAACCGACTGAATGGGTGAATTCCATCGTTGTGACAGAAAAGAAAAATGGCAAAATTCGTGTATGTTTGGACCCGAGAGACTTGAATAAAGCCGTCCGGCGTGAACATTACCCCATGAAAACAGTGGAAGAAGTCGCAACCCAATTAAGTGGAGCAACAGTTTTCAGTACTTTAGACGCCTCGTCAGGATTTTGGCATGTAAAACTAGATGACCCAAGCTCCAAACTAACTACCTTCAACACCCCATATGGAAGATACAGATTCTTAAGGATGCCATTTGGGATCAACTCGAGTAGCGAGGTGTTTCAACGGAAAATGACACAATCGTTTGAAGATATTGAAGGAGCAGAATCAATTGTTGATGATATTTTGATATGGGGAAAAGACCAAGCGGAACACAACCAACGTCTGCGACGAGTACTACAACGAGCCAAGGACATTAACCTTAAACTAAACGCAGAAAAGTCAAAGATACAGACCAGTGAAGTTACCTATATGGGGCATATAATTAGTAAAGATGGATTGAAACCTGACCCTTCAAAAATCCAAGCAATTAAAGATATTGAAACGCCAAAAGATAAGAAAGATCTTTTACGCTTCATGGGAATGGTAAATTACCTCGGCAAATTCATTCCCAACTTGACAGAAAAAACTCAACTATTAAGAGAACTATTAAAGAAAGAAATTGAATGGCACTGGACAGATTTACATGAAGCTGCATTTAATCAAGTAAAGGAAAGCTTGATCTCAGATAAAGTACTCCGGTATTATGACGTGACTAAACCGGTCACCATTTCGGTCGATTCGTCGTCTTATGGACTTGGTGCATGTCTCTTGCAAGAGGGACAGCCCATATCATATGCCTCAAGATCCCTCAGTACATCAGAAAGGAACTATGCACAGATTGAAAAGGAACTTTTGGCAATCCATTTTGGATGCCAAAAATATCATCAATTTATCTACGGGAAGCCGGTGACAGTTGAAACTGACCACAAGCCGCTTGAATATTTATTCAAGAAACCATTAACCACAGCACCGCCACGTTTACAACGAATGATGTTAAGTCTTCAGAAATACGAATTGTATGTTAATTACAAACCAGGAAAGACACTGTTTATTGCGGATACATTAAGCAGAGCACCAGGAGTGCAAACTAACAGTCCTGAGCAGGATGAACGATTTTATGTTCACACGGTACAAAACTTACCCATAACATCAGCCAGAATAGAGGAGTTCAAGGTGGAAACCGACAAAGACACAGCTTTACAGAGCCTTAAGCAAATCTTACACAGGGGATGGCCTGAGGACAAAGGGTCTGTTGACCCCGTAATCCGCGAATATTGGTCTGTTCGGTATGAAATAAGCGAACAGGAAGGACTATTGCTCAGAGGAGAAAGACTGATTGTACCATCTACAATGAGAGGTGAAATGCTAAAGAAACTACACGAAAACCACTTAGGAATTGAGAAGTGTAAGCGACGGGCTCGAGACATACTATACTGGCCAGGGATGAACGATCAAATCACACAAGTTGTATCCAACTGTGAAACATGTGCAATGTATAGGAACACACAGCAGAAAGAGCCAATGAAAGGGCACGATATTCCCGACCGACCATGGCAGAAGGTTGGTATGGATATAATGGAACTAGATAAGGAACAATATATAGTCATAACAGACTATTATTCCAAATATTTTGAAATATCACAGCTGCCCAGCACTACTGCCATGACAACGATAAAATATATCAAGCCACACTTTGCACGTCACGGAATACCTGAAGAAGTTATTTCAGATAATGGTCCACAGTTTAGTAGTAAAGATTTCCAAGATTTCGCTAGAAACTATGGATTCAAGCATACCACATCATCACCGCGATATCCCCAGTCTAACGGACTGGCAGAGCGAACTGTTCAGACAGTAAAGAATGTGTTAAAGAAAGCAAAACAAGATAAAAGAGACCCAAACCTAGCTCTGTTAGATTTACGAAACACACCACTTGAGGGAGTCGGAAAATCACCAGTACAAATCCTGATGGGGAGACGAACGAGAACAAGATTGCCAACATACACAAAACTGCTTAAACCAATGTACGACACGGAGAAGATTAAACCATCATTGGAGCTGAAGCAAGATCGACAGAAATTCTACTATGACCAGCACGCCAAACCAATAGAACCACTAACGACGGGAGAGCGAGTTGGAATTAAAGACCAGAAGACAGGCATTTGGGTCCCAGCGACAGTACAGGAGCAACTTGAACAACCTCGTTCCTACAAAGTGGAGAGTGGAGGAGTGGAGTATCGACGAAACCGTCGAGACCTCCTGAAATTTCCTGAAAAGTCTGAGAAGCTAGAAATGTCACCGCAAGTTTCCCCAGCTTCGAGCGACAAGCCAGAACCTACGATTGCAACTAAAGGAGTAACTATGACGAGATCTGGCCGAGTTGTAAAACCACCAGATCGATTTGTGTAAATACGCAGGACATTATAATAGTAATAGGACATTGAAACATTAAACAACCTAGTAGTTTATTTCTTATTAATTTTGTAGTGTATATAGATAGATAAATGTAAAACAAAAAACAAAACAAAAAAACAACAACAACAACAACTGGAAAGGGAGATGTCATGATATTGATTAATTGCGTGACTGTAACACAATCTTGTATATATATATGGATGATTGCACAATAAAAGTAGTTGAATCTAGAGTCTGGATGTAGAAACATAACAAGGGTAGCACCAAATAGCTATAGATAATGAACTTGTGGTCCTCCGAAACATTGATAATGAATGTAATATGGATGTATCTTTTTAAGCCTTCAGAGGATCCATCTGGTATCACAAAAGATGATCTTGTGTTGGGATTAAGAAAATGCTTGTCATCAACAACTTTGTTTGCTCCAGTGAGTCAATCATTTTCAATTATTATTTTGAAGGTGATTTCAGGCTTACTATTATATGTGGCTCACTTCCTAATCTCAAAGGAATCACCTTAAACAGTCTTAAGCAGACTCTCCACTCATCCAAGAAAGTGCTCGCAGCGATCATTTTTACTTGCAGCGAAATTTTGAACAGTAGATTTTACTCCCAAAGGGTACTCGTTAGCTCGCTGTGAGTGCTTTCAGGGAGGACTGGATAGTGGCCTTTACTTCACTGTACTGTCTACTTTACTGTCAATTGAACAGATATTTATATTGTGTACAGTTATTAATTTATTATTAATAAGTTTCATTTCATTTTTAGTTTTGTTTGCCATTACTACTGGAGAAACTATCTTCTGATATTATAAGTGCAAAAATTGATTCACTGCTGACTTTGGCAAGTATCTAAATATTAATATTAAGTATTCTGACTAGTAATAGTAATAATAGTAAGTTAATATTGCTTTTAGTATTCAAACTCTGTGTACAAAATCCCAGAAGCTCATTGGCTTATTGGAGTGTGTTATTTACCAATAATGCACATTCAATTTCTATGTATTATAAACATCCCTCTTCCTTGGGTCATTAGAGCTGCAATAAAAATAATTGATGTTTGTTATTATAGGCATCATGTATGGATGTTTACACAGCTCAGAATATAAAAGAATATTTAGATCCATTTTGGAAGGCAATCAGAAGAGAAGTTTATCAGACAGTGAGCACAGAACTTGAGGTACTAGCAATATCTATGTAGTGTACAAAACTGACTACAACAGTGATGATGATGATAATCGTGGGGTATGAGGAGAAAGTCAATGATGACAATAATCATGACGATGATTGACTGAACTGTATTATTTGGGTTTCCATGTATGTTTTATGGACTTTGAATGGAGTTCTGCTATTAATGTCTTTGTTTTCAGGAGGCATCATTAAAGTCACTGACTGCAATTGTAAAGAATGTTTGTTCATCTTCACAAGTAAATAACATAATTGAAATTTTATTACTAATTTACCCTCTTATGAAGGCTTATTCCTTTTTGTCACTCACTTGGCAAGTTACTTCAAGTTGCGTGCTGTCTACTTTTAGAGATCTGATTATGACAATTTATTATTTATAGATTATTTATCCATAATCAATTTACCAATGATTTGGAATGAAAAGGTTAATTATATTTTATTATTGACTTTTTTTCAAAACAGAAAGGTGACATTGAAATCAGAGATGAATTCATAAGTGAAGTTATAAAAGGTAATGTGTGTTCAGCTCTGTTATAATTTGTCACTGTTATTGACTGGATCCATCAACATAAAATGCTGCCCTGTTATGACGCCCCTGTGCAAACAACAACAACAACAACAACAACAACATCTATTGGTAACTCGTTATAGTCATTTGACTGATGAATTTATGGCATATACATAGAGTGCACCCTTTGGCTTTGTAGGCAGTAGCCTTACCAACCAGGTCACACGTGGTTTTACAATCATCTCTTTCATTCACAGAGTGCCACCAACATCTTAGTTCTCTTGATTTGAGGATGATGAAACCCAACGGAAGGATTCTACAGGCAGTTGCATCTGCAGCAGGTGATCATCAACATCAAAATCAATAGCTGTGTGTCTCTTTACGGTCATACGAGGTGTCTTAGACAGGGGCGGATCCAGGCGGCGATTATCTTCAGGAGGGAGTGCACTGTCTTCAGGAGGGGGTGCACCATCATATGAATTGGAAACTGTTGAGAGGATATTTTTGGAAAAACATTGCAAAAAAAGGACTTAAAATCATCTCAGGAGGGGGTGTGCACCCCCTGCACCCCTCCCTAAATCTTCCCCTGTTAGAGTATGACAAAAGTCTGTTGTGTGTGTATTGGCTTGGCACTAAATCTTTGTCTCTTTTAGAACCAGGATATCATCAAGTAATGTTGCCGACATTACCTCTGCTGTTGGACAAGTACATGACACAACCTGAAGTACGTGGACAATACTTGTCTTTATACATTTACAAAATATAGTCAATATCTTAGAGAATATACCTACACGTACTCTGCCCATGCATGTCCCATTGCATGTTTGCTTTGGTAATTTGCTCCCTCATGGTCGTATCTTTGCTTGCTATGCTTGTGTGCTTGCTCACTTGCTCTACAGATTGCCCCATCCCTCCCAATCCTTGAGGAGAGTGAGCTGGGTCTGGTTGGTTGAAGGTGGTTTAGCACTATCCCAGGCTTAAAGCTGAAGGTCTTTTTTAGACTTAACCATGGGTTAGTGCTAATCCACCTTTGAGCAACCAGACCATGTGGCAGGTGCCGGGATTGACCCATGGATGTGTTGCCATGGGTACTTCCTTACAGTATTGCTTGCTTGTCTACCATTGCCCTTTGCTAACTTAGCACCTTCTATCCATACCCATCCTAGTGACAGGTTAACTATAGTTAACTTACCTTTAACAATGGTTACCATGGTGACAGCTATTGTTAGAGTGAGATAAGTACAGTTTAATGTTATGATTGGATCACACATACTCTAAATAACAATATAACAGTAAATGCTATTGTTTAGGGAGTTGCTAGAAAAATTACCCTTGATGTGATTTTGGAGCTTTTAAAGGTTGCCAAAGATTTTCATTCTAGTGCACAAGGTATAAATTATTGATGAATGGAACTGTCACTTGGAAAGATGTTAGTAATAAATGTATGCTTCATCGAGTATGAAATGATGAAGCATACATTTATTACCAACATCTTTCCGAGTGACAGTTCCATTAATTAACTTACATATCAAGTAGATCTGCAGAATTTCTGCATGACTTTATCTGCTCAGGTTATCAAACAGTGTTTGTCCTGAGTGAGCCCAGCTACAAATAAGATCATCGACCTGCTTGCCACTAGAGCCTTCCATAGCTAAGTGGTTAGAGCATTGGACCGGCAATCTGAAGGTCATGGGTTCAATCCCCACTGGGGGCTCAGATTTTTCCAAGTCTTTATTTCACACTCGATGAGCACACATTTATCACTAAATTGTTGTCTTTATATAATGTTTTATGGTGCACCAATTATAATGATGAATTGAACTTGGAAATACACTAAACACTATCATGTCAATTTCTACAATACCCCTCAACAGACAGTCCAGTGACAGCCAATAAAGACTCATTAACGCCCATACTTTTTGACGCTGTGGCTTGTGAGAGTCCTGCAATGAACTGTGCAGGTATAGCTGGGTTGGTTGCCATGGTAGCCTTGGATGGTATATGCACTGACGAACAGGTAATAGATTCCTAACAGTACAATAATTGTACAACATAATTCATACAGCAGTAAAATAGGGGGTTGAACATCTTGGCACAAGTAGATTCCCACAATATCTATAGTTGTACTTACTATTTGTAACAGTGGGATTCCTATGTTATGTACAACTGATGATTTATCTACAAACTCAATTTTTTGGTAGGCATGTAGGTATGTATGGCAAAGGATGATTTCTGATGTCATCAATATATGCATGGAATTCATGGATCGTATTTGGATCATCAAAATCCAAATGTTAATTTTACAGAAGCTAATTAAGAACTTGACATTTTAATTATCTCTTCACAGGTCAGTTTATTTATACAGCATTTAACAAGACATGCACTAAACTCTACAGATATCACTGTTAGGTATGACTGTCATATTGTTGTTGTTGGTTCTGTATTTATGAACTCAAGGCTCATCAGCCTATCAGATGTGTTATTGACCTGACCTGCAAGGAGGGTAGGACTTTGGTAGATCTGCCAATAGTATCTGGGATGGAGATTTTACATAATTATATATTTGGCTAATCTGCTCCAAAGATAGTTGAGATAAATAGTTATTATAAATAAATAGATAAATAGATAAATAGTTATTAACTGTCAACATTCAGTTGGCATTTGACTTCCAAAGTTACAAGTTGCTTACCCACCACCTCCCCATTGCTGGCCACCTCTGTAATTTTTCACTGGGCGTTATTAGCCCTCACCTTCGCATGGGCAACTATTTATTGTGAGCTTACATATTTTGTAAGTAGTTGATTAATTCTATATGATTGTTAATTAAACACTGGCTATGCTCTTGGCATAGCCATTTTAGGCCAAACCTTGGTTGTTGTCTATGTTGCCACTTGCGAACGAGCTAAGCACATTTTGCACTATGGCCGCATGTAAATTTAGCGGGTGATTTTATTTAGGATTTTGAAGGCATAATTATATATTTGGCTAATCTGCTCCAAAGATAGTTGAGATAAATAGTTAGGGGGAAAAAAAGAAAAAGAAATGTGAGAAAAAGAAAAGAAGATGGAAAAACAGTAATGATGTATTGATTTTTCATGTAAGGTCTGTCATTGTTTTGCACAAATTTTGTTCTTAATGGGCAAATGGTTTTAATTTTTTTTATTCTTGTAGACAAGAAAGTACAACAGCCTTGGCTTTTCTGTCCTCTAAATTTCCTGCTTTAATCAAAACCCAGCTACTTCCTGTAGTTCAAAATCACCTTAAGTCAGGTATGTATTGTTGAGAATGCAGACAGAAGACAAAAAGGACAACATTGGCAACAGCAAATGCCTTCTGGTTGGTTCAGATGGTTGAGGGCTGGTCAGGGGGTCAGGGTTCAACTCCCCATCCAGACCAACACTCAAATAATTGAGGAGAGGGTGCTGCCTTTGTTATTACATCATTCTGCAAATGGTTAGACCTTCACGTCTTCTTGGATAAGGATGTTAAACTGTAGGCCCTGTCTCCATCATATGGAGATGTTCCAGCAATAAAGTCAAAATGCAGAATTAGTGATGAAAACTACTGGTGAATGAGACCTTAAAATCATGTATTACAATCAGCAATAGGAGCTGCTTAGGCAGGAGCTGGAATACACTCAAACTCAGAGCAACAGTAACAACAAGGACATACATTCTAGAAATGAAGTAACATCTTTTCTGTCACACTCGCACTTTCATTCAGAATCACCCCCATTCAATCTCTCTATTGAAGCATATTCTAAAATGTATTTGCTACTGTCAACTACTGCATTTTACTTGTAGAGGAGAGTGTGGTAATGGAACACGACAGTTGTCCTGTAACCATGGCAACCACATCAATGGAAAACCATGCATATGCAATGGATACATTAGCAGTAGTTTGCACCGAAGAATCCCTTGTCAGAGATATTGTACCATTGATTCTTCAACATGGAAAAAACTTGGCCAATAGTAAGTCCTTGAAGTCAAATGAATGTTATCTTCATTAGTTTCTGCTGGTAAAACTTCATTTTTATATGATCACTTGGAAACCACTCTAGCTTGTGAATAGCAAAGATTTTTTGTTCTATCTCAGCAACTGTAGTGATCACAGCAATCATAAGAGCAAGCTTTTACCACTATCATTGCTGAACAGTTTTTACAATCATTACGACTGCAGCAATCATAGCAAGCATAATGGAAACCAGGCTTAATGGAAAATTTTAACAAATTGCAGATGGTTTTGAGTTGTCTGTCCTCTTATTGACACACTCTTGACGTCTCGCTGTGCTCATGATTCCACTTGAGTTTTGAACATTTTATGACGTCAAGAGTGTGTCAATAAGAGGACAGACAACAAAAAAACATCTTCAATTCGTTTTTTACAACAATTATTTGAGATAAGAGTTAAAAAATCCTTTTCAAACGGGGCAACAGAACGAGCGCACGCACTGAAACACGTCAGCAGTGTGTCTGTCGTCTTATTGACACACTCTAATCAACCAATCAGATCGCGAGATTAGTATCAAGTGTTGTAAAAAATCAAATTTAAATGACTGTTATTGTTGTGTATAGTTAATGATGTGACAAATGCTATAAAGACTAAAGGCCACAAGACATTTAAGAGTCTGTTAGCTGTAGTAGAAGGTTGGTATCCAAAGTCTTTTATGAATTTTGTTACCACAAAGAAACTAACATTTAGCATTAAAGCATTGATTTTGTTCCAGGAACTATAAAGCAGCAAGTAGTTTCACCTGAATACTATTCCAGTCACTTAATACCAGATGTTTTAACTTTTTGTTTAGAGCCTGTACTTCAAGGTAGGTGTACTAATAGTTTGATAATATTGTGTTCATCTCACTTACCTTTACCTTACTAACACCTTACCAACCACTTGCTGACACCTTACCAACCACTTGCTGACACCTTACCAACCACTTGCTGACACCTTACCAACCACTTGCTGACACCTTACCAACCACTTGCTGACACCTTACCAACCACTTCCTGACACCTTACCAACCACTTCCTGACACCTTACCAACCACTTAATGATACCTTACCAACCACTTCCTGACACCTTACCAACCACTTAATGATACCTTACCAACCACTTGCTGACACCTTACCAACCACTTGCTGACACCTTACCAACCACTTGCTGACACCTTACCAACCACTTCCTGACACCTTAGCAACCACTTGCTGACACCTTAGCAACCACTTCCTGACATCTTAGCAACCACTTGCTGACACTTTACCAACCACTTACTGACACCTTACCAATCACTTACTGACACCTTACCATCTTACCATTTGCTTTACCAATCCCTGCCCACATACTACATAGTTGGGCTGTTTTCACTAAATAAAGCTGTTAGCCACTTTAATTCCAGGTGCTGAAAACAATCTAGTGTTTGAATCAGATATTCTTGAAGTGACAAGCTCAGTTCTCAGAGTAATTACAAGTCATCTTGAACAAAAGTGAGTAGAAATATGTTTTATGATAATCAAGGTGCTTATAACTTGTATGAAAAATATGTTTCAATTCCTGTTATTAGAGCTGCAGAGAAAACATTAAATTTAGTAATAGATGTATTTGTGGACAGTAAATTACCCAAATCACTGGAAGTGTATAAAGATGCTTTTGCTCCATTAGAGGTAAGAAGTTACAGAATGCATGCTGTCTGCCTACTGAATTCTCTAACTTATGATAACTGTTTTCTAGTTGAAATCTCCATGGCAACAGACTCAACTAATAGTATTATTGACTTCTGTGATCTGTTCAGCCAGAAGAGAGGTAAATTTGTCTTTATAATGTAAATAATGTGTGTCAGCTCATTGTAATGTATGAATAGGGTGGCATTATTGCCATTGTGATTTATTGCTTACGTCCCACCAATGTGGTTTTGTTTTTGAACCCCTTTTGAGCTGGGTCATATATGAGTTGAGGGTGTTTGATGTGTTGTTCACTCTTTTCACACAACTAGTTTTTCTTTGGTTTCCTTCCTCTCCAGATAAATCTTCTATGTGAATTATAAAACCCAGAGATATGGAGAGATGTCATATGTGAGCAAAGGATGACTGTCTCAAAAGGGGGGCTCTGCCTTTTGTCTCCAGTTGTACAAATGCACTGTAGTAGAGAGCAATACCTGTTGCACTGTAAACTTTTATGTTACAACTGGAGTGATATCCAGTCATATTCAAATGCTGGTCATTTCATAATAATTGTAAAGTTTGTGATTGTTGGTAGGGGTATCATGGTTAGGGAGGGGACAGGGGTTGTCATGACTACACCAGGGGTTTCATTATCTTTTTGAATAAGCGTCTGAGTGATTGAAGTAGGCATCTGTGTCCCCAACGGGGCCGTGAGACCCCGTTGTGCTAGGGAGTCTGTAAGACACAAAATAACTGGTGGTAAGAGGTAAAATAGGCAGGCGCTATACCAGCCGGTAGCCCACCTATTATTGAAACCCCTGCTACACACCACTTTAACCTTTTGTGTAGTATTCATCATTTATGGCTAAAGTTAACATTATTCAATGTTTTGTATTGAACAGGTGTGTGTTCCAAAGTACAGCATTTTGTTATCCAAGCTACAATGTCTAGCCTGTCGGTCATCTCATAAAAGAACAAATATTGTGGCTGCTAAGTGTTTAGCAGGTCTTGTTAACAAGATGAACCAAGGTGTGTGATTTTCCTCTCTCATATATCATGCAAAGTTCTCTTCTTATAGTTTTTTATGTTTGTAGGTGAAGAGATGAACTCCGTTTTGAATCAACTAATAGACACAATATGGCCTTGTATTACCGACAACAATCAACAAAATTGGAGTGCACTTATTACGTGGATTTGGGTAAGTGTACAGTGTGAGATGGTACTCTACACATAAGGAGCCATGTAAAGGGGAAGGTTGTAAGAAAACAGGAATAAAGGGACGACTCACTAGCAACATTTTTTAGTAGAGCCGATTTCGTATGACTGGGAAAATGGTTACTGCATGGTATAGTTATGGCAGGAATTTTAAATGTTTTTATATACATTACGACACTGACATGGTCATGGTACGTCGCGGTAAGTTTCCCACTCATACGAAAAACACTCTAATATGTGTACAGTTTCTTGGAGTGGGAAGTGACTTGAATCCAATGCAGAGATGGAATTTCAACTAGTGACTTTCTGAGTCAGAGGCAGTGGCTCCTGTGATTTTATCTGTGGTCATTTCCACTTTAAGGAAGTTTGTACACATTACTAAATGAAGATCTTTCCAAGTGACAATTCTTCAAATGCTGACAAACATATTTTAACTTCTTTTCAGTTGACAAGAGCTCTTGTTATTCGTTCTCATCCACTTTCACAAGAATTCATTAAAAAGGTAATCATTAAGGAACCATAAAATCAATCTTTCAATCAGTTTATTTAGTTTGTGTGTGCTTTTGTTTCCATAGATTATAAGCTTGTTCAGCAATGATGACCTGAGCAAAGTGGCATCAGATGGATTTTATATCCTAATAGTTGACAGTGATGATATAATGATGACAACTATGCATGCTGATATCAGGGTATGAATCACTTCACTTTACTTTAATTTAAAGTACAACCTCTTAAGGATATATATTATACAGCACAGCTGTCCAGTGTATGCGGTGAAGGATTAAAAAAGAATATATAACTAAATAACTGTATATTTAAGTGTCCAAGTCTTCTAGCGCTTGCACACTAATTGGGGGACACTGTACTCTCTCACACACTACCTCTACATTAAGTATTTTCCAAATAATCACTTGACTCACATGTTGATTTTTGCTGAGGGCAGAAAAACCGGAGAAAAAACCCTCGTGGCATGGTAGAGAACAACACATCGAACAAACTCAATTCACATGTGATCCAGGTGCTCGAGCTGGGACTCGAACCTGGACCACAGCAGTGAAAGGCCAGCATTCTAAATGCTCGGCCAACCAGGCCACCCATATGTGTTACATATAGAAGAAAACTATTATTAATATTGATCGAAATTAATTATTGAAAAATTAACAAATTGGTCAGGGTTTGCTATGAACAAAATTCCATTGTATCTGTCCCCTAATATATGGACAGATATGTCAAAATGTGGCAAAAACAAAAGCTACATCACAAGATGAAGTCTTGCCATATTCCAACATCATGATCTGCACATAAATACAATGTATTTGAATTGTATTTTTTAAAAGATGCACAGAAATATGGATTCTATATCAGGGACAGATTTAGGGGAGAGTGCAGGGGGTGCACACCCCCTCCTGAGACAACTTTGAGTCCTTTTTTTTTTCTCGATATTTTTCCAAAATATCACCTCGGAAGTTTCTAATTTATATGATGGTGCACCCCCTCCTGAAGATGGTGCACCCCCTCCTGAACATAATCCTGGATCAGCCCTTGTATATAGATTTGTTTTATATAACCATATTCTATTCTGTGTATTGTTGGTTAGCAATCTCATATTTGGCCATTAAAAAACTCATTAATAATTCATAAGGCAAACACAATGAAAATCGCCACCGTGACGAGTGTCTTTATATCTGATAAAGATTCAGCCTAATTTACATCAACTTTAACCTTGATTTTCTCCAAGATAAATGAAGATATTTTTGATTTTCTTTTAGAGAACAACTCTAATATGTGTTAGAGTTTTTTAAGCCGTGTAAAGAACTCAAAATCGTGTTTTCTAGGTATAAATATCCGATAAAACACACTCTCTCATTCTTTATACTATACATAAAAATTCATGTGTTATAGTGGCCTTTAACTTTGTGATATTTCATTTCAGATAATGTACAAACAAAGGTTCTTTATAGAAACTCTACCACTACTGCTGTCTGGCTTTCAATCAGCTCAACCAGGTCAGTCGGCTTCTCACATGTATTTAGTTTTAATTAATACAATGACATAATAGCCAACTGCAATAGAGTGGTTTTCGTATGAGTGGGAACACTGTATGGTTACGATACGATACGTTTACAGCAGGAATTTGGAATGTTTTTATAGAAACTATGATACTGGTACAGTTACAATATGGTACGGTAAGTTTCCCACTCATACGAAAACAACTCTAACTTTAGTTATACAGTTGTTATATTTTGTGGGTAACATGGACAGATTATTCTTTGGCAGCTGTTATGCAGGCTGCACAGGGCATAGGGTGGTTCAAGGATGAAGGCAAATATTACATGGAAAGCTAGGGGAATCCTCAGATTCAGAAAGATTTAAATATTGCCTTGAATTAAACCAAGACAGTATACAGTAGTGGGACAAATATATACAGTATGATGTACTACTCCATATTAACTTACACTGAGTTGAATATTTTTTGTTGATCAGAGCATAAACACACCTATTTGACTGCATTGTCACATTTGCTGCAGTGGATTCCTAAACAGATTTTGATGTCAGAAATCCCTAATGTAAGTATTAACCAATGAATCATTGACATTATAGAAGACAATTATATATTTGAGGTAGTCTGTAGTTAACTTATAGGCAGTGATGAGGTACAGTCGCACTTGGGTGCCATAGATCTGCCATGACGATGAGGCCTGGCGATGAGGTGGTAACCATGGTAACTATTCATGGTCAACCACCTAGCACTTGTTATACAAGGAGGGGAGGGGAGGGGAGAAAAATGAAGGAAAAACCTGGCCAAAACCCCCCTTCCCCCTCCTATCTCCTCTTCCACTTACAGCCAGCCACACGGGCTAATTGTTTTGCTACAGGGACCATTTCTCATATTAAGTGACTTCCTCTCCTAGGCAACCAGTTCTCTAAATACCAAAAGGGGTTTCCCCAAGTAAATTGTCGGCAACTATTTCCCATAGGCAACCATGCAGACTTGACATTTTGAGTAGTTCTTTATTCTAGGTTCCACTGTAGTTTCTATTTATCAATTAGACAACAGAAAGCCGTGTGCCCATGGCATTATAGATGCATGAGAGAAAATATAAAGAACGATTAACAAACGTAAGAGTGGCACGAGGCATTAAGAGTTCTTTATATTTTCTCAAGTGCGTCTCAAGTGCGATTTATAACAGAGCCTAGAACGTTAAATATTGGAGCCATGCAGCCCATGGGGAAATAGTTCATAGATTTTTCAGCCAATCAAAGCGTGCGATATATGTGTTGCCATCTTAAAAACGAACGATTTGAAAAAAACGATGACGAAGATAGTGCATACGCAGTGCAGCCCATGCGCAAATAGTTCATAGCTTTCTGGCCAATCAGAGCACGCATAAGATTGTAGCTATGTTATAATGTAGCTATGTTATAATTTCACATACATATCAGTTCAATGATGTCATGAATAATGTAATTCTGTTTGTTTTTTGATAGTTAATGCCTCTCCTTATCCAGTCTTTGTCCCATGATCAGCCGAGTTTACTTCTTTCATCTTTACAAACACTGTACTCCCTGATATTTGATGCACCAGAAGCCATCATCAGACAAGTGACATCAGTAGTACCAAATTTCTTGAGGCTTGTTAAATTTGAATCTTCAATGGTGAGTTTATAACCTCTTGAAATATGATTTTACAGCCTTTTCAGAGTATTTTTTGTTGAGAAACTTTTCACATCGTAGTTTAACTGTACCGTGTCGTAATGGCCATAAAAACATTCCAAGTTCATGCTGTAACTGTACTGGTTTCACTGTACTGTGCAGCACTTGACTGCATCATTTTTGCAGTCATATTTTTGTAGTCATATAGTGTGGTTGTCAATATTTTTTCACCATGAAGGAAGGGATCTTCACACATTAACTATTCTTTTGTCATGTTTAGAATGTACGTATTGAGGCTTTAAAGTGTCTGGGAGCCATGACAACATTACCACATCATGTAGTAAGTGCCTTCTTCTGTTCCTTTGATAATGTTGACAACAACCCTTTGTCTGTACCCATATTTTTTGCCCTATTTGACATTGTATATACTGTTCGTTACTAGGTATATGTTTACAAGTCTAAAGTAATAAAATCTTTAGCTCCATCATTGGATGATAAGAAGAGATTAGTGAGGGTGGCAGCAGTTACTTGCAGAAATGAATGGTAGGTAATGATTCGAGGATAGTCTCACTATATTTAGTCTCACTTCATTTAGTCTCACTTTATTTAGTCTCACTGAATCAATCTCTTGCATCCTGAGTATAAAGGCCCATGCAAACATTCCAAATAAAAGGCAAAGCAACTTTAATTAATGTCATAGCTCATAACAGTTGTACACTGATAAACTTGAGGCAGACGGCATGCTCATTTTACCCCCCTCTCTCCATCAGTGCTTCATTTTAAGGGTATTTAAAGCTAATTAAAGCTACACAGAATGGAAAGAAGTCAAAACAAGGACGCGAGGTCAGGACTGGGGATTGAACTAGGAATTTCTCGCACCGAAGGCCGCGCACTAACCAACTGTGCCATCCTTGCTCCTCCCCAGCGTTGACCTACAACTTCCAACATTTGCTCCAACATCATGGATAGGTCTGAACACCCCCATTATAATAATGGTGACAACAGTGTTGTACATAACCCAAATTCCTGGGGACATTCAGTGATATTTCCTTTTATAAAAATTATTTAGATACAGGGATCTGTTCCCTTCCCTATGTTTTTCTGGGAGGGGAGGGAGGGGGAACAACTGCCCCTGTACCGGCTGGGTACTGCCCTAGATATTAAACTTGATTTATTTATTAGTGAGGCACTTATAATCTTGTTGAATTCAACTCTCTTATACAAAAAATTATATTGATTTTTTCTTGTCTTTTTAGGTTTTTGTTGGGAAGCAGTTGATGTCTTCAACAATTAAGAATAACTTTTAAATAAATAGAATGAGCTTTTATCATGTAATTCCAAAAGTCACAGTACAAAAATATAATTACCATAGCTGGAAAGAGCACGTCAAAATTAGTAAAACTGTGAAGTTTGAATGAAGTAACTTTCAAACTCACAAAAATATGAATTTTCCAAAATCGAAATTTTGTATGGAAACATTCGCCAAATTCACACTTTCAAAAATTCATATTCTCGCGAGTTTTGGATTTAATTTCTTCAAACTTTACTGTCTTGCTAATTTTAACGTGCTCTTTCCAGCTATGGTAATTCTTTTTCTGTTTTACAAATTCAAAAATACCTGATAAGAGCTCATTGTACTGTACAATAAACCTTGCCTTCTCTATGCATCTAAGGGCAAGTAGCTCTTAATCAAATTTGACTTCAGTTTTCATTTAATCGTTCAGTTCTGTATTTTGTCCATCCTTAACTTGGACATTTGCTGGAAAACTGTAGGATATGACATGTAAAATACACAAATTTGTTTTATTTGCACCTTTCCCTACTTTGATGCCATCCAATTGATTGTTTTATGTAAAGTTGCTGTATTGATGTAAATTTGTTGAAAATCTGTATGGTGAATGAACAATGAATTTTAAAATACAATTATTTCATTTTCAAAAAATGGAAGTCTCATTTGTCTTGTTGCGTTGCGTGACACACTTCTCTAATATAGCGCGACTCGTAGTGTTTCTCTAATATACCGCGACAATACCAACCACGTGTCTTAAATGACTACATTTTTGTTTTTCTTTCTCCTGATTGGCTAATAACCAAGCTAAATTTAATCATATTCTCGCTTGAAAAACTCTTCGACAGACGATGTAAATTATATTCTAAATCAGTACGCTGCCATCACAGTTTTCTAATTTAATGGTGTAAGATTTTTTTTTTTCAAAAATGGCGAGGATTTTCAAACGTAAAGGACTAGGAATCCTGTCAGCCATCATTACGTTTTGCGCGTTTGCTATGATCATTGTGGCGCTAGTTACGGAATACTGGGTGAACGTAGATCTTCTAAAAGAGGATCACATCAAAACTTCTAATCAGACATCAGAAAAGGAAAACGCAGGACTAAAACATTTTGGGCTGTTTACTGGCACCGTAACACAAAACTTTGGACTTGGAAATCGCCCTAGAGAGTTTGAAGGTGAGCGTTATTTTGTCTTTCATTATCAGACAACATGTTTGCTCGACTGCATCTAACTTGAACTTACTTCAGTTATCGAAAAAAAATCCAGATACTTGCAGGTTAAGTGTACGACTTACTAAATATTTTCTACAGAGAACGATCGAATTTTTGTGAATGTTAGATAGCTTTGTGATAGTTACATCTTTTCGTTTCCAAGAAGATATTAAGCCAGCTGTGCTCAAAATTAACATATATTATACTGTCCAAAAAAACAATTAAGCGAAAAAAGTAAAAATACTTCAGGAGTTTGACTCTAGGTTTTTCATGAGATTCAAAAATCTTAGACTCAAAATCTGTAGTCAAACAATTGTGGTTTGTAGTTGTATCCGACTGGATAGTTAGAGAGGATTCGATACCACCAAGTTTAGTCAACAGAATGACGGTGTTAATCTTGGATAAATGTTTATTGTCATTTGGTCTTTTTGGCGTTAGCGACAGACGCAAAAATCGCCTAGACTACAAACGTATTTTTGGATATTTTTGTGTATGATGAATTGTTTCTATATTAATAATTAATTTTAAAGCGTATGGGAACCTATAATTAAACATGTAACCAAAAACTTGTATACAACAGGTACAATCATATACTTTCAGTAAAAAAAGACCAAGACCCGATTTGTCTTGAAATTATCATATCAGTTTATAGTAAAGTGACTTTCTCTTTTCACAAAATTGTTTTGATAAGCCCGATAGACTTTGTAAAAGCGTAAAAGTCATTATTCAATCAACAATGACTAAAGACAAAGCTTCTGTGTTTTGCATGCATCAATAAAAGAACCAACCAGAAATTACTATCGAACTATGTTTACGTCAAAACTAATCCGTATGGATTTGAAAACGCATATTTTTCCCGTTATCGCTCTCCATACTGAAATAGCGTTTTCCGAGAAAAACAAAAAAGTACTGTTTAGTTTGGATGAGTGACCTGCTTGGCAAAATCGATGCGTTTTCAAGCTTCTTGATGTAGCTTAAAACTAGGCTTGCGTGAAGACTAGTGCTAAAGCAAATATTCGAACTAATACTAAACAAATAATATTAACAAAACAAAGAAGTACACTCATCAGTTTCCTGATTTAATTAATGCATTTGTTATTTTGTTTTCGATTTTATCATTTTAGTCAAGGATGAATTTGAAGGCGTTGCAAATGCCAAGGTGGTCTGGGCAGTCGTTGGTTTCTGTTGTCTTAGTTTTCCATTCATTTTTATTGGAATCGCGATGACTTGTTACAATGAATTCTCCAAGCCCAATCTTATCGTGTTTGGATCTGTGGGAATTTTCGTCATCCATGGATTTGCTCGTAAGTATCCGATTCATAACTTGACTCCCAGTTTTCGAAAACTGACTCAGCAACTTCCATTAAAGTGGCACCGAACAGTTTTACATCACTTCGCTCAGACTTGTTCAAACGGCTGTTGCAACAGCCATGTAATCAAAACTTCCATCTAATCGTGATCACCTGGTGCAAAAAACCGTTAGAATCAGTCTGGGATAAGCTGACCAATTCCATGAATGAAAAACTGTTACGAGCCACCTTAATTTCACGACATGATTTCTCCAGTCTCTCAAAACACGTGAAACGTCATTCACTGTATTTTACGTTGAATTGATTTATGCTAAGGTGTAAACGCCTGATTATAAGGCCAAGAGACGAGATGCAACATTTCCTGAAACATCTTCTGCAACATCACACGCGACACAATTTTGCACCGTGTGCCCAACCTGCAATGTTGCGCGAAATAGTTTCAGGCTTAAGGCCAGGACATAAGATGCAACATTTTCTGCAACATCGCGTGTAACACAACGTGTGTCCACCCCTACAATATTGCTCACAAGAGTTGAGGATCGAGTTCTAATGCAACATTTTCTGCAACATTGCGCTTAACATTGCAGAGGTGTTCACACGGTGCAACTGTGTTGAGCGCAATGTTGCAGAAAATATTGCATCGGAATAGACAGAATTTTGTTTTTAAACGCCTGCGAGCAGTCGTACAACAGATCGCTTGAGATTTTCCACTTTTCACCGTCGTCTTCTTCGTATACAGGACATTGCCCATTGTTAGACAAAGTAAATTCAAGGAGTTTTCAAGGAGTTTGAGTAAACTTTCTAAAATTCAAGTGCCCTTGAAAAAGTAAATGGGATTCAAGGAGTTTTCAAGGAGTTTAAAGAGTAGCACGAACCCTGTAATAATAAAATATGTAAATTTATGTGGATTAAGGCGTACGTAACCTAACTTAACCTTAATGACATATTCTGATACTCAATTCTGTTTCTTTTCTAGTTTTCATGATTTTGACAGCCGTTTGTTTATACGCTGCACTCTTTGAAATTCAACTCAAAAAGAACGTTCTCCGACAAGAGGACCGTAAAGTTGGCTTTGAATCCACAGACCGAGCTCGTCTTGACTACTCTTTCTGGATTCTACTGGGATCTGCTGGTGTGGTTTTGTTGAGTCCATTTGTGTTTCTTCTGAGCAAGCTTCACTTAACGCATTACTTCCAAACTTCATCGAAACAAAAGACTGATAAACCAAGCACGGATCATCAGGGGGTCATGCTGTATTGAACATTCTCTTTAGGCAGCCCCCAAGTTTGGGTTTCCTGTGTCGGGTGTCTATGGCAGGAAAGAGACTGGGGAAGATCTTCTCTTGTGCCAGGTTCCCCATTCTGTAATGTATCACAGGAAACCCAACCTCAGGAGTTGTCTGCGAATGAGATTAACTGTAGGCGATTTTAAATGTATTTTCAGTGTATATACATACGAGAACACTGGACATTGGTTTACGTTCTGGTATGCTTTAAGAAAAATAGAAATACAGCACAAGATAAGTTATTTATTATTTTAGTATGTATCAGTTTTGTTTGATCACATGACAAAAGCATGAACAAAGTTCAAATTGAAATTACAAGAGCTATTGGCTGTGATACACTGCGATGAACATGAAATAGATAGAGTAGATTTCGTATGACTGTGAAAATGGCACCGCACGGTCACGGCACGGTTATGGCAGAAATTTAGAATGTTTTTATAGAGATCACGGCACTGACACGGTTACGGCACGGTGCGGTCCGTTTCACACTCATACGAAATCTGCTGTAGTACGTGTAGATATTATTAGTAGGTTCTCACGTTCTTAGAAATTGTCATCTCTTCATAAACACCAAACGCAGACTAGAGCAGTTTTAATACAAGTGTGAAACGGACCGCGCCGTGCCGTGACCGTGTCAGTGCCGTGATGTCGATAAAAACACTCGAAATTCCTGACGTAACCGTGTCGCGAACGTGCGGTGCCGTTTTCACGCTAGAGAGATTAACGTAAACGGCATGCGACCTGCTTATTTTCGCGTCGAGGGGCGTTGTCATTTTAACTCCTCACGGAGAATCTTCTTGCATTTGGCGTAAAGGTGAAAAGTCACTCACATTTGAGTGCCAAACACACAAAGCCAGGCACGAGAAAGTAGGTCGCTTGATCCTCTCTGCCGTTTGCCGTTTACGTGAATCTTAACCACTTTAAAACAGATGTGGCAGTACGTTATCTGCATAAATCGTCAATCGAATGGAGTCTAGTTTTGCAAGATTCGATCTTTAATTCGGTCGATGTCAACCATTAAAATTGCATCGAGATATAACCTCGCGAGCTTGCGAGGTTTTGACATAACTAACAGTAACATGATTGTACTGTAGTAGCTTTTTAGTACTTACTGCGTCACGTGTTTCCTGTCATTCAACTTGTCAGTCAAAGACAATAAATGTAATATAACTGTTTTTCAATAAAACCGTTAACTTAAAATTCTGTCGGCTTTCTGGAATAATTCCTCACAATCCTTCCAGGTAGTATTACAAATTTCCATGCATAAATTCTTTAATCAGCTAGCAAATAGTACGGCTCTGACTAAAATATGAATTGAGAATGACTCATGAAGAAGTCTCTCAACAATTACTGTCGCGCGACCTTAGATAGGGAGTTCTCCAGCCTAGTCCCCAGGCTATCCCGTCTCTTGTTTCAAAACGTGACGTCACAGAGTGACTCGCGCTCCGCGCTCGCAGAGGACGCCTGGGGACTAGGCTGGGAGTTCTCCATAAACATACGCGTGAAGCCAGAGCTTTTTTTCGCGTTACGTTACGTTGCGTTACGTGAATTATTATCTGCGAAGAAACGCAACTTGGGCCTTCGGCCTCTAAGGGGAGGGGAGGCAAAATAAAGCTCTGGCACCAAGGTTACCAGAAACAAGATGATCGATTATTGACCATTTACTCGACGGGGCGGGCCGTCCAACCTGAGTGCCGCGCGTCACAAATGTTTATGGAGGAGCTTCAGTTGGTTATGTAAAGGCCCATACACATTGTGAATACAAAGTTGCACCGCGTGCCCACCCCTGCAATGTTGCGCGCAACACAGTTGCACCCTGTGTCCACCCCTGCAATGTTGCACGCAACACAGTTGCACCATGTGTCCATCCCTGCAACATTAGGCGTGCAACACAGAGTTGCACCGTACCCCTGCAACAGTTGCGCGCAAAAGTTGCAGGTTTAGGATCGAGTTCTACGTCTGCAACATTTACTGTTGGATATGTTTCTTGTGCTAAAAAAATTCGTCCAATCAAAATCGCTCAAAACAACAGCCAAGAGACGCTTCCAATCTGCTATGATTCCCATATAAAATTGTTGTCATTAAAACTCAGGAAAGCTTTCCAGTTCATGAAAAGGGAATCAGATATTAACTAAAATAGAAACAAATGCGCCAACTTTTGAAGTTATGGAAGATTTTCATGTTTTAACCAATGAGATGGACGGTTAAAACAATATCATATCACTACCTTTCCGCATTCCTTGCCGTTTGCTTGACTAGAATAGTTTTTGTAAATGTGTTTGGGCCTTCGCCCAGTCATTCATAAAACGTTCGCTTTTACGTACATGCAACTGCACCCTTTTGCTAAAAATCTCTTTCGAGCAAGAGAAGGGAAAACTTTTTGATAGTTTTCAGCAACATTATCTTGCTGCGACGTAAAGAATCAAAGTTTCACACGTTCGTTTTGCAGATAAAACAAGAAAACATAAAAGGCACGCGCGCGCACGTGCATAACTCCATGCACGATTTTCCCGCCTGGCAACTTTGTTATTGACCAATCAGAAAGCGCTCTAAAAACACGCCTACAAAATTTTGTGCTTTTGATTGGTCGAAAATCATTTGACTGACCACGTGATATCAAGTACATATTTCAATGAAGAAAAAAATTGAATTCATACTGCAGCGATACCAAAGGTAAGCCGAACTGAAATGTTTTTGCTCAAGATTCTTTGAAGATTTTTCAATGTTGAAAACTAGACAGTAGTGTAATTGCTATTACTAGCCAATATTTGTGTTTTTGCAAAGACAAAACTGTTATAAAAGCGAGATAAATTGTATTTAAAGTTCAACTGAGCTGCCATGTGCTTTGGGCCGCTACCGAAGAGTTCGATACTCTTGTTGAAACGATGTTGAAACGAGCTGTGATAGTTTAGACGCGTTTTGCTTTGCTACTCAGTGCAAGTTTTTATTAGGCCGAGACTGCTTTAGAATACAATTCAAGACTTCAAAAAGTCCCTGGCCTAGCGGAATTTTACAAAGTGGGAATAGTTTCGGAGAATTCAGTTACTTCCCTGCAACTTACCGTTTTACTAGTCAACTGATTAAAGAATGAAGACTAACGTTTATACGGCAACATGTTTCAGAGAAGTTTCAGCTTCATGTTTTATATTAAATTGCTGAGGGTCAAAATTACTGTCTCAAACACCGAGACTGAGCTGAAAATCCTTGTGCTGGCTGCAATGTTTGCTAATTAACAAATTTTATGAACTATTAATTAATCAATTGTTTTCTATTTTTTTTTTCTAGCTGCAATGACAAAGAAGACACCAGGGTTAGTATGCGCAACAGACCTCGGGTAAACCAAATTCTAGGATATTTTTTCTAATCAGTCGTTTATTTGGCTGTATTTGTTGAATTCCTCGAGGTTCTGTTTGTGTTGTGTGAGTGTGGAGAGGTGTTAACTAGTAAAAGCAACTCACAACAAAAATTCATATTTTAAATCATTTAAAATATGAATTTGAAATGGATTCTTTTCACTGGTGATGAATTAAATTGTCTTTATCGCTTTTCGTTCAGTGTTGTTATATATATATATATTCATATTTGCATAAACGTTGTTTTGTGCCTGCGAAATCAGACGCACCTCGTGGCCTGCACTCGTCTGTTTGCTTGCAAATATGGCGTGTCATGTCGGGCGCCTGTTGGCTGTGGGCTGTGTTGGAGGTGTTTTGTAAACCTGTCTGTGTATGTTGCTGCTGATGCATTGTTTTCATTCTCGTTTTGGCCTGTAGTCGCAAGTGAAAAGGTTCCATTTCACCTATTAGTCTAATTATAACTAAAAGTATGAAAATTTCACTTAGCATTAGCTAGGGCTAGGAGGATCCATGATTAATACATGGAACCAGCGAGTTGCATTGGAGCAAGCTACCACTCTGAAAGTAGGTCGGATTTATTAGCTTTTTGACCGGCCATTTTCGGCGGCCGGGGTCAATTGGCCTGCTTAGGTTAGTTTTCTATAAATAGTAATACTTAGGCTTGCGAGAGAACAACGCTGGATCAACGATGGAATGGGAACCGACCGACTTTACTCTCAAATTGAGAGACATCCTTTGTAGTCTGAGTCTGTGTCATGATCTGTAGATGTAGAGTTCGACCGTTATAGTTGTTGACTGATCGGTCTACATACAACGCATGCACCTAAACCACAGCGCGTAGGGCGCTTAGATTTCTGGCGAATAGGTCTTAAGTTAGCGCTGGTCAGGCTGTAACGTCGGTCGGTACGCACAACTACTTTTACGTTTTCATTCCCGACTATCCCCATCCCTCCCCCCACGTCCCAGTCCGCTGTTGTGCGTGCCGACGGTAATGGTCGTACTCTACATTAGCTCTACCCAAATTTAGTGTTGATCAGATTTGTTTTGGCCCGGCCTAACCCATCGTAAATGACATGGTTTGTCACAAATTGTGAAACCATGGCATTTGCACCTTCTGTTTCAGCCAAGTCTACCAAGAACAACCGAACTGGGTTGCGACGACGAGTATTCAAGTACCATAGCTTTTTGTATTATATTTAAAGTGGTAGCTTTAGATAAGGAATTTAGGATGGTAATTTTGGCTGATTCTTAGTTAATTGCATCATTATCGTCAATTTAAATATACGACAAAAGACGAGTTTTTGCACTTGACTTTTGTTGTTTTCTTTATACTTTGGAGTGGATGGCAGAACTTGCGCTGTGATCCTGGCTCCTCCCTTATTTTTTGGGTATTTGGGTATTTGGGTTTTTGGGTTTTTTGTATTTTGTTTATTTTTTTTGTTCTGATCTTTTATCGAAGGTTTTTTTTTCTAGGATAGGTCTAGGTATGTGTTTCCGGCCCGGTCCACTCGGGACCAACTTCCCCGTTCTGAATTCCACGAGTTGAATTTCTTTAAAAACATTAAAGACGAGTTGGACTCGTTTAAGACTGACTTGGACTTCTTCAAACGATAAGGATTTCTTCAGACACATTGGTTTACAGATTTTCCAGCATTCATAGGCATGTGTCTTATCAACTGGCTCACCCCATCCACACGACTTCATCACAAAATATGGGTTTATTTTTCTTCAATATTTTGGAAACTATAGGTGCCACGCCAACCATAGCTATGTTAATATAACTTTAATGTAAACATTCACTGTGTTTCCGGCAATGTGTGTGAGTGAGTGTGAACCATAGATATACATGTAACTGTACTTTATGATCTATTAATTTGGGTAGGGGAATGCTAAAATTAAATTTGGGAAATATCAGGCTGTATGTGTGATGTAGATATTGACTGCATGTGTTTCCGGCAGTGTGTATGAGTGGGCGTGCACCATAGATTGACTGCAGTGTTTTCGGCAATGTGTGTGAATGAGTGTGAACCATAGCTGTGACTTATGGGGGAATATCAGCCTGCATGAGACAATATAACAGCTTGAATGTACACATTGACATTGACGCACTGGATTGGTTTACTCTGATAACGATTTTACGTTACTTTTTTTATTCAATTTTTCAACCATTTAATGTTGTAACCGAACCACAATCACACAATCCGACACGCAAAATTGAATAAAGTTTATCCTTTGTTGTTCTTGGTGTCATTTACTAAATTATTTGTGATTTCATTTGCAGCATTGGTATTGTCTTGTATATACGGCCCTTTTTTGACATTGATTATTTATTTTGATTTTGTGTACATACATTTCATTGATATATTTGTTTACTTGTATCGACTAACAATATATAGAGTTCAAAAACTGAACCCATCGAAACACAAAACTGAGGCAAAATCGATATTTCGTCTTCCACCCTATCTTGTTCATCTGCTTTTATTTCTGATTTATCAAGTAGTGTTTCATGGATTTAGTATTTGAATTCTACATCTTTTTCAGCTTTACTAACGCATTTTCCTTTTAATTAGTACTTTTTCAGTTGTTTTCAACGTTTCTACTAACGCGTTTTCCCGGTTCGGGTTTTGCTTATATAGTTCCCTTTTCTTTTTCAGCTGTTTGCAACGTTTCTCTATTTATCCTTTTCCATCTAGATTCTTTTCCCGTCTTGTATTTCTCAGTTGATTTACTAACACGCCATAGAGTCCAAAAACTCTCTCTATAAAACATAACATTAACTAAATTTCTAACCTTATGAATATGAGTTTTTCTCGTTTGGCTGTAAACTATTTCTGCACTATCAAGTGATGTTTCATGGATTTAGTATTTGAACTCTACATCTCTTTCAGCTTTTACTAACACATTTTTCTTTATAGTATCTTTCAGTTGTTTTCAACATTTCAGTGCTAACTTGTTTTCCTTTTTAGATTCTACTTATCATTTCCCTTTTCTATTTCAGGTGTTTGCAACGTTGCTCATTATCATTTTCCTTTAGATTTAGATTCTTTTCTCGTTTTTCATATTTGATCTAACACACCATAGAGACCAAAACTCGATCCATGAAACACGAGTGACTAAATCTACAACTTTTTTCTAACGCAATTCGATCGCGTATAGCTATCGATATCAGTAAAACGGTGTTTTTTGCCATAATGCATTCCAGTTATATCTAGTGTTTCGTGGATTTAGTATTTGAACTCTACATCTCTTTCAGGGTTTACTAACAGTTTTTCTTGCCGAGTATTTTTTCAGTTGTGTTCAACCCTTTGTTTGATGACTACTGGGTGTTCTTGTTTCCACGTGTTTCACGAGACGATTTGCAAAGACGATTTGTTGCCTTTCGCGGGCTTCCTGTGTTTTTAATTGGGTTTCCTGTTTATTGAAAAGCGAGGTTTCTAAGCAATTTTCAAGATGGTGGACAATGTGATATGATGTGTTTTGATGTGTTTCATAGTTTTGGTCAAATTTTCGTCCGTTTTGCCGAAAAATCAGCAAAAATTTATCAACTTGACTTTCAGATAAGGTAATGCCTGCCCAAATATGGAATAGATTTGACTGCCGAGCAAATGACAACTTTTTATTGACAATTGTTTGATATGAATGCCGTTACGAGAAAATATGGTGCCGTATGGGAAAATAACGCGGTGCGATAATTTGTCATATTGCTTTGAAACTTCTGTTATGATTTATCATTCCAGATATTTGCAACAGTTGAGGAGTTCCCAATATGAGAATGGAAGCATTTGGTGATGTGACGGCTCTGCGACCAAAGACAAGATAATTTCACTTTACTTCCGTTTCTTTCTTTCTTTTTCTTTTTTACTTCTTCTTCAATCATTTTCATTTGAACTAATTTTGATAAAATTGAGAAATAAACCAATGAATTTAAATAAAGCTAAACTTAAACTAAATAAAATAAATTAAAATACAATAAAGTAAAAAAATACGGATAAACTTTTGATAAGAAATAAATCACTCTTTTAACATCTATTCTTTCCATCTTGATTCTTTCTATTTCTTCTCAACCACTAAATGATTTCTTTATCATTTCAGATGTTTGCAACTCGAGACGTTCCAGCACGTGATCGTCATTCTCGATGTTCGGCGCCGCAAGTTCATTGGTCTTCATCTGTTGTTGATTTTGGTTTGGGATTCCAAGGTAATGTGTTGTCGTAGTCAGCTTTTAAGATCGCATGATATCTACAACTCTGCCTCTAGACATCTAAGTCACATGTCTAATTATGTATTTCTTTCCTTTCGATTCAGGTGGTGATCATCGAATGATGTCATTTTCAGCCCAAACATCCTGCGTATTTGTGCGTAAAAGATTGTCCTATGCACCATGGTAAAGTGTCCAAAGTGGCTTTGATATCAAATACCTCGAGGAGATCCAAGTGGAGCCGACATCATTGGAGAACAACGCCTTTTGAAATTTTTTGAATAAATTTGAAAACTCGTCTTTTTCTCTTTGTTTTCGGGGTTACTATTTCATATATGACCCCATGAAATGACATTTGAGTTACACTTGACCGCTGTATGACGTTGGAATCTTTGTAACTTGAATAGTATCATTTCATGGGGTCATACATGAAGTACTAACCTCTGCTCGCAAGTTGATCATTGTTAAGGGTGCGTTTTCAACCAAGAGTAAGAGTGAGATAACTACAGTTATAATTGTTCTCTGATGTGAGCCTGGCCATTGGAACATTTTAACTGCAGTTATCTTAGTCTTAACATTGGTTGTCATCATAGTAACCATGGCCAAAGCGAGTGTGGTATAGTTTTTATGTTCAGGCGAGATCGCAGGCACTGGTTACCAATGTTGACAACCCATGTTGAGGGTGAACTACAGTGAAGTGTTCTGATAAGACCGAGACCACATCAAAACATTTAACTGTAGTTATCTCTCCCTTAGTAACAGTTGTAACCATGTTAACCATTGTTAAAGTGAGTTAACGATAGCCCGATTTACACGCCAAACATTTTATGATGGGCTTCCTGAATTGCGGATGCCGTGCCATAAAACGTTTGTCGTGTAAATAGGACTTGTAGTTAAATGTTCTGATGTGACCGCGGCCATTAGAACATTTAACTATACTTAACACACTTTTAACAGTGGTTACCACAACATCTGTTGGTAAGGGAAATATAACCATGGTTAAATGTTTTGATGAGATGGCAGCGATGGGACACTGTTCATTAACTTTTTTCCAATGTTTACAATGTTATTGAAAAAAGTTTGACTATACGTTTTGCCTTTGAATTCGTGGCGAGCATTCGGACATAACTGTCCATGTTGAGGGCAATGATGGACTGTTGTTACTTGCGCTAGCTATTTGTACATGGAAAAATAAAACGAAAATGCTAAATTAAAAAATAACTATAAAAATATAAATTAAATAGATAAAATTAAATATATCAACCCATGTACAAATAGCTCGTGCAAGTAACTCTATTCCATCGCTATCCTGGAGATGGACAATTATGTCTGAAAGCTTGGCATGAATTTAAATGGGAAAAACTTAGTCTAATTCGTTTCAATTATGTTCTATGTACACACTATTGAAGGAATTCTATATTATAAACTAAGGCATTGCGTTAATCTTAAAACGTTGGGTCTTATTTATCCATACATTGTCTATGGCATGAGGTGGGGGAACACCTAAAAAGGTGCACTGGAAAAAGTAGTCCAAATCAAGAAAGAAAAATTAGATTATTGGTATGGCAATGTGAACCAAATGATCTAAAATCCTTGCTAATAAACGAGGAAAAATTAAAAATCTTTCTTAACTATCAAAATTGTATATATTATACCTGTGCAAAATAAAGGAGTAATGTTGACTTGTGGTTAGTGCTTTTATTTTAACCTATGGCAAAAAATTTATAGGGAACTCCCACCTGGTGGACGCCTCACTGATGGGGAACACCCTCTCTCTCTATTAAGCCTAGTTTACACGAGTGAGGCAAACGAAATAAAATGAAAAATACTGTTGCATTTGCACAAACCCTATCCACACGATAAAAACTCGAGCGCGCGCACAAACGTGAGCGCAAGAAAGTAAAAAAACTTTCCATCCCTTGCATTTGTATTTCCATCACTCTAGTGCATGAACCAGGATTTTATCGACAACAAATTAAGAGCAGTTATGGGGGTTGTGCTTTTGAGTAAAAATAATAGATTCATTTTGGTAAAATAGCTGTTTATTTTCATTTCTCATTAAAAAACCATAAAATATTTTTGAAATATTTTATCATTTTTAAATATATAGTCTTAAAAGATTAACCCCTTTCACTTTATTGGTGCAATAGAAATTTTAGTGAAACATACTCTGCTATTCAGTGACCAAACCGTGCTGCAAATGTGTCATTTGCACAGACAAATGAAAGAACTCTATCACAAATAATCATATATTTCCCAGGAAATAATGTCATTTCCCAGCTTGGGTCAAACATGGGACTTCCCTGGGTCTAACCAGGGAATCCCTGGGAATCTGTTCTTTTTTTACAAGTTTGGGTATTACAGATTTCCTGAGTAAAATAGAACAGATTCCCAGTTTAGACCCAGGCAAATCCCAAGTTGGGATTGACATTTTTTCCTATGACTATTCAAATATATTACTATTCAAATTGGAATTGCAATAATGATAAAAAATATGACATTAGAGTGCTTACAATATATCCGTGAAAAAGTTAGCGAATTAAATTGTACTAAATAGTGCAAAATCCTTTGTTTTCAATTGTTTATTTAGTGCAAATTAGTGCAATTTCTTACAAAGTTTTTCACTGATATATTGTAAGCACTTTACTAATAATGATAATAGAGGCTATTGGTAAGTCCTAAACAATCATAAAAAACAATAGAGATAATATGATCAAATTAATAATTAATAACAATAATAAAAGTGGAACATAATAAGCCCAATTTACATGACAACCTTTTACGACACAGCACTCCTGATTCATTCATGATTTCTAGCACGGCACCCACAATAATTGTCTGAACAGAAAATTTGAAAATGGCGGCTCATTGTTCACGAGAACGAGGCCACAAAGGCCTCTAAATTGTCATGGCATCAAATGAGTCTAAGTCTATCCTGTAAAATGCACAGAAAATAGTTATTTCAAAAGGAAGAGGAATACATCATCTTTGATAGCAATAGAGGCGTCAGCACGCTTATTTTCTGATAACAAGGCCTTTGTGGCCTCGTTCTCATGTAATAGGCCGCCATTTTTGAAAGTCGTCAATATTGGCCTGCACGCCAAGATTTACGGGACCTGTGCCACAAAGACATTGTGTAAACTGAAGATTTGTACATTGAAATATCCAAGATAACTTCCAAAATAAGAATTAACCATAAATAATAGATTTTACTTATCTCTAAATCTCTTTCTTCTAAGTTAGAGCTGCCACAGACTAGGGCAATGGTTGCCGATAACTAGCTGTGATTGATAACTAAAAGATTTTGTTCTTTGTGATTTAAATAAATGTAACATAGAATTTTCAATTGAGACTTGTAATCATATCTGTACCTACTTAAAGCAATACTCTTATTTCAACCCATTCAAAATATTTTATTATTTTTTAATATTATTTTGATATTTCTTTTTAAATTATAAACCTGGTGTAATTAAACACATTGCATGTAACATACCATGGTCTTATTATAGAGTGGTTTTCGTATGAGTGGGAATACTATACGGTTATGATACGATACGGTTACAGCAGGAATTTCAAATGTTTTTATAGAAACTATGATACTGGTACAGTGATGATACGGTACGGTACTATAAGTTTCCCACTCATACGAAAACGACTCTACCATGGTTTTTCTTGTACAGTAGAACCCTGACACTCACCATTAATTTAAACAATTTGCCAGGGCTGGTAGTTTCATCATGTACCAGTTAACAAAGGAATGGAACAAGGATCAAAACAAAGCAGTACACTATGTCTTTGTATTATAAAACAAATTCCGGTACACGACGACAGAGCCCTACTGGCTATACTGTTAATACAACCACCTCATTGTGACCCAGCAACTATAGAATAGAAATAGAATTGGCCCATTATTGGCCCTATTTACCGCATTCCACTACGTGTGCAATAAGCAGTCAATATAGAAACAATATTAACATAATATAAACTAGGGTGGTTGCACTTAACCCATGCAAAAGCACAAAATTTAAATTGCACTATAAAGTCCCAAGTCCTTTGTTTTCCATTGTTCAATTAGTGCTACTTTGCACTATTTTTAGTTAGTAACTTTGCACGGGTTAAGTGCGATCACTCTACCTGGTACAGGATTAAAATCTGTGTTAAATTAACACAATAAACTGAAAATAAAACTGAAAATAAAACTGAAACTAAAAGTGTCATTTCGTCCATTGAAGACAAGGTTTTCTTGACTGTGTAACCAGTTCTTATCTCTCTCAACAACCACTACTAGAAACAAAACAATTGAAAGAACCTGCAGCATTGTACCTTGTTAAAAGTTCATATTTAAGAGCTCTTCCTTGGTTTGGTCTAGGTGGAGGAAATACCACATTCTTTATCCCTACCCTTGAGATTAAAGGCACACATTCATTGCACGGCATTTTACTGACAAACATAGTGGTTGTCTTGTGTCTTATGTCTTCAAAAAACCTCGCTAAGATAGCACTTTGCTCAGCATGAATGCTAAAAGGATATTTCTTTTCCTTGATACCTTTATCTTTGTCACAAGCACGAGGGAAGTCACCATACATTGCTTTAGAGGGGAATCCATTCCAACCTACAGCTACAATTTCATTATTTTTAGTAATCACTGTACCAACACCCCTTGTTGGATCATCAGACTTTTGGGATAACATATGTGCCAATCTTGTCATATAACGGGCACGTTCTTGCCATTTCAAGTCATTTTCATTTGGCACCGAATAATGTTCAGCAACAATTTCATCTGATAACCCATTTGCATGTCCAGAGACGTGAAAGGTTGTAGTCTGGGGGACATCAACAAAGGTCACTTTAACAATCCACTGCAGCATGTCCAATATCTTTTGATGGACGTTTTCAGAGACTTCTACAAAACCAGGCCAGTGTAACATCTTGGGTATTTTTACAATCCAATCATCATTCCAGTAGAGATCTTGTAAAATCTTAGTGAATTCCTTGTGGCAAGCTTTAGTGTGAGTGTAAGGGGATCTTCTCAGAGTAGTCTCATCTAGTGTAGCCTTACTTATAGTAGGAATATAAACTGATTGGGCAATGGTACTAACTCGGTACATCTGCTCTGATTGGTTGATATCTTCTAGTGTATTAATTTCTGGTTCAAATGGCAAGTAATAAACTCGATTTATATTCATCTGAACCATATACTTTGTACACAGAGAACAAGGCTTTCGCGAGACATACACGTCACAACCTCTTACTCTCTGAGAATGCATAACTAAGACATTAACAACGCCATGAAGACCTTCACGAGAACAATCTAGTGCAACTATACGTTTATCTTGGTCAACCACTACCACTCCAACTTTATTGATCTTCTGCTCCTCGACCAAAGTGTCCGATTCTGGTATGCATGAATCAGCTGTTGGACATTGCTTCTTTCTCTCAATCGCGTCATCTCCATCAATTTTCCTTTTGCGCGTTTTAGAAAAATCTTTGACGCTCATCTCTTCTAAGAATTTTCGTGTTGTCGCCAATGGACTTTGCTCCATCCATATTGCCAAACAAGCAAATAAATCTTGTTTGTTTATTCGATGATCAAATTGATGACCAGACAAAAAGCTTTGGCGCTGATCTTGATCAGCCATTTCTAAAACGTTCTTTTGAATAATTGGTGATTTTGTAGTGACGCCATCCTAGATCTTCAGAGACTCATAATTTAGCTTTTAAATCCGCTTGAGTGGAAAATAAATAATTATTAAGGGATTATTTGTTGAAATGACCCGAGACATCTCAACAAAGATTCTTAGTTCCACAAAGATGTGAGCCCACGACACTTTCATCCACGAATTACGCATGCTCACTTGCTCAAAATATGATGATTGATGAATGGATGATGATGATGATGATGATGATGATCAGTAAAATCACACGAAATATTTTTTGTAAGCCAACTAAAGTCAAACATTGTAGAGAAAAAAAATCTAAAATCCTGTGAGATTTTTTTTCACTGTTGTTCATACAAATTTTTCATTTTTTAACATCACACTAATGATTAATAACAATAAATCTACACGAAATAAACAAAACGGTCGAGGAAGAAGCGCCGCTTTGCAGTTTTTGTTTCTATATATTTTTTCGTTAATTCTTTAGACTGAGCGAAGGTTATGAGAGCAGTGGGATTCCATGAGAAAGAGCAGGGCTAGGATTTCATACTTTTGAAATTTTTAGACAAAATATTGACACAGTCTATCGTGGAAACCAGAGGCTTTAACTCACTCTCGGAATTCTCTCGGCTTTTTCCTTGTTTTTTACTCGTTTTCTTTTAATTTCTTTATCTCTTTTTTTTATGGCCCAAGAGTGCGTTAAAGCACCGTGGAAGTGTGTCAGCTATAGCGTTGTACCAGAGGCTGCACGAACTTTATTTTTGGGCATGAATCAAATCAAAATTAAAATCAAAATCAAATCTTTTTGTTTATCCTCGGATTTCAGAGTAGCAAATACTGTTGATATCGATCTCCGATACTCATTCACACTCGCTATTGACCATTACATTCAATATACTCTACATACAACACTCAACTCACATGTTGATTTTTGCTGAGGGAGGAAAAACCGGAGAACCCGGAGAAAAAACCGTGGCATGGTAGAGAACAACACATCAAACAGACTCAACTCACATATGATCCAGCGTCCGGGCCGGGACTCGAACCCGGACCACAGCGGTGAGAGGCGAGATCGAGATGAAACACTACGCCACCCATGCCACCCACAAAAAAGTGTGGGTGGTATGAAAAAAGTGCATACGGGAAAGATACCTCAAAGATAGACAAAATAGTCGAGAGAACCCTTGAGTGAGGTTAAAGGTGAGCCTCTGGTCCCTGGGTAGTGACAGTCATGAAGTCACAAAAAAAATCTAAAGAGTATCTAGGCTCTCTCTATTTTCTAGGTTACAATAAGTAATAGAAAGAAAGCTTGAAGGGTGAAATCTGCCCAATATAAAAGGATGACAAACCATAATAACGCAAGTTTTCGGAGTTCGTGCATGTTTCACCGATTTCCAACGGATAGACTTACATTAAAAAGTGAAAAGCAAATTTATTTTACTTCGAAATCGCGGGGAGTGGTTGCCCAATTCTCCCGAGCCAGTGGCTCATATTTAAGGCGTTCGAAGCGGTGCGTCTTTCTCATCTCCATCAGTGCTCCATTTTAAGGGTATTTAAAGCTAATTAAAGCTGCACGGAATGGAAAGAAATCGAAACAAGGATGCGCACTAACCAACTGTGGTATCCGTGCTCTTAAATCTACTCGTTCAAAACTGATGGACCTGCTACACTATCCGTAAGGTGCAATGGCGCAGCGCATGAAATAGCTTACGTACCGGCCTACCAAAAAAGATTGGGGAGGGGGAGGGGGAGGGGAGTGAAAGAAAGGGAGTGCTATCCAAACTCGGCCAAAATCTAGATCAGTTAAATCGTAGTTTGCAAGGCTGGAAATGTGAGTGGAGCGTAAGGGATGGTAATTCAAGGGGTACGGGGTGGTGGGATTTAATAGAGAGTGGGCGCTTATTCGAAGATATCATACACGATATACAGCAGTCCCATGACACTGTATATAAGCAAGAGAGCATAAATAAGAGAGGGAAACTTGCTAATGGGGCGCGCGCCGTGATGATTCCCATCTGTGCTATTTTTAGTAACCGGATGCAGTTTAATTTTCGTCTTACCCTACTCCCGTGCGTCGAAAATTTGAGCGAGTGGAATTTGGCGATTTGAGCTTCATAAAATCACACAATCGATATCAAATTTATTCCAAATTCCACGAAAATACCATAGGATATCCTATTAGTAACATACATCAAAAGTTCATTCAAAAAGCGAACAAAATCCTCGACGTTTTTGTCTTTTTTTCCATCAAAATCGCTACTTTGTAATCAGAAAGTACACACTTATGATACTAGATAATATGAACAAAGCAGAACTAAGAAAACTTTGTTTTTAACGCTCTTTTTGAAAACTCAAATCTGCACCAAACGGTTCTCTGGGTCCGGAAGTGTCAAATTATGACGCACGGGAGTAGGGTAAGACGAAAATTAAACTGCATCCGGTTACTAAAAATAGCACAGATGGAATCATCACGGCGCGCGCCCCATTAACAAGTTTCCCTCTCTTATTTATGCTCTCTTGATATGAGATGGTACAAGAAGAAAATGTGCTGAAAAAGGTGCTTTGTCATTTTACGTCCAGTATCCCCATTCAGTCACAAAGTGTGCGTAACGTTAGGCGCTGTTACGTGGTGTACTTCAGTTGCACGATCCACCGCAGAGGTGGTGCGGCGGCGTAACGCCGAAAAGCGTTGTTGCGATTGATTTTCCGCAATGATGTTGCGCGATGCAGGGAATATTGTAGGCTGCAATGGTTAATGCAACTTGTTTTGCATCGCCATAGCGAGACCGTGTAACTGCGTGTTTACGTTTGTAAGGCGTCTGTAAGAAACATTTTCATTGAAAACTGGAGAAGTTGCGCAAATAAACGAGAACAAAATACGAAAAAAAAAGAGAAAAGGATATTAAAAGATCACATTTTTTGCATTTAAGATATGATGGCTTTGTAAAACGTGGGCCAGAAATGATTTGAAAGATTTACTGACAATGTTTCACATCTGATCTAGAATTGTCCTTTGGAAAAGTCAACATCTTTTTCAACGAGGATTTGTCACACTATTGACATACCATGTGTCATATTCTTTTGTTTTCAAAGCAAATAACATATTAAAACTCTATTTAACAATTAATGATAAACTATCGTGGGTAAATTTAGCATATACGGAGAAAAATCCAGTGATAAAAGCTAAAGAATCGTAAATGGAAGGTAAAACTGAGAGAAAGAGGCAATAGATAGTATTGTCAAAATTGTACCACGTTTTGTAACTAGAATTTATTTAAGTATGGATTTAAAACAGTTGAAACCACGCGTTGAGCTGTTCCTTGATCGAGTAGCCAGCTAGTTTGATTATCCAGCAGTATACAAACAGATGTACAAGTTGTAATGCTGGCGGTACTAAAACACCTTTTAAACTTTTATCCTATTGCAAACAAACCGGTATAACATGCAAAGAGGTTTCAAGTAATCGTACTAAGCACTAAAATTTATACTGGGGGGTCTTTAGACCAAAAAACTTTGCTGAACAAATTCAAACAATAAAATGAGACGAAACGTCTATTTTCAGACATAAAAAGTAGATACGACAGACTCAATTCTCATGCAGAAATTGTATGGCGGTAATTAGCAACTTTGCCTTTCATTACTGTATTATTTGACCAGCTTTTTGGGGATAATGGTCCTTCCCATCAAGTAATCGAAAGCCAGAAAGAACAGCCAATCAGAGGAGAGTGTCTCATAGGTGTTATTTCAAACAATATAGCAGTGTAAAAACGACTTTAACATCTTTATTAGCTATTACATCACCAAGCGATTAAAAGCCATAAAGAATAGCCAATCAGAGACCAGTGTATTACAAGTGTTACGTCAAACAATTTCAGTGTAAAAACGACTTGCAACGCCTTCATCAGCTCATTTGAGGTACTGAACTCCACGACGTGAAGGTAAGTCAGCTGGTTTGTAGTTTATGATGATATGGTCGGACTTTTATCTGTCCTCAAAACTTGATAAAAGGATACAAATTTAAGAAACATTTGTAGGGGAATATAAAATGACTTTAGTTAGCTTTCAAGCTCGGCAGCACACAAATTAAGGGATTTTGTAGGGACATGAAGCGGAAATTTGGTCCCTCGTGTGTACAAGTTGGGACCTCGGGGACGTGTTTGGGGTAAGGTTTCACGCTCTTAGACACGACGAGTCTTTTTAATGACCATTTTTTGTTGGTTTTTAATTTGTAGCGGGAGAAGGTCCCACGACTTTGCACAGGATGCGAAAATTAATATTTGGGTTGAATTGTTCCTAAAATTCAAAGCAGTTAGAATTCACAGGACTCGTACAGGGACAATTTTGTCACCGCGCATGCACGAACGATGAAATTACATCTTTAACTAGTCTTAATTATTTTCCCTGAAACATTTTCCCTTGTGTTAGCCGCGAGCTTAAAGTTGATGTTACACGACGGTTCGATTCGCAACAACAATTTTCCGCGCAACACTTGGTCAAATCGATAATTTTGCGTTAAAAGTTTTTAAAATTCATATTAAAAATTTCCAACTTGTTCACTAAGCAAAAATATTGCAAAAATATTGCTAAAATATTTGCATTTGGTATTTTCCACGGCATAAACTTTTCGAGCAATATTTTTTTGCGCGGAAAACGACCCGTGTAACATCACGTAACTCTGTTTTTTTCCAGTAGAGGAAGTAAGAGGGTTTTTGCAAGAAACGATGAATGCGTGATGAGTGAGAAATAGCTTCATGAGAAACATTTCTGGAGAGTTTTATCATGCACTTTTGGTTAAATATCAAAGAAGTTATGCGTAGTCGAAAATGAAGAGGTTTTTTATGTATTTCTGACTAGAAGTCTTTGGTGGCCTTGCTTTGATGCATCTAGTTCAAAATTTTATATCGTATTTCTTCTTCCTCGTATCTTACTAAGGATTTATCAATTTCTTTAAAAACTCGAACAAATGATCTATTTCAACAACAATATAATTTTAAGGAGTGGTTCTTCCAGGATATATTTAATTTTTAGCACGTATGCTAAAGGACGCTAATTAAAACCATATTAAAACCGGACTCGACATTGTGTTACTGATTTGGTGATGTAACTAAACAAAAGAAATTTGGACATTATTGTTTACCAATTGTTTTAAGGGCGTTCAGACGCATCTTACAGTATTAGAGCCAACAAATGTTCGGTGTTAGTTTGTGTTTGGAGTTTTAAAATACGCGTTTCCGCCATCTTATGACGTTATGCATAAGCTTCTACGATCTTTTTCGCAAATTTCTTTTTATTTAAGAAAATCCTATGAGAATGCTACTGGACTTAACATTGTGGTAGACAAATTGTTTAATTGTTTTAGGGGCGTTCAGACGCATCTAAGAGTATTAGAGCCAACAATTGTTAGGAGTTGTTACTTTGTGTTTGCAGTTTTAAAATGCGCATTTCCGCCACCATCTTATGACGCTATACCTAAGCTTCCACTATCTTTTTCGCAAATTTCTTTTTATTTAAAAAATCCTATGAGAATACTAAGACAATAGCGATGCTCACGATGACGTTAGCTTTTTTTCCTTTATGTACCAACCAGTGACAACTTAAAGAATTTGTAAAAAGTTATTGTGATCGAAAATAATTTAATAGCACATTTGTAATTTCTAATCATAGATTGCATAGCGTCCCTCGCTCCCCCTCTCTGGATTCTGGAAGTTTAGGTACGAAGCTATAGTTTTGATTTTTCTTTAGCCAAATATTGATTCAAAACCATTTTTGTAGATTTTTGTATTGATTTTCACATTTGATAATTAAGACGGTTACGTAAGTTCTAAAATTAACCGGAAATGCTGAAAGCCTAATGAATTTCCATATATGGATTATAATAATAATAGTTCGCCTTGACGTCCCATCTCGTGACGAAATCAATATGAACCGGCAGAAATCCCTAAAGAAACCGAAATGAAGATAAACGTTGCACATTCTTGGCTATTAAGATGATAGTTTAACTATTAGAGGTGTTATTTATAGTGTGTTTTACCGTTAATATTCAGAATGAAGAGCGTTATTTGTGTTGTTGTGCTCGCTGCGGCAGTGGCTGTCACTGTGGCAGATATTTACCTCCACAACCCAAGAGGATCCAACAATCGATTGAATGAGAGGAGTGCAAATAGAAGAAATGCGAACAGAGCATTTGATTCTCAGGTAAAGTGGATGATATCTATATTTAAGTTTGTTCTGTTGGCAGTAGCAAAGTTTACCGAACAAAATTCTGAATTGAGATGTTGCAATTATGACTTCGACCCGGAAGGTGGATCAAATTTCTCGGTTTTTCTTGCAAATTTCTCGATTTTCTTGCAAATTTCTTCGTTATCTTGCAAATTTCTCGATTGAAGCGTGGTAGATACTGATAATTCCAACTATCTATTTTTGTTCTTTATCTTGCAATAATCGAAGAATATGAATCGAAATACTTGGAGCAACTCTGTACTGTCACAAGTTCTTTGACCCAACTCGTGTCGTTATTGACTCGATAAATTTGTTAAATTCACAGAACAATAACCGTGGTGGCTATAATGTCGGTGACAAGACAGCACAGGCATTTAAAAATGAAGATGGACAGTATGACATGGTAAGACTCAAGAGTTAGAGTGTGATGGTGGTGGAGGGGGTGGTGTTGTAGTGGACTGGGGAGGGGTTTGTGCGGGGGGGGGGGGGGGGGGGAGCTGACATGTGAAATCTCTCCTTTTCTCTCACACCTGTCAGGGGATGTGTGCAGTCAACAAAAATGCCAAACTGAGTTGCTGATGGATTATATACCCAGCCACTTTTGAATAACAATAGAACCTTTTGTCTTTTTGCACTAAATTTCTGTGCAGGCTAGGTATTCTGAGGTTACTCCAAACATAAATGATCTAGATCATTATTGAAATTAAAAATTAATTGAATTATTTTTCTGTAGAGCTATTTTCAGAGTAGTCGCAAATCATCTGGCAAGTCATTCATTACAATGGAGTGGACCAATCAACATGGTTGTGGAGGAAATGAAGACAGTGACCCACATAAATTGAATTGTCAATTAGTACTGCAGTTTATGTGTGAAGAAGATAAAACACCAAAAACAAAGTATTCATTAAGGAATGGAGCAAACACTAATACTCAAGATTTTACAGCCAATAGGAGGGGTGCTGGCGAAACTGAAGCTCAGTATAAAGCCCGACGAGATGGTAACATCAAGAGTGACAGGGTGCTTTTTGAATCATGGGAATGGTACGACAAATGTAGGCAAAGGAATAGGAACAAAGGTATATACATATAAGCACCATAACTGATCAAATTTTGCCTCCTATATGGAATGGGTAGGGCTTGATTTACTGCATAAAAGGCATATTGACAGTGGCCCGGAGTTTATACAAGTAGAGGGCTGATTGAAAATTCATAAAGAACATACAGTGAACTCCCCCAATGTGGGCACCCCTGTATGGCAGACACCCTAAGGTGGATACATCTTCCTTGTCCCAACTTTTTAAATTACCCCATAAAAGTGGGTTTCATCCATTCCTTTGAGAATTCAGAAGATAATAGAGCGGTAGCCATGTTGGATGAACAAACAATGTGACGCTAATGAGAAATCTTTTGTTGAAGTTCATCCAAGATGGCTGCCGCGACATCACATGCAACCCAATCTAAGGTGGACACCTTGTTAAGGTGAACACCTCGTTAAGGTGGGCACCTTGTTAAAGTGGACATTAAAAGCTGGCCCAAAAGTGTCTGCCTTAGAAGGAGTTCACTGTAATAATATTTAGTATTTTTTAGGACTCTTCACAGCTGACCAGAAACTTAGAGGTGACCAAAGTATTTACACACGTCAAAATGCTGCAGGAACAAGGCGTGGATATGAGTGTCCAGAAGAGCGTGATTATTACCCATATTGGCATCCAACAGACTGGAAAGATATTGCCATATTGACGAACAACAAAGCCCAGTGTGACTACTACAGAAAAGAGAGCTTCAATGTCAAGTCTAAATGTAAGTGCATTGTGCATATATGTTGGTGTTTCCACAGGTAGCCCAAAGCAAATTTTGTGATTTATCATGCCTATAATTTCCTAAAATGAAAAGTGGAAGTCTGTTTACTAGAAAAGTATTTCAAGCCATCTTAATGCACTGATCATTGTTTTCTCTTGTGAAATGCAATACCAAGTCATCATCCATGAAAACCAGACATATTATTAATTCTTTTTTGTTTTCCAAACAAAGTTGAATGCATTGAGAAATACCCTGGTGGAAAAGCTAAACACTGGTCCAAGTACAACAATGAAAAAGAATGCAAAGAAAATAAAGGAACTTGGCTGGAGTTTCATAACTACTTGGAGCCAGCTAATGGCCTCAATGAGCAGGCATGTAAATCTAAAGGTAATCAATACTTCTGGGGAAGAAGACACGGCAACCTCAACCAGGAATGCCTTGTTAAGCTTCCACCTCCTGAATGCAAACAATCTGGATGGACAAGAGTTAATCACCTTGGAAATGGAAGAGAGGGTGTACCTCTGAACTACACTTGGCAACTTCCTAGCTTCCCATCTGGTAAAGACCAGCGTTGTATTGTACGAGTAAGGTAAGAAAAAAAAAATTGCAATAAGCTTAAACTTAATTATACTTATTGAATTATATTAGGCTTCTGAACATTGTTAAATAACTTCGACTTTTGCTTCATTTTTTCAGGTACAATATTTCAACTGATGATTATGATCCATGGAATACTAATGCCTCCTCCAACCAAAATCTGTAAGTTAATTATAGATTATTAACTTGATTATAAGCCTTAATTTAGCCTTAACACTTCCAGAATCCTTTTCATATAGCCTCTTCATTCAAAGGGGTTTCAACATTTTAATAGAAAAGTAATTTCAAAAAGGATCTGACTAGTTTAGATATGACACAAGGGTTGAAGGGTTTATAGTGAGGAAGTATATATACCTCAATATATTAGTAATTGCTTTATCTTATAATTTTAGTGCTCAACTCAAGGTTTCACCAGTCCAACAAAACCCAGTTGTCGATGTTGGTGTAATGCAGCCTCTTCGCTTGGCCATCAACACTGCACAATTTGGTCGCACATTCCAAGACAGATCTCATATCTTCAAGTTGTGGAGTCGTGACAAGGCTGGCCGTGTTGTTCCAGAGAACCAAAACATTTATAACTTGAATGTACGAGGCAAGAGAGGTAACATCGTCCAAGTTTATCCGGCTGTCGAGTACGACTTTATTCCTAACAGAATGAAAATCAAGTCTAACGATTTGCTGCACATCCAGTGGACAGGTATGTTGTGTAAATTCTCACTTGTGTCATATTAGTTGGTTAGAATGAAAGATGCAGTGCTTTAGACAAATCCCATCAAAGATGCCAATTGCTCTTATCAATGAAGCTACCAGGTCAACTGTCTTTTCCTGAGAGAGTTGTGAGTAAATATTCTCTTCCAGCACTGCATGCATCTTTCGTTCTAACTTTCTTTCATTACATATCATATATTAATGACACATAAAATAGGGAATGAATGCACTTACATTTTAGAGTCTTTGTGGCCCTCTGACAAAGGGCCCAAAACGTCAATAATGTAAGCACTCTTTTTATACGATGTTACAGATTTCCATTCATTCCTTATTGCATCTTTAATACACTATTACAACCCAAAGTACATGTAGTTTACTGGACAACACATGGGCTGTCAGAAAATCATTAGTTGGAGTTATAATTAGTTTTAACTCCATTACTTGATATTTACAGGATCCAATAGTCACAACAATGGAAATCCTGCAGGGGATGGTCAGGCGGGTGATGCTGGTGAAGGAACGAGAGGTTAGTAATTAAGTATTAGAGAGATTAAGAATCACACAAATGGGGAATGACAGAGAGATATCACATCAGGGGGTAGCGAGGCCCGAACAAAGGGGGGGGGCAATTTTCTTGAGATCAAGTTCCCGCCAAAATATGCTAATTAATTCCCCAGGAAGAACAATAATTGTTTGAGTGAAAAGCAAGTGGAAATTTGTCCAGCATTGAGAAATAAAACCCAATAACTTCGTGCAAGTATGGAACCAATTGAAGGGCCGGATGCGACAACGGCCTAAGTCGGTTTTTGGGTCGTTTTTCAAAAATCGTTAAAATTGCTCAAAAATATCTCCTGATGACTTATTTTAGTTTAAATATTAAAGTTTGTGATTTATTTTACATGATTTCGCATGAGAACGGCTAAAAATCGCCCATAGTTATGCTTAATTATTATACTGTCTTGTAATAATTACAAGAATTATTCCTGTAATTTGTAATGTTCATGTGAGTAAATTTATCTGATATATGTAGGTACTGATAGAAACAATATGGTTGAGACAATGGACCCACTAGACAACTTCCCCTATCCTTGGGAAAAAGCCAAGATGTTCAAGAATGCAAAAATGGTCTGGACCAGCCATACGTATAAAAATCCTCTCCCTGAAGACATTGCAATCAGCATGGCCAGCAGTGGATATTATTCCTGCCTTAAGAACAATGGTAAGGTTGGATGCAACAAAGAGTCAGTTGACACTAAAGGTGCAATGAATAACCTGTTGAATAATGCACCAGCATCATATGCAGGGATGGTGTTGCAGTTTGGCAAAGGTGAATACTTCTTCACCTGTACAAGGAACAACAACTTTTCTAACCGAAGTCAGAAAGGAAGGCTTATGGTTAAGTAGAAATCAGGAAAAACAAATTCATAGATGTAGATATTGGAGAGTGATTATACTCTTACACTGAACTAAGTTAACGTACACAATCGTTATGAACACATTCACTTCTTTGATATGTACACTTATATCTAGTGTATAATGTTAAATGGAACTGATTATTAAAAACTTTGAAATCTCCAAAGCTGTTTATTGTCATTTGTCATTTGTCATTTGTAACCCAAAGCCAAGCAAAATGAACAAGCAAGATTTATGTATGTGTTAGACTGATGATGTCTGACTACAAATTACAATATTTCGACCTGTACTATAGGCTGCCATTATCATTTTTTGGTGGTAGACCTAACTTACAGGAACATCATCTTTCATGAGACTTCACATCTATGAATTGAATAACTTAATGATTGATAATTTAAAAAGTGATTTTGCAATAAAATTTTTACAATCTAAATTCTACATAATATCACCTTTAAGAAATAGAAGATGGAGAAAAAAATGAAAGATGTAAAAAAGAAGACATGTTAAATAATCTAATTTTGAAATGTACAATATATCTATTATCAATATACTATTAGTTTATAAATGAACTTCTGGGCTGGTTGTTTGAAAGGCGATTAGTGCTAACCCTTGATAAGATATAGAGAAAGCCATTGAATTTAGCCCAGGATTAACTTTAATCACCCTTTGGACAACTGGGCCTGGTTGTTTGAAAGGCAATTAGCACTAACCCAGGATTAAATATAACAAAAACCATTGACTTTAACTCAGAATTAACTTTAATTGGCCTTTGAACAACCAGGCCCTGGACCCCAATATGTTAAAGAGTAATTTTTTTCTCTGCAAAAAAGCATGATTTGGCTATTACACATTGAATATCTGTCAACTTGTTTTCTAGTGTCAAAATAGCAGCAGGCTGACTGGTCAATTAAAATTCAACATAAAACACAAACATCACCCATTAGACAATACAGTCAGGGGTGGATCCAGGGGGGTGGTCCTTGGGTACCTGAGAACCCCCTTTCTCATCCTAAAAATAAAACTTTGAAAAAACCCATAAAATGTTGAGAAAAAATATGAAGAACAATTAAAAAATACATGGCCGTTTTTTGCTTACCCGACTAATAACCTGTATTGATTGTTTTGCAAAATATAAAATGTGAAGTGAACCCCCTCAGTCTGAGCCCTGGATCCACCCCTGACAGTTGAACTTCTGTTAGTGGCCATCTTGTATTTATCAGCCAATAGTCGAAAAAATGATAATGAATATTAAATTTATTTAATAATAATATTAAATGAAAAATAAAATCCTATTCACAATGTGTTTTTATCCACATAATTGGAGCAATTGTCAATTTGTCATGGATGGTTAGGAGTTCATTTGTTATTCAATATATTTACTTGCACAATACGGAATCATCACCCAATAAGGAACAAAGATCTTTAAGTCTTTGTTGCATAGCAGGAACACCTGCCAACTGAGACTCAAGCTTTTGTTTCTCTTCATTAAGACTTAGGGGCCGTTCACACTTAGATCGCTTCAGCTGGATCGATCTGAGACCGATCTACAGATCGATCCGAGATCGATCTCAGTCCGCTTTGGGGTCGCGTTCACATTAGAAAGCTAAAAATATCCAACTTATGGTAGATTCGGGAAGACATGGAATTAGAACCCAAAGGTCTCGGGATCAATTCCAACTGAAATTTTTGCACGAGTGAATTTAATCTTATCTCTCTTTTTTTCTGTCCCCCTTGTCTCATTTTCAACTTTGCCGATAATAATTGTGATTTCTAATCGTTAATTATAGTTCTGTTTCATTATACAAAACACCAAAATGTCCGTGAAGACTGGATTCTAATGAGTTCAAGTTGTTGGCAATTAACCAATGCAAGAATGAAATTATTATTGGAAATCTGAAGTTTTAATTTTGCAGCTAAAAAGTACGTTTAAGAATATAACTGCGTTATCAAAAATCCCGCATTCTAAAGTATATAATACGCTCTAGGCCCTTACAAACTCTTTTGTATCAAGTAGGGAGACAAAGGAACTAGAAAACTGGAAAACCTTTAAATATCACAGTTCTGTTGCACGGTCTGTTTACATCCTCATCGATCTCATCCTGCATGGTTGCAAGTGGAGCGTGAAATCGTGACTTTTCACGATAGAATTTTGTTTCATTTCAATTAGCTCTCATTTGCATATCATTAAACATGGACTCGTTCACGTTGAAGAGCACTGCAGTTTGCATTGCTCTAACGAGTGCAAGCCACTGGTGGTCGAGAAGACGAACGAGAAATGTGACTAGTCGAATGATCGAATTCTATTATACTTCCAAGAAACGAAGCTTACGGCAGTTCATTTTATTGCTCCTGAAGAAGATCACTTCCCCTATTGAACGACGCTTAGACAAGGCGCAAAATTGAAAAAGTCGATCGCAAAAAGTGCAGAAGGCATTTTGGGGTAGAGGCTGGTAACATAACTATTCTAAACTAAATTTTCATGCTGAATCCAAATATGGCTGGTACCAAGACATATTCTGCAATCTTATACGTGTAAATGACGTATTTGTGAATTTCTACAGTCATTTTATACTAACGGCTTTTTCATGTAATTTCAAAAGTTCCCAAACTTAAAAACAATTACCATAGCTGGAAAGAGCATACCAAAATCAGTAAAACTGTAAAGTTTGAAGGATATCAGTTAAATAATCAAGGAGATACGAATTTTCAAAAAACGAAATTTTGTATGAAAACATTTACAGTTATGCAAGAGATACAAACAGATTTCGATTTTTGAAAATTCGTATCTCCTTGAGTTTTCAACTGATATCCATCAAACATCACAGTTTTACTGATTTTGATATGCTCTTTCCAGCTATGGTCATCTCCCCAAGCATTAATTAATGCCATGGTCTCCATATCCGACCAGGTTTCGCCTTTCATTTTGCCTGTAGTCTTAAACTGTCTTAGCGGAGTACTGGTTGTAATTAATGCTCTACTAGTGCACGCACGTCGGGTTCAGTGTCAGTTTTGATTGCTGTTAAGCGCGTGCGAAAAAGAATGTCACAGGTTGCAAGTTTCCTTGTTTGTTTCTCATTTTTTCAGTCAGCACAATTCATTCACAATATCTTTTGATATTTATGGAGCCGGTTATCTATGCTATCAGAAAATAGATGTTATACCTTGATATACTTATATATATTATTTATTCATTTATTCTTCGTGTATATATTGTCTCGCTTTTCGTTAGTTTCAGTTTAATTTAGATCAAGCACGTCTCCTATCGCAAATAAAAAACAATGGAAGGTATATTTTATGGTAGCTTTGGGTTAAATTGAGCCCAGAGAAAAAAACACATTTCATACTTTAACTGCTTTTAAGCAACCTTGCTTGCGTTCAACCTGGATCGCATTTGTCTTGGATCGCTTTCGAATCGATCTCAGACCACCATCTGAAGCGAGCCAACTTAGATCGGTCTCAGATCGATCTAGAAAAATGATGCGCGTTCACACTTAGTTCGCTTCAACCTGGATCGATCTCAGATCGAACTCAGATCGATCTACAACTGTAGTGTGAACGGGGCCTTAGTCTCGTTGCTGTATCAAGCTGCTCCCACTTCCAGCCTCCTTCCCCATCAAACTGTAGCAAGTGCGTGTGATATTTCCTGGAAAAAAGTAATTCAAATTTGTCATTATTAGTGACTGGTCACTCATCATTATTAATACATTGTGCATTTCCAGAATATGTTCGTATTTCCACCATGGAGGGAATTTATAAAAGGACCCCATATCCCTGGAACTTCCAATTTTTTTCCATACAAACTCTGTAATTTTGTTCTTTCTCTGACCAAGTGTATGGATATTTTCTGGGACTACACATTTCCACATGTAAGGAAGTTTGAACTGCTAATAATATTGGTAGGAGACTCATTTGGCAACAGTCATACACACATATTCAATTGCTTTTATTTCATAGCTTTTTCATTCATCCATTCATTCATTCCTACAAATTCACAAATATACTCACCACAAAGATGGTCTATGTGATATACTTAGAAGGGTTATCTCACAATCCTTAGCAGCCTGAAATATGCTTCCTTCAACATCAATGCTTACAGCACTTGTACATTCATCAAGGAGGGCAAACTGAGGTCTGAAAGGTGAAAAGAGAGTGTATTTTAAAACAAAATAATGTTCTAGGAGGAGGACCTCATCCTGTCAAAGTGTGTTCACTTCCGCAAAGTGGACACACATTATATATAGGCACCTCTATAAGACAGACACCCCTTTATGAGGGACACCTCTATCAGAGAGACACCCATCAGTGATGAAACCTCTATGACAGACAGGTGTACAATGGACACCTCTATCAGACAGACACCTGTTTATGATAGATACCCCTCTATGATGGACATCTGTACAAGACAGACACATGACTACAATGGACACCTCAACAAGATGGACATGTGCCATGATGGACAGTCACCTCCTTGATGATAAGCACCTATATAAAGGCTATGAAGGACACCTCTATAAGACAGACCCCCTTCATGATAGACACCTCTATAAGACAGACACCCCTCTATGATGGACACCTCTATAAGACAGACCCCCTTCATGATAGACACCTCTATAAGACAGACACCCCTCTATGATGGACACCTCTATAAGACAGACACTCCTTTATGATGGACACCTCTATAAGACACACCCCTCTATGATGGACACCTCTATAAGACAGACCCCTCTATGATGGACACCTCTATAAGACAGACACCCCTCTATGATGGACACCTCTATAAGACACACCCCTCTATGATGGACACCTCTATAAGACAGACCCCCTTCATGATAGACACCTCTATAAGACAGACACCCCTCTATGATGGACACCTCTATAAGACAGACACCCCTCTATGATGGGCACCTCTGCAAGACAGACACCCCTCTATGATAGACACCTCTATAAGACAGACACCCCTCTATGATAGACACCTCTATCAGACAGACCCCTCTATGATGGACACCTCTATAAGACAGACACCCCTCTATGATGGACACCTCTATAAGACACACCCCTCTATGATGGACACCTCTATAAGACAGACCCCCTTCATGATAGACACCTCTATAAGACAGACACCCCTCTATGATGGACACCTCTATAAGACAGACACCCCTCTATGATGGGCACCTCTGCAAGACAGACACCCCTCTATGATAGACACCTCTATAAGACAGACACCCCTCTATGATAGACACCTCTATCAGACACACACCCCTCTATGATGGGCACCTCTGCAAGACAGACACCCCTCTATGATAGACACCTCTATAAGACAGACACCCCTCTATGATAGACACCTCTATCAGACACACACCCCTCTATGATGGACACTTCTATAAGACAGACACCCCTCTATGATGGACACCTCTATAAGACAGACACCCCTCTATGATGGACACCTCTATAAGACACACACCCCTCTATGATGGACACCTCTATCAGACACACACTCCTCTATGATGGACACCTCTATAAGACAGACATGTCTATGATGGACATCTTTATGAGACAGACACCTTTCTAAAGAAGACACCCTTTGGACATTTTTTTAAGATGGGCTCCATTCAAGGGTGGACACCTCTGAGGTGGATACTTCTCTCACGTAGACACCCTTCTATAAGGTGGCCATTTCTCTAAGCTAAGGTAATCAATTAAGTATGTTACAGAACTTCACCAATCTAGCGCTTACCTATGATAGAACAATCTGGCCATACCCATTCTTTGCTTTTCTCCTCCAGAAAATACATCTTTCCATTCCTTGACAGTATTCCATCCTTAAAACAACAACTATGACTTTAGAATCAACACCCTTACAAATTGTATGTGTGGTAATTCAGGTTTCTTATAAAAGTCATCAGCAATAATAAGGACTATGACTGAATTAGCCATTAAGCAGTTTTTTGTATGAGTGGGAAACATACTTTGCTTCACTGTGACTTTGTCACTGCCATGTTGTTTATAAAAACTTTTGAATTTTTTTCCATTACTATGTCTTGTGGTGACTGTGCAACTTTCTCGTGCTAAAAACTGCTAACTATGTTAATGATACACTTACCTCCTTCTCTCTTGACCACATGGTGTAAATGTACTGTAGACAAAATAGACTCCAAGTCATCTTCACTTATGCCTTTGTTTTTCATATCTTCTATACTGTCAGGGTAGATCACCTGTTCCAATAATGATCCTATTGGCATGTAAGGTCTGAAAACAAACATCAATATTTAATTTAAGGAATTAAAAAACGGTTTTCCGTGTTTGATAGCCTGATCAAAACACGCATGATGTTGGGAGAACAGGAGAGAGCGTAGTGGAAACACGAGCCGTAGGCGAGTGCTTTCACAGCTCTCGAGTGTTCTCCCAACATCACAAGTGTTTTGATCAGGCTATTGGACACGGGAAACCATTTTTTATTTCTTTTATAAAATAACTAACATGCAAATAGACGAAAATAGGAAAAAGAAAACACTGGCGAAAAAACAAATTGACGTGAGGGTGTTTGATACTCTCATCAAACACGGTTTTTCAGCCAATCAGAGCACGTGTTATATAAGAGTTATTTCATAAACTACAATCAAGCAGTTTTCTCATGACTTGTAGTGAAACATTGGTTTCTCTGGAAATTATTTTAGAGTTGGCACAGCCAGAACTTGCCAATGGAGCTGTTAGAGCAAAAGCAGTTGATGATTTATTGTAATACCATGATCACCTCGGGATCTATTGTTTTTGGAGGGACGTTTAATCGCTAACATCCCTCCCTCATGAATAGAAAGAGGGAAAATTAGTTCTAATATTCCCTCATTAATTATGAATGAGGGATGATTAGAACTAATCGTCCCTCATCCATAATTAATGAGGGACGATTAGAACTAATCGTCCCTCATGTTATTCATGAGGTACAGTCCCTCATATATCAATCATCGGGACGATCGGGACAACTTTGCACGCTGTCCCGAAACTCTGTAACTTTCTAACGCACCGATACCTCTCACCACTGCACACTCTTACGCGTGTGGGATCTATGCATTCTATTTTGCGCATGACCATAACGACACAAAGAAAGCATTTAGCTTTCGAATTGATTAACAACCTATAAATACTTGTTCATTGTAAGTATATAACAAAGAAATCTATTTTCGAAAGTCCCCAGAGAACAGGGTTACGCACAATTGGTAAAAGAATTGTATAATATTTTCAAGTTTTGGATGAACAAACAGCGAAGTATATTTCGTTTATTTCCTCGGTGATCATGGTATTACAAAGTAATACCATGACTTCTTCGGGATATTAGTGATTAAATGTCCCCTCAGCCTCGGGAGGTTTAGTAAAAGTCCCTCGGCCTATGGCCTCGGGACTTCCACTAAACCTCCCTCGGCTTCGGGGACATTTAATCACTAAATAAATATCCCTCAGGGTCATGGTATTACTTATAAAAACACTGGGTAAAAACACAGGCCACATACACTTCTCAAGAAGGCTGCTCCAAAAAAGAATAAACAAAAGCACAGAGGCATGGCTCACCACATGCAGCTTTTTAGATACTCGGCATAGAACTGATAAAGTGAAGCCATACTAAGTACACTGCGCATTGCACTGTGACGTTTACACGTCTCACCAGGAAATGATAATGAAAGATGATGAAATGCTAGAGCCAATTTTGTATGACTGGGATAACAACATGGTCACTGCATGACACAGTTATGGCAGGAATTTAAAATGTTTTTATAGACATTGTGGCATGGAGCAGTATGTTTCCTATTCATATGAAAACCGCTCTATTTTATCCCTTATATTACCTTTGTGGTATGTAAAACATGTGGCTGGGTGGAGGTTTTGCCAGATATCCTGTGTAAACAGGCCAAAGACCACTAAGGATACGGAACAATGAACTCTTGCCACAGCCATTGGGTCCAGTAATAAGCAAGTGCATTCCAGGATGCAACTGCAAAAATAATACATTTTGAATTGCTGTTTAAACTATTAAGGTAATTCATATCATATAAATATACTGGCAGTCTACCAGGAGCTCAACAGTCAATTACTTCATATCTAAATTTTATATGTGTATGCCTATTTACTTTTAATTTGTTCTTATTATTCTTTTAGTAGATAGCTTAGATAGTTGTCAGATGAAGAGCTACTTTTGTGGATATACTGAAAATAAATCTTTATCATCATCATCATCATAACAGTCTTGAAATTGTCACATCAACATGTTGATGTCTGTATTAGGTTTCCATAGTTACACAAGACCTGTTTTAGGGGGTGTTTACATGACACTAGGATCATCCTAGCACTAGGATCATCCTAGTAGGTGAATCATCCTACCTGCTATACATTTACTGCATTCTGTTTACATGGAATTTTGTGTCTTCACTTCGGGTACTAGGATCATTCTACTAAACATAATGCAGTAAATGTATAACAGGTAGGATGATTCACCTGCTAGGATGATCCTAGTGCTAGGATGATCCTAGTGTCATGTAAACACCCCCTTAATAGGAAAGTTATTATATAACAAAATCTGTGGTATGTCATATTGTACTGTGCTGTGTCATCACCAATGACTAATCAAAATGCTGTCTTTTCACAGCCATAATGGAAACTGCTCTATAAATCCAATTACCTGTAACGTTAGACTGGACACTACAACATCCCCACAAGGTGTAATGATTGCAACATCTTTAAGAACAATATCACCATCAGTATCGGTTACATGACCTCCTTGTAGTTGATCCAGTTGTACAACATCTCCAGCCTTAGTTTGGTGGATCTGTTTTGTTTCCTCTGGTTTATCTCCATTATCTATAGCACGGTGACAGTGGCCTTTTTCTAAATCGTCAAAAATGGCTAGCATTTCTGATACTCTGTGAGAGTACCCAGTTAGTTCTGTAATCTAGAGAGGAATATCAATATTACATTAATGATACCTCCCTGAAATGGGCTCCAGGTTTCAGGATTGAAGGGTGATGCAACATCAGCCTTTGGAATGACATTATCAATTACCTCTTTGTAAGAAGACATGATTCTTTCAATTGCATCTGCAGCTGAAATAAGTAGATGTCTAGATGTAGTGATGGACTGTGCCCTGGCACTTACTCCATTGTCTTCTCCCAAAGTAGCTTGTTCTTCTGGAGTTCCTATTGACAACACACAACAATCTCAGAGAGAGAAGTTCAAATGCTATGGTTACAAGTATGGAAGGAATACAACTTACCAGAACCTAGCAAAATACTAGTAGCCACCATGCATAACCCAGCAGCACTCCAGACATACTTCATAAGGAACTGTTCCAACATGATATACCATAGTCGTTTGAAATAAATCAGCTCCATTTGTCTTGATAGTGATTTAAAACCATCCAATAATAATGAGAGCTCCACCTTAAAACATGAAAAGTATGAATCATTGAATTGAACCAACTCTAATAGTATTTTCTTAGCAGTGACTCTTCGTTGTAACAGTTAAGGGTTGGAATTTCAAGTTTCTTGTCCCTCCTTCATGTCTTCTTGGATAAGGATGTTAAATCCTAGGCCCCATCTCTCCAAAACCACTACACATACCCTTGCATTGGAGGGGCGTTAAAGAACCCACACCACTATTCAGCGAGAGTAGGCCGTGAAGTTGCCAGTGTGTGTGGTCTGACTTATTACACTACAGGACACACAGTAATTTGCAAAAGCTGTTGTGGTGTCCCTGCCTTTATTGGAAGGAAAATTAAAGCTAATAAACTAAACCAATTTAAAACAAACCAATGCAATACAAGGATGTACAAGATCTCAAATATCAGGGTGTAAAGGAAGCCCTTTGGATACTCTACCACACTAGCTTTACCATACAATGCTTCATTTTCAGTTGCCCAAGGATAAATGTCAATTGCAGGGGTGGATTTAGGGGAGGGTGCAGGGGATGCACACTCCCCCTGAGATGATGTTGAGTCCTTTTTTCTCAATATATTTACAATATCCTCTCAGCAGTTTCCAATTTATATGGTACACCCTCTCCTGAAAATGGTGCACCCCCTCCTGAAGATAATCCTGGATCCACCCCTGAATTGCCTCAGGTGAACGAGCACTGCTGTTTTTTTTAGGCACAGATCTCCTCAAATATCAGTGTTTGAGTATCAGTATCAGTATATAAGGCAACTCACACATAGATTAATTCCAGTGTGAGTTGCCTTACCTAGAGCAGTTGCCATATGAGTATGAAACAAACTGTGCTGTGTTGAAACCGTTTTAGTGCAATGATGTTAATTTAAAACACTCAAAATTCCTGTTGTGAATGTGCAGTATCATATAGAGTTGTTTTCGTATGAGTGGGAATTAAACTTACCATACCGTATCGGAACTGTACCAGTATCATAGTTTCTATAAAAACATTTGAAATTCCTGCTGTAACCGTATCATATCGTAACCGTAAGGTGTTCCCACTCATATGAAAACCACTCTGACTATGAAAACACTCTAGAGTAGATTTGGTATGACTGTGAAAATGGCATCACTTGGTCACGGTATGGTTACGGCAGGAACTTTGAATGTTTTTATAGACATTACAGGACTGACACACTCAACAGTATCGCGTCATGCAATTCACACTCATATGAAATCCACTCTATATCCTTATACACCCTAGCCTGTATTATTCTCCTCTCTTCCCTCCCCAGATGGCTACTGCACAGACTAATACTTCCAGGAACCAATAAAATATTGGTTTTATATTTAATAACCAATATTTAAATATTGGTTATCCCCCCACCCTGGGCAAAAGGTATGAAAGGTACTCATTACAGAAATAAAAGGTATTCATCAAAGAAATAACATTACAAATAAATTTATGATCACCTTGTGGCCACCATAGAAGGCAATTTCCTCTGCATTAGTTATAACTCTTGAATGAAGATGTCTTAAATGACCTCTGCGCTTAGATTCTTCTGCAGCCATTTTTCCAAATCTTGGTGACATAGCACGCAACGTAATAGCTGTCAAATAGATGACCACGCCCGCTATTGTGGAAGGAAGTTCCCATGAAGAACCTCTTTTCCGAGCCATCTTGTGCAATGTCCATACAATGACCACTACGTCTAAACATGGTTTTGTTAGATGTGAATAAAGATGTGCTATAGAACTACAAAACATGCGAATGTCTTCTGTTAAACATTCATCAGCGTTAGCAAGGCGGCTGTCCAGATTTCCCACTCTGTAATACGTTTGATTTGCAAAGTACTTCTTGTAAGCGTAGTCAACAAGCTCTGTGCGAAACGATAGAGCAAGTTTATTCTCTAAGTACCGTATCATACTATTGATAAAAGTCGCAGGGATTGCCACAGCTATCCATTTCATTAAATGAATAGCAAATTTTCGCACATTTTTTTGGACAATGGATTTGATGACCTGGCCATCAAGTGTAGCAACATAGATTGACAAAAATGTTCTGATTACCAAACAACTTGAATGAAAAAACAACAACACACATTGCTTGCTGCAGATTCCTGGTATCACGATCTTCAGTAGCTTCAACAACTGATCAAAAAACTCCTTGTTGAAGGCAAGGGTGGTTTGAAAAACGCCGGCATGTGGGGACAACCGCACAATTTCACTTCTCTCAGATTCTCCACGATCTGCAGACAGGAATCTAGACTTGAATTTTTGACATAAATTTGGTCCATATTCCTTGAGCACATAAGCACTTCCTGCGATCAAAGCAGTTGTCCCAGCTAATTTAACATATGGCTTGGATAAAACCGGCATTTTTGCTTCTTCTTCTCAACCAAGATCACCTGCAGGTCACCATTTTCAATGTAAAATAACAATAAGGCACGTGACTGGCACGTGCTAAAGGCTTGGTTACCCTTTTTATAAACAAAAACAAGATGGCCGACAAACTTGGAGTTATTTTGGTTTTATGTGGAATTCCAGCGTCTGGAAAAACCCATTTAGCAAATCTTTTGAAAAAATGGTGTACCTCGACAAATGAACCTAATATGCACGTCTTTCATATTTGCTATGATGATCTTATTCCTTCAAATCTCAACTTGAAATCTCAAGTTTTGAATCTGGACAATAGAGAGGATTCCCCTTGGAAATATTACAGAAGACTTGTTTGTAGATGTGTAGAGAAAGTGCTAATGTCCTATACAAATAACCAAAGTACTCATGATAATAGTGATGGGCCAGTAAATAATGAACTTCCTTGCCTTGAAGACTTTTGGAGGGATTTTATCGATAATCAAAGAACTAACCAGAGGACATGCTGTTTCTTCCAGACACAGAAGTCAGTACATGACAAATAATTGTCTACCTCAGTCTTGGATAAATCAGTTGTTATGTGTACCCATTCAAAGTGTTTTGGAGCCAACTTTCAAAGCCCTAAGTGCTAGTTCCCTACATTTTTCTATACCCATGAAATTCCCATCCCTTGCAGAGTCAGATCTTCCCTGTACAAAGTTCCCCCTCTTCGTATTTATCATTAATATTTATTTGGTTTGCTGTTGTTTCAGTTGGATAGATGCATGTCATGTGTTCCTTATTGATGACAATATGTATTATAGAAGTATGAGGCATGAATACTATCTGCTGGCAAGGAAATGTAAGTATTATATAGGACTGGTCATGATCAGGAGTATGGACCTCAGGGGAGTGAGGGGGGAGGGGAGAGGAAGAATTTTACCAGGGGGTAGGTACTTGGCTGTATTGCAGACACCTTATGTGATTCACAAGAAAGCTGTAAAGGGTTCATTGCAATAAATAATTGTTTCTTTATCTTTCAGATAGTCTTGGATTTGCAGAAGTAATGATTGAATGTCCACTAGAAATAGCATTAAAAAGAAACAGTCTAAGAGAGCAACCAGTTGAACCAAATACTATTTGCACAATGGCATCTAAACTAGAGATTCCATGGCCAGAAAAATATACATGGGAAATTAATAGCATGAAATTAAATGTGGTTGATGTTGATTCTTCTCTATCTGGTCTGTAAGTGCTTACACAAGTAAAGAACATGTAAATGTAAACAGGATAATACTAAAGCAGATGATTGCTGCTAAGTGATTGCTGTAGATTACCGACAATATTGCTGAGATGAATCTGAGTGTGCAATCACACTGAGCTAGATAATCAGTGAAGCATGATTCCACATAATTTGTCATTCTATCAGTGCTACATATAGACCGACTTAATATCATCTTTCCAATATTGGCCTTGGTTGGATTTATTATCCAAGATATCTTACTAGGAGCAAGGATGGCACAGTTGATTAGTGCGCAACTTTTGATGCGAGAGGTCCTGAGTTCGATCCTTAGTACCTCACATCCTTGTTTCAACTTCTTTCTATTCTGTGTAGCTTGAAGTAGCTTTAAATACCCATAAAACGGAGCACTGATAGAGAGAGGGGGTAGAATGAGTGCACTGTCGGCTTCCTGGGAAACCAGCTTCTAGCTGAAGGAACTTCCGACATTAAATATAGTGCTTTACCTTTACCTTATCTAAATTAACAGCCAATTTCCATCAACCAGTCAAATGGTACAAAAATCTGCCATGCTAGGTGACAAAGGAAATTTTTGACAGCCTCTAAAACAAATGGTTCCATTCAGTCAAGCTTGACTTGTCTTTCTTTTAGATGGCCCAGTTCATATTTTATCTTCCAGCATGGCTGATTTTGTACCACATGGTTGGTGCAAAAGCTCATTAAACATTTATATATTTCAAGGCAAGAACTATATAATTTGATTAGAAAAGCTGCAGAAAATCCTGTTCAACCAATCACAGAGGATGATCAAGCATTAAAGGTATTATGAGTAGATATTTTCATGACAGGTCATGTTGGTAGATAGTTCAACATTTCATATTTAGGGCCTCCACATGTTAGGGAAAATAGTTGTTGGTAACTATAGTTGTGATCGAGAATTAAAACATATTAATAACTTAAATCACTTTGTTCTCAGTGACAAGTGAACCCAGTTTGTTATGAACAACTACTTTTTTCCAGTGTGTTGACTGCTCATTGACAACTAATAGTAATCAATAACAAGTTATCGATAACTTGCCCTAGTCTGTGGAAGCCCTTAGTCATTGTTATCTCATTGCTGTAGGAGGAATCAAGAACAGCAATTCTTGCCAGTGTACTTCACCAGACAGACCAGACATTAAGGAGACATATAACAGATGAAATGGGACGGGTAAAAGGTGATATTAAATTTCTCCTTTTTAGATGCAAACTGGTTCAGTGCTTTTGGTCACTTTGCTCTGGTTGCACAAAAGTTGGATAAGTGCTCTCTATTGGAAACAGTGCTCTAGCTCTTGCCTGTCACCTTAAGGCAAACACCTCTATAAAATGGAATGCACCCATGGCTGGTCTCTTTCTGCCCAAATCACATATATTTACTGTATTTAAACCCCTCTAAGACAGACACCTCTCTAAGACAGACACCTCTCTAAGAAGGACACCTATTGACGTCCTGATGGTGTCCATCTTAGAGAGAGTTAACTGTAATCCTTATCCGGTGGACAATTTCATTGAATAACGCAATCATTTTTCCATTGGGTATAGGGAATTACGTATCCAATATAATGAACTAATTCCTATTTGAATTCTCTTTAGAACAAGGATACTCAAAATTGCAAATGAAAACATTGGCAGAGAAACTCAACACAAAAAGAAAGCTGTTTTTGGAAGAGTTTAGAAATGCCACTGAAGATAGTGACATAATTGATCACAAAGACAATCAAACTGGATCTTTTGCTGAAAGTCTGCATACAGACTTATTATTCAAACTCGATCATCTGCTTGGGGAAAAGCCTTGCAATAAAGTTGCTTACATAAATAAATGTAGAGCAGTACTGAGAACTTTGATTAACAAAGATTACTTTGATACTGCAGTCAAATATATGTTTGAGCAATACACTGAAATGAAATATGGCAGCCAATTGGAATAACTGACTGGTCTCTCATTCATGTGAAAACTCTTTTGTATTTGCATGAGAATGCGAGGCTAGTCAGTCCAGAATGATGGAAGTTCAACCTGGACACCATATTTTGATTAAGTCAATATTGGTTATAAACAGTTGAAATAAACAGGAATTGTTTTGTAAGTAGATGAGTCAGGGCTTTTTGTTTCTTGTAGGTGTTGTATTTCTCTTTGATGTGTTTATTCAGTGCCAAACAGCTTACTACTAAAATTTATAAACAGTAAATGACCAAAGAAGTTCCCCAGCCTGAATAAGCCCCCCTAAGCTCCCGATATACAAGGTCAATTTTTGAATAAGTTCCCCTCCCCTCCTTTAGGTTTAACTACTGAAACCTCACCATAACCTACCTTATAGAACACAAGAATTTAAAGAGGAATAAAAATGTATGCATTATTTCATGCTCGAATAAACCTTTTAAATATTCCCCCCATTCTCCAATTAGTCATTTTTTGAAGAAGCCCATCATTCAAGGTATGTATCTTAAGCCCACTGCACACACTGAGAAACTGTGTGAGGAAACTGCCAAGTGAGGCACTTTTCTCACCATGTGCTCTTTTACCTGCTATTTTTGGCCTTGCTAGCCAAAGATGACACATCTGTGATGAGAAATTGTCCAAGCTAAGTGCCTCATGTGACAGTTTCCTCATGCAGTTTCTCAGTGTGTGCAGCAGGCTTTAATACTATAGACCCTTTGCATAATACTGTTTATCCTCTCGTCTCACTTTAGCCGTGCTATTAAACAATGGCATGGTTAGGTGATTCTTTTGGTTTGCTGAGCCAAAGCAAGGTGAAGGGTGTATCTGCATAATATAAGAAACTTTATGCAAGGCGTCTATTTCCCAATATTTTTTTTTCTATTTCCAAATATAACATCCCACCAATACATGTACCATGATCACTCTAGACTTGATAGCACACTTGGTAGGCAGTGGATGTACATCCCAGGGGTTGTGGATTCACTTCTTACTCCCTATTTTTCTTAGATTTTAGTTTGGTTGAATATGAATGGAACTTGTAATCCCAAGAGACCATAATACTAAGAGAGCAAAACTAATTGCAGATTGATGTCTACATAATGTGCTTGGCCCTTATGGTTATTTTTCATAACAAGAAGTTGACGCACATAGCACATGCAGAGTTATCAAACAATGGAATTTGATTTGTACCCATGTGTAGATACAAACCATTCCTTCTCCAGCACTTTAATTTCATTGTTTGTGTGCACGATGGCGTCAACTTCCTGTTAAGACATCAATACCAGTTTCGTTCTCTTAGTATTATGGTCTCTTGATAATCCCTAATACTTAAACCATTTTGACTGGAATTAGCAGTGATGTTTAAAACTACATAGTGCAGATTTCGTATGAGTGTGAAAAACTATGGCACGGTTATGGTGCAGCACAGTTAAGGCACGGCACAGACATGGCACGATACCTCGCCTGCACCGTGTCCGTGCCACGCTGTAACCGTACTGTAGTTTTTCACACATACGAAATCTGCACTATACCATACTATTAAAACGAGTGCACATCTCATTACAAGGCTTAAGCATTTATGTATAATCTTGTATATTATACAATAATTTTGACAATTAGTTTTTCACATTTTCATTTCTAAGACGAACATATCTAGTAATTACCTCTAAAAGGCAATCATGCTTCCATCTTCATTTTTACATTTTACACAACACAAGAAATACACTAAGTTAATGGAATTATTGAACTGAAAACCTCATTCAACCTGTCTCTTAGTGTTCTGGTCATACCATAGATTCTATGTAAAAATGTCCTGTTTGAAGCTCAAGCCAGTCATACTACAAGAGACAAATAAAAACTGAGCTCCGACAAACCATTTTTGTGCCTTGTGTGATGTCAACCTTTCAAGGTTAAAGAAAAATAGTTTGATTTTCAACTTTCTTGTGTTAGGAGTCTTTGTCGTCTTCTGTTTCAAGCGATATAACTTCAATGTCCTGAGTACTAGAAGCATCTGTTTCTAATAAAGAGCTGTTAGGCTTGTGATAACAAGGGCTGTCTCCTCCAGAAGCCCCTGCTCCTTCATCTCCTTGAAGTGAAAGTAATTCATCCATTAATTTAGGCTGTCTTGATTTGGAATCTCTTCCTATAGAGATGGATCCAAGACTTGAAACAATTAAATCTTGGACAAATAGAGAGCGATCTGCTCTTTCTACTTCAAGCTCCTCCTGATCACTGTCTGACAGAGCTGGCTCATTAGATCTGTGAAATACAAATTAAATAGTGAATGAATAAAGAAATGAAAGAAAAAGAGATTTGTTTTGCAAATTCCCTAAAGATGCTTGTTAAATACAATTTTACGAGTACTTGTAAGTTATGCATACTTTATGAAAGGGGGACCTGGTTTTCACAAGTGACGGAAGCAGAGGTGGAAATAACATATTCGGGCTCGGTGTTGCAATTCACGACAGAAGACAATAAGCTGTGCATCACTCATGAAAACTTGGCAATAAAGGTGTGACCATGTTTTTCTAGTATGACGTCCATAAGACAATATGTAATTACTTATGAAAGTAAAGACAATCATACCTGGATAATAAAAATTGAGAACTGGATGAATTGTTGTTTTCTTGACTTGATGTTAGATTACTAGTTTGATTATTGCTAGCAGCATTTTGCCGTCGTTGAGGGAGTCTCTCCAATCTTTCTCTTGTCTGTTGCACTTGTTGTCTTTCTAGTTGTAATTGTTGTTGTAGCAGTTGTAGTTGAGACTGTACTGGTGGCTGTGCTTGCTGTGCAGCTCGTCGCACACCTGATAACTGGGACAGGAGTTCAGCAATAGGATCCATACTTTCTCTAAAGCTAGAACTAGAAGTTGAAGAAGAGCTTGTGGGACCAAGGGAACTGCCAGTTGAACTGTTAAAATTCATAGCTGAAGTTCTTGGTCTTGGAGGTCTAGGCCCACCCACACCTCGACCTGGATGAAACATCCGTCTAACTTGTCGACCACTCCCTGTATCATCGTAAATACAGGTCAAGGATAATAATGACTTCAAATTAAGACAATAAATGAAATAGAAGAAAATATTATTTGGAGAGAAATTTAAAAACATACATGTATGAATGTACAAATGGTTCCCTTTGCTGCAATTGAGAGTAAAGGGGGGAGGGGGGGCAGTTTTTGTGTGACTGTGAAAATAGCATGGTCACAATATGGCATGGCCACAGACAGGAATTTTTAATGTTTTTATAGACAACACAGTCATGGCAAAGTGCAGTACGTATCACAGTCATACAAAACCTGCTCTAATATAAAATAATTATGTAAAGAAAGAAATGACTGAAAAAATTATTGAAAGGATATAATATCTCTAGGTGCTCTATGTTCCAGAGTTAAATGAGCAGCAAAGTCATCTGTTACATGATTTGGGTCACCACCAGGAAGTGCAGCACATACAGGACAAACCTACAACAAAATTATTATCAACTCTAGTTTTACACTATATTACAATATACATTTATAATCACAGTACTGCAGTATTTATTACTGTGTGACGTGTCATATGGCCACCAATTAATCTTCTTACAAGTTCTTCAACAAGGCAATGCAGTCAAGTATTAGTGAGCAGAGACAAGATCTCTATTACCATGGGAATTTTCAGAATCCTCTTTCAATTATTTCAACCTATGTCAATGTGGCAATACATACAATATGTTTTTGTTGTAAATATAAATAAATAACATAGTCTTTGCTGTCACGATTGAGCAAGTTCACATGCAAATGTATTGGTCAAACCAGTTCTTGATCTCTGACTGGCTATTGACTTGCAAACAAAATTCATTGGATGGCCATGGTAGTATGCATTGCACAGTAATAACATTCCAAGAAGGTTTTCAAAAAATACTTCAACAGGAGAATTTTGTGCACCTTCTACCCCCTACCTCAATCAGTCCTATAGGTATTTAGCACTTAAAGGGAGATTAAAGGGAAGGCAAAGTAAGGACTCACAGATTGAGACTAGTGAGTGATCGGTGTATAAAATACAACAAGGGATGAATAGAAACTTTTATCATATAATTATTTATAAAATACCTATATTTCTTAATTTCGAAAACTTGTTCTTTTCACTAGTGAAAAGATCGTTACCATGGTTAATTGAGCACATTTACTCTAAAGATAGTTTGTTGTCTCTTGATTTGATAATTATATGATAAATAGAATATTACATGTTCGCTTGGAGATACGGTTTTATCTTCTCTTGTTGAAGATAAAATCTGTATCTCCACGCACCCATGTAATATCCTCTATGTAACACTTTACAAAAAGAGATAACTTACTGACATTTTGAGCCTTAGCCCTTCATTTGAGCCTTAGCCCTCCAACCAAGGGCTAAAGCTCAAAACATCAGTAAGCTATCTCCATTTTTATGGTGTTACAAGTTTCCATTCATCCTTTGATTTACAGACTGCATGATGATGGGAGACAAACCATGCACTAACTACCGTGATCAGATGTTATGACTGCAAACCTCAACATGGGAGTTGAGCATTTATGCAAAATATTTAATGTAGAGTGTGTGTGAGTGCCAGCAGATGAAGAACCACTATGTGGATATGCTGCTGTGAAAAAAATTATTTATTTATACACCTAATAATTTATTGGTAATGTTGCCCCAATAAAAAGACATTTAGACTATTACAAAATAATATCATGTGTTTCATGAAATATTCATCATTCCAGCACATTAAGAAAGAACATGCTTTGATTTTTTCACTTTCATTGGTTCTGAAGCTGTGAATTCCACAGACAGAAACCATATTAATTTTCACACAAGAAATGAATACATGCGCGGATCCAGGGGAGGTGAAATGGGTGAATTTTCACCCCCCTTTTTCTGAGTCCCAGACCTCAAACGCCTCAACCAGGCTTTGGTTCTATTACATTATTACAAAAATTCACCCCCATTTCAAAATCCTGGACCGCCCCTGGAATATTCAATGAGACATTGTGATATTTGTAAAACTCTAAATGTATTTTTATCTGGACAACTTTAATGAGATTGGCTGTAAGTCCAAATATTTCTCATTTAAAAGTTAATGATAACACATACCACTTCCATGGAAGCATCTGCATGATCAGAGGTAACATGCTCTTGCAAAAGAGCCTCAGTAAAACCAATTTTACTACAGTATGGACATGTAAAAGCCTGTGGCTGGTCAGCGGTGAATGCTTCACCACCATAATATAAATCTGTTGAAGGAAAGACTGTGTGTTAGACAATCACTACATTTTTTAGCCTACATGCACTCAAATCTGGATAACAATTGAAAATGCATTGTTTTTCCTCCATTTTCACACTGTAACATACAAAGAAAAACACACTTTTATTGCAGCAAGAGGCCATTTCATTCATTCCATAACTGTAGCAATGAAATAAATTTATACATTTTTCTGGATTAGTGGATGTCACTTTAACTCCACCCTTGGGAACTCCACCCTTCCTTGTAGCACAACTGCTGAATTACGAAGGGCACAGCTCGACATGATCTGGTCAAAGCTATACAAGGGTGCTTCCATTATGAAACAGTTACACATTTACAAAAAAAATTACATACACACACACATATACGTAGCAGCCACCATACAACCCATGTCTGATAACAGAGCACAACTAGATGCGGATTGGTGGACCTGATCAAGTCCACCAATCAGAGATGAGAGAAAATTCCAAGTTCTAACAGACTAGTTCCCAGGGGTATTTATTCTGGGAGCATGAAACGAGTGGCAGAATATTACTCCTGGGTTCCCAATGATCCCTTAAGCCTCGTTTTCATGAGCGATAGAAGCAGAAGCAGAAGCAACATATGCAAACTCTGTATTGCATTTATCACCTTTTATCACATTTAGGATTGAAAAAAGATAATGACAGTACATCACTGAGTCTGCATATGTTGCTTCTGCTTCCATTGCTCATGAAGACCAGGCTATAACTCTCAATATCAATGGCTAGCACTCAAGATTGTGAGTGTCAACTGTAAACTATTTCCTGTAATACATACCAAAGTCAGCTCTGGTCAAAATACACTGCATAGGATGATCTGCTGTATGTCTGGTGGTTGTAGCTCCATTTTCATAACACGTCGAGCACAAGTCATAATCGTAACAAATTAAACACTTAAATCTCTTCCCTCTAAAATTCCCTTTGTTACATGAGTCACAACTGACACCTAAAAACAAATAAAATAACAAATATTTAGATATTTGTGTTGTGAATATTATAAACTTGTTATACATGTATAGAGCAGATTCCGTATAAGTGTAAAATGGACCTGACGGTGCCATGACAGCAGATTTTGTGAGCAGATTTCATATGAGTGGGAAATATACCACTCCATACCTAACCATGGGATGTAATGTCTATAAAAACATTTGAAATTTCTGCCGTAACTGTGCTGTGGCCATCCCATTTTCACAGTTATACGACATCTACTCTAATGCTTTCATATAGCTTATCAGGGAATATCTGAGTTATTACTAGTATCAATAGTCCAATTTTATGAGGTAACAGATTGAACTTCTTGGCAGTAATGCATTTATGCAGAGTTAGCCACCTTTACTAGAAGACCCATGGGATTAAAATCAATTTTTGCATTGGTGTTTTTTGGTATTTTTGAATAATGTACATCTAGCATGCCTTGAAGCTAACCCTGCATTAATTTGCCAACCTACATTGTAGCTCTAATCCAGGATTTATTCTAAACAGGGTTTCTAAGAGTTAATCCTAGATTAGTACTTATCAGGCTTTTAGCAATTCTGGACTTTGTCTAATATTACAGTGGTATCATGGAACGTGAAAAATGGCTGTCTGGGTTCTCAGTAGAAGCAGAAATCTGAAATTTGACTTTGCTCATTTGGCTTGTGGACTTCCCCACCTTTTTTGTCACATTTGGCCTTTTTGAAATTACTGTATATTGAGAACCCAAGTGCAGCCTGGTCATGCAAAATCTTCTTTACAAACAGATTCCATTTTTCTGTGTGTTTGTACTATAATAGATGCAAAGATGATGTCAAAATGTGGTGAGAACAAAAGTACACAATGAGACAAAGTTGAGTGGGGTGAATGTTGTTCTCATAACACTTTGATGTCTTTTGTGCATCTATAAGAGTATCGATCCATGGAAAAATGGGATCTGTTTGTTATATAACATTCATTGAAACATTTAAGAGTTAGAGCGTGCGTCATCTATGTGTGTGTACTGCAATCACACACAGTTCTTGACCAATCAAAACACGCAAAATATACCAATTATTATATAATCTATTTTTTCTTGCTACTGATAATACTGAGAGAAAAGAACGCAGTAAATGACAGAGCAATTTTTGCACAACTGTGAAAAAATCTATGCTATGCCATGCCTTAGAATTTTGATTGCTCAAATTGGATGTCTTATCCAATGAAAACAGCGAGACATTGTACAGCATGAAATTTTCCAAACTCACACAAAAATTGGCCTATGCTATGTATACTGGGAAATGATATGGGACAAAAAGCTGTAATGACAGAACAGATTGCATAATTATAGCTTTGAAAAATGAATAGCACATACTGTTGTGTGCTGTTTTTTCACAGTCAAACAAAATATATTCTAATCATTTTACCAATTGATAGAAAAACGATATAGCACCAAATATAGGCACTTCCATTAGAAACTGTAATGATAGTAATAAGCTTATGTATCTAATTTGGCTGCATAATAGAAGGCCACTGACAGCTAATGTTGTTCTCTTGCATTGTCTGATATCAATTAAAATGCTATTGTATTTTACTACACATTTTAAGTTCACGAGAAAGTCTTTATCTATCATAGATGTAAGATACTTGATAATTTCACCAAATAACGAAATCTACCTAAAGGCGAGGAGAAAACTTCAAGACGGAAATATACCGACGATAACAAGCAAAATATGCACGAGTTGTAGTTAGAGGTAGTCTAGAGAGAATTAGAAAACATTGAAATCACAAACGATGTGGGAATACTAATCAACGAAGTGTACGCTACAGTTCACCAATTAGACAAAACTGAAATATTTTTTGACAAACTATGGACATTTGGAAAGTAATAAATCGTGACTGACTGTACCTTCATGTCGAGACATTGCCTGATATACAACGCAATTCTTGAAGCTGGTTCACCACAAAAACACCTATTTTTGAGACTTCAGAGAAGCTCATTTGATACCCTTTGGATTTTAAGTGGAGAAACACACTTTCAAAGGGTAGAAATAAGAAGAAAGAGTTAAGAATTTCATATATCCATGGTTGGAAAGAAGAGCGAAATGATTCCTGAGAAGGTGACAACAGCGCAGGCGTAGCAAACCCATCATTCATAGCGAGTGGATTTTACCACAGGAAATCCGGTCAAATTGGCAAGCAGGTGAACTCGTGGATACAATCTCTGGATTGCGTCGGGTACTAGTGGTGCGATCGCCTCCAATTGTATCCAACCACGGTATGAAAGTGGATCATTCAGCCACTCGCCTGGGGTCTCACGCGAAATGTTGGGCAAGGTAAGGCTTCCCCCCCCCCCCAACGAGCAGCAAAATGTTTGGAAAACGGTAAGGCATTTAGACAAAGCAAGCGTAGACATAGTTCCATTTCCATTTTATGTGCACCCACCCAACAAAACCCCTGGTTACGGCCCTGCTGATATACTGGCATAAAAATGTGGTGGTAACAATGATAAAAAATTGGCATTGAAAAAAGTGAAATCAGAAAATATAAATTGGCTTTGATTAAAGTCCGAAAAAATGTTAAAAAGTCCATTTTTTATCCCAAAAAGAGGACTCGAAAAACGAAAAAGGAAAAAAAGATAAAGAAAAAAAGAAAAAAGAAAAAGAAAAAAAGAAAAAAAGGAACAGACAAACTGAATTAGTATGCTAATTTTATGCAAAAAAATAAAATAAATAAATAAAAAAACCCGACCATGCATCCAGACAAACGCTGAATCATCGCATGTTACGTATAGGATGGAGATTTCGGCCCCTTCCGCGCTATCGGTAGAACGCAGCGAGCTTCGCGGTCAAAGAGGGAGGAAACAGTCGGATCCTAGGCCGTAAATGACTGCACCTTACCACTAGACTAACTGGTCTACTAAGGGATTTGGAGAACAAAATAACCTAGTGTATCGTGTGAATGGACTGTCTATTATTATGCAAATTACGTCATTCGGTGGCTCAGTTAGAAAACTCTGGACTTTGGAGCAAGTGAACCGGGTTCAATTCCACATGGTGATGGTCTGTTATCTTTTTTCCTTTTTTTACATCTTTTTTTTTCTTCTTTTTTCTTTTTTTGCTTTCCAATGTCGATAAAGCATCGATTAGACAGTAGATTTGCTTATAGTTTTTAAATGTTTGGTTATAATTTTCAGTGTTGTTAGTATCAATTACAATTTAAGGCGATTGCCAACATGGAAGAAAATATTAAGAACATTGGTTTTGTTTAATAAAATGATGATTAATAAAGCGTCTAGTTCATCGCCAACTTAGGGAATGAACCGCACGGAATTGGAAAGGCTGTTTAGATGGTGAACGTTCAAACGACCCAAAATTTGCAT